>CM052712.1:13698000-13711611 GCA_028551405.1 Uromys caudimaculatus | reverse complement strand
GGGGAGGTGGAATTCCCTCCTAGAGGCCGGTTGGGGAGGGGATGGGGGGTATACAAAGAGGAGACTCAGAAAAGGGGAAACATTGGAAATGTATATAAAGTATCAAAAATAAAAAAGGAGGAAAAAAAAAAGATGCTGAAAATCAGAATGATAAAGATCATATATGCAGATATTAGCTATCATATTCCCACCATTGTGTAAAGAAAATTTGGTAGATAATCTTAATATACTCCTTACTCTTATCTGCCCTAATGAATTGAGAGAACATTGCATAAAATCTATAATATATGAAAACAAACCAACAAAAATTTTACTTGTACTTACATACCAGGATGCAGTCACAAAATAAACAACAACAACAAATGAACCTAAATTTATCTTGATATACTTGGTATTCTCTTCATTTTAAAATCTACCCATTTTCAAAAACTGGTTAAAATTGAGAAAAAAAGACTTTGTGGTGCCGATGCCTAGATTATGCATCTACAACAACATCTTTTTAGATAACGTGCCTGCTTAAGTTGGAGGTGTGTGGAAATGTTTAAAGAGATTTAAAGAGAACCAGAAAATTTGCTATGAGATAATATCTTCTACATATGGCAGGAAATCATACCTTTGAAATCTTAACAACATAGACACCTAAAAAATTCTTTCACAGTAGTAACACTAGTTAACATGATCACATGTGTAGGATAAATCTCAGAAGTCCCTACCCCTAGATGAAACATTACAGGCAAGCAATGGTTGTTGAGAGAGAGACTAATTCATCTCTAGGGAAGAGACACCAAGAAGTTATCCAATCTTAAGTGATCATTCCAAAACACATATACATATTAGCAACACTAAATGGGCTCCGTAAAGTACATACATTTAAATAGCAGTACATGAAGTTGAAAGGGAATCAGGTATGGGAAAATTTAAAGGGGAAATGGTAGGTTGGAAATTGTGTAAGTATTTATTCATGTATGGAATTCTAGATAAATGGTTTAAAAGAATTCTTCCCACTTTTCATATCCTTTCTATGTTAAAGAACTCATGAGTTCTGTCTTTTACCTAACAGACCTTGTAGTCTTAGATTTTTCAAAACTTACTTTAGTTATGGTACTTTAACTCTTCAATTTCCTTTCCAGTCCACCACCCACTAAAGGTTATGGACTTCTTAGAAATAGGTTTTTTTGGGGGGGAGACCACAATTCCATTCTTTGTTTCTTCCAGTCCACTAGAAATGCACCAAACATAAATCAGCAGTGGCAGTGCAATCCACTTGGCAAATACCAAACATGAATCAATAGCAGTAATTTGATCTACAAGAAACCACATGTCTCTGCCAATTCATACCAGTTCACAAAAAGGGGCCAGAGGAAACTGTAATATAACTAAAAGTTCTGTCTCTCTATAAATTTACAAATAGCAAAGATCAGTGAAGAAAGCAAGGTGAACCAGTGTAAGAGTATCATCAGTGAAGAGCAGCTTCAGTAAATACCAGCATCAAAGAAGCCCAAAGATGACCAGCAAAGAGTTGCAAGATAAACCAATGCAAAAGCATTGTCTACTGTCTCTTTGGTTATACTTACATTCTTCCAAACATTACAAGTCCTCTCAAGCATCTGCTCCAGCAAAACATCTCATGCCCATTCACCAGGCAACTTCCTGACAATCACCATGAGTCTGTTCTTAGCTAAACATTCTCCCATGTGTTTGCTTCAGTAAAACATCTTCTTAAAAGACATTTTCCATGAAAACATCAAATGCAGAATGGAGTCTCCAACAAAACCAGAAATTTCCACTTTAAGACTCCATGAGACATTTGCCTACAAAGGATGTCTTCTCACACTACAAATTCCTCATGGACAGAAGATAATGGGTATGCTGTGGGTGCGACAAGACCTGCCAAGTACCTGGTTTGTCTTCCTCATAGCAGAACCATGCAAATATCTTTAACTGTTTTTCACTTTTCTACATTGAAACAGCTTCAAGCAAACAAATGCACCAAAATGAGAAATGCCTTTGGATAAGGGGGATGATTTCTTATGGAGAATGAACACTTGCTGGATAAATTTAGTCCTTTTTTCCCTTCTTAGGCACCAGCTTACATGTTACAGAATAGAGTCCATTTATATTAAGAGATCTAGGTTTCTCTTTAGATGAAATATAAATCCCTCTTCCAATGCTACCTATCCTATCTGGCATGGTTAGCTTGAAAAATAGGCATAAAAATAAAACCTTCTGAATGAGAACACAAACACAATCCTGGGGATCTGGTAAAACAGTTTAGCTGCCCTTTGAGATCCATGATTCCTTTGTCTATGTTGAGATCTAAATGGTGCAAGTTGTTTAGGTTTGTGGCCAGGCACTTTTCTGAAGAAAATATGCTCCACATACCAGAAAAGCTTTATACATGTTCCTTATTATAAGCAAATCAAAGCAAAAAAAATAGTAACTAAATTTATATCCATCATATAACTAGGAAGAGAAAAAGTAGAGTGTAAGGTACGGAATCTAGTTTTTTTATTTTTTATTTTTTGTTTATTTCTGAAACAGTATAGCAATTGAGAATTTCATTATTGACTAACCTCTTCTCCCTCAAGAGTCAGGGAACTGTTTGATACAAGAGTCCTGGATGCTCTCTCTTAAACCAACTTGCAGGGAGTGCCTTTCACAGTAATTTACTGTACTGGAAAATCGGAATAGGAACAAAGTTAGCATCAACCATTTAAGTTAAAAGTGTTCAAAGATTTTCTGCTCTAGTAGAGAGCAGCCTATGTTTAAAAATTATTCTGCTTTATTAACTAAATATTCAGTAAAGGAATAAAATTAATTTCAATAACCGTTCTCCCTCTTACAAGAACACAATTATTCACACGATTCTAGTTCTGCACTGGAGACAGGTGTCAAAATCTCCTATTGAATTTCTGGGCTGATATGTATCCAGAAAAATTTAGGTTGCACAAACAGTTTCAACTAATTACCCACTAAAGGCAAATTAGAAATAGTTTTTCTTTAGCAGTGCTTTACTCCCTTTCTGCTCTGCAGACAGGTAACCACATCTCCTGCAGTCAGTGTTGAACTTTGACCTACACTCTCGTGTCTCTTTGATTGTGCTTTTATTTCCTCATCCTTTTTATTATCACTACAAATGCACAGCAAAGTGTTGGTTTCCAGCACCAGGAAAACCATACATATTAGTATTTTCACCATTTTAAACTTTGGCTCTTCTTTTCTTAAACTAATATTCTACTCCCTTGATTATTTAACTGACCTTCATTCAATTGTCCATAAACTTGACCTTTACTCAACTCTCTTCTCTCTCACTTTCTTTTTCCCTTCCCCCTACCTAGACAATCACACTTCCTATAACTTTCTGGGTTAACCACATTTCACACTCTATCTTGTCTCTGCCCAGAGGAAAAGTCAATATATTTACCAGGTGGAACTCTGATTCATTGTTAAGGCTTTGTTGTTTATGAGTTTCCGAAGTTTTAGAGAGTGGAGATTTGGACTACGGTGCACCAAGATTAAAGGACTGCCATTAAACCTTGCCAATCACCTTCTCAGGAATCAACATACAATCCCTATTACCTTCCCTGCTCCAGCTCAGCTCCCACTGGCAGAACAGTTCATCTCTTGATTCCACCTGTGTTTCTGCATAAGATGTACCTTTACATCTGAGGTGCTTCTATGAACTATAAGTAATGGGCAATCCAATTTTATAGGATTTGCCTCAACCATTCCTGTGAGCAACTTTATAGTAACTCATTAAACTGTGATCCTAACACAGAATTGGTAAAGTGATTCTTTTTGAGTAATCCAATATGAAGTCAAATCATTTTATCTCTTTCAAGGAGAAATCAGTATATTTCCAAAGAAAAAAAATCATCTGGGTTACAATATAATTGTGTTATATATAAATGATTTATTGAAGATGTTTTTATTTCTGGTGAGTTTTCTCTTCTTTCCAGTTTTCACAACTTTCCTAACTGATTGTGCTGTGATCTTCATGTTCAGTAGCATATTTATAACATTGTAACTCTGAAAACCCTTACTGGCTTGTAGGAGGTAAGGAGAAGGTAGAGTATATGTAATTCACTTAAATAGTAGAATTAACATGGCATTTATTTAAAAATAAAGCTCATTTATTATACAAACCAAATGCCATCAAAATGATACATTTTCTTATATTCTACAAGTTTGAATATAAAAAGAAACATTTCATTTCAATTGCACATGCTGCCCAGTTACAAACTCCCTAGCAGTAAATTTGTGATACACACAGACTGAACATTAAATAGCTCTGGGGATGATGCTCCTACAGATGTAAAAACAAAGTAAATATTGTACTAAGTCTTCTCCTCTTATAGAAAAATTACTAACTTTAGGTGTTCAAATATTTTATATATGAAATTAAATATGTCACTCATCTTCTAGATGGACTTAATTTCAGTTTCATGTTAATAGAAAATAGTTAAGGATTGTTGCTCAGTTACATACAGCCATCTAAAGAGTTCTCTGTTACACTTTCTGGAGGGTGACTTTAACCTGAGTACGCACAAAGCAGGTTCAGGAAATGAGATATTGTGGAGAAACATTTTGACCTATTTGTACATTTGAATTTCAGTAGGAGACACTTGAGAAGACTGATCCTATAAATATCAAAATAATATGTTTTCTATGTCAGTTATTAAAATATAATTATGTTCATCAAAATTTTATAGGACTTTTTTGTGTTAATAAGTCTATTATTTCTAGAAATTAGGATATATGACTTTATCTGAGACACAAACCTGAGGCACAAAATAATAAAAGCATTCTGTATCTTTCAATCAGTTTTATGATGTTTACATATATATATATATATATATATATATATGCATATATGTGTATGTCTTATGTATGTACAATATGTATACCCACAAACAACCACACATAAATATGTACATAAATCAGAATTTTTATTCCAATTAATGTACTATCTATTTGCTTGGTCACTGTGTATTTAACAAGTATGGATGAAACTGCTCAAAGAAATAAATTTTTCCAGAAGCAAGCAATCAGTGAATTGAGTGCATTTGTATTCTCCTTCATTTTTCATTTAGAATGAGCATGAGAGGCTATCTGCGGAAATGTAATAAATTGAAATGGAAAAATAGTGTGAAAATATATCCCCAACATTTCATTGTGTGCCCCATGGATAAAAACAAACAAACAAACAAATTACCCGGAGCTGATGAGTTGTATCGATTCTGCATTATAAATTGATTTTATTATCCCTAGTACAAATTGGTCAAGTACCTATCATGTGGCAGGGAATACACATGCAAAGGAAAAACAAAGACAAAATATATGGTACCAGTTTTTTAGTTGAAACAAAAATGGCTTTCTCTGTCAAACTATAGACAAACAACTTATTTTGCTTGAGGCCACATTGGGAAAAGCAATGTATTTGCCGTTTAATTAGGCAATAGATATCCATGAAGTTGTGCTCACTCAGCTTTCAGCTGTTTATTTTGTATCAGTAAAATCCTTGCACTCTGAAGGAGAGCTCAACCATAATTAAAAGTGTTATAGAGCTAAACACAATTACCAGTGCTTACCTCATTATATAATGCCATTGGCGCCAGAAGCAGAGTTCAAACTAGCTTTCCTTTCTACATTCTTGTCAGAGATAGTTTCGAAAAGTCTAATGTAATTTAGCAATGGCCTGTATCAAAATCAAGCATGGGAAATCGATGACTTTTGAATCATGACACTGAATTGTTGGGGAGCTTGACAGTGATTACTAACCTTGGAGGCATTTGGATGAACAGCTCCGTTATGATCTTCTTTTGACTGGATCTCCTTTTTTCCTGATAAGACTATAATGGAAAACATGATAACTGTTCCCCCCACCCAGGCTTACTAGTCAAAGGAATGGAGCATTTGCTGGATCTAGGAAGAAGCACAATGGTCTGCTTTATTCCAAACATTATAACATTACATAACAGTGTCTCCTCCCTTAAGAGTTAATCAAAATAGTACTATCAAAACCATGGTCAGGAATCCCTCACCAAAAAAAGTGATTCACTAGAAGCCATACTAAATCAGAGGAGGACTAATTTCCTTATTTTGCTTTCATAAGCCTCTGACTTGGTGCAGCCACTTTACAGCTTCCTTCTTAGAGTACAGTTTTGTTTTTGTTTTTTGTTTTTCAGACAAGTATAATTTCTCCTTTCTGTCTTACTATTCCAGATGCTGCCTGAAAGGCTAAGCATGTTCCTTCTGACATTCTGGGCTTTCTCATTTCTTCTCTGAAGCTGACATACCCTCCTTTTCCATCATTCAACTGCTTACCCACGTCCATCTGCTGATGATATAAGCCATCTGGACATTTGCTCAAAGGACACAATGGTCCTTCTTACTTTTCTCTGTCTTCTGTATCCTAGCAGTATCTGATGCTTATAGCTTCCCTGCCTAGGGATTGTTTTTGTTTCTCAAACTCTAATAAACTTGTCCTTGAGCTTCTTTGAGTCTGTTTTAAACTCTTATTAACTATGCTAAAGACCCCATTTCTTATGATAACAAAATTATATACCTGTTCATTTAACCATGTACAGTTTCTTGAAATCAAGACATCTAATTCAATGCTCAACCCTTCATGTTTTAAGATGTTAAGGTTTATAGGATGTTAATCCCTATGCATCAGCATGGAAGCTATGCTATTACAAACAAAAGATCTTCCTAGTTAAGAAGTAAAGAAGTTCCAACTATTTCAAATGGAATTAGTTTATCAATATAATCATACAACCAAAATTTATTATCAAGCTCAGATCTGTGGCAAAATGTACATAATATCACAAAAGACAGAATATTTTATTTTTCATAAAATTCAATAATAATTTTAAAATGCAATTACTGTATTAGTTTTCACATATTCTGATTTGATGTAGATATAATTTAGCAAAAGTAAATTAATTATGATTTGACTTAAATTATGTAGTCCTTGGAAAATTAGAACATCAAGAAATACTCAAACATTTGAATATTCACCAAGTAAACTTGTGACAGCTAATCATTATCAACTTGACTATATTAGACATCATTTAAAAGATAACTCTCTAGGCTCTTCTGTAAATATGTTTGTAAGAGAGATTTAACTAAGGGAGAAAGAATTAGGCCTGGTTGTGGGTAGCACCAACCCATGAACTGTTAGGTCAGGTTGAATATGAAGGGAAAGGAGAGGAAAGTCTGGGCATAAGCATTCATTCCCTTTTGCTTCTGACTGCAGCTGCAATGTGACCACTCCTCCTGGCTTGCTTTCCCAGCATAATGTACTGTATTCTGTCTGACCATGAATTTACATAAACCGTTGTTAAAGCTGCTTTTCCAGGCATTTTATCCCAACTATAAGAAAATTAGTTAATGTATTCATTTTATAATATTTTACAATTGTCTAAAGCAAAGTACGAAATACCAAACCATGCAAGATTATCTTTTATTTATTCAGACTAGAAAACACATAAGAATAATTTGACAGCTAACTAATCAATCTTCATACACATACCTAGAAGAGAATAAATTAATCTTTCTTCTGTCTTACTCTTTTGAAGGCTCTCAGATGGTATACATGAGGATAAACCCAACTGGTAAGTGTTATAGACCTGTGTCTTCTTTTTGACTGACTCTTTGTTTACATGGATACATAACTGAATACCTAACCAAAACTCAGAAACCTGTGACTCCTTCACACTGGCTGATATTAAGTCCTCAGAACAAAACTTGAACAAAAGCCCTCATGAAGCAATATCCTCTAACAGTGGTCTTCTTGGATAGTATTTCTTTAGATGTAAATGTTTTTGTTTCTATTTGCTGTTGTAAAATTTTTCCTCAGTTCTTTATTCTATTTTTCCTTTACTTATACATTTCATTTATCACTGTGCTATGAAATTATTGGGATTGTATTAACATGTTTTAAATTGCTTAATTTCAAGTACCATCTGTCATGTGGTATCCATTTCTGTATTTAGGAGGTAAATGAATGATGCTGCAGAATGATGTGATGATTAATATGGAACAATTCATTTATTAAAACAATTTTATTCAGTTTTAGGGTTAGAATTATATGCAGTGTTTCTCATAATGTTTATGCCAATGAAAATTAAGCAATTCTAGGGAATAGTCAAGGGTAGCAAAAAAGTCTAACTGAAGTATTGAAATATCTTTGTGTGAAATTAGGCATCACTAAATAGAGACATTGAAGAAGATAGTAGAAGATAAAAGCAAATCCTCTGGTCTGTGACCTGTAAAATTAATTTTGTGAAAGCCAATTAATGCTGACAAAATTCTCTAGAATTAGTGTAGGTTCCATCAAAGGATTCTAAAATTCCAAAGGATTTTTTTTCAGAGATCACAAAAGATCAATACCCAAATTCATATGAAAATATAAAAACAAATCAACGATACCATTATAATATCTGACTTCAAAGTATACTATAGAGTGTAGAAACAAAATAGCATGATATGACTACAAAACTATTGAGGCAGGTAGACTTACATATGAGACACAGAAGAAAGGCTCTGTGATTCTACAACTTTCTGATTTTCGATAAATATGCCAAAAACATGCGTCAGAAAAAAGATAATCTCTTCAGTAATTTGTGAGGAAAACTGAATGTCTGTGTGGAGAAAAATGAAGCTAGATTATGCCCATTCAGACATAAAATCAAAGTAGATCAAAACATTTATGTTAAAGTTGTAAATACAGAATGTGTGCTTGAAAATATTTCAAGAGTTAACCACAAACCACAACTTTTTACCTAAGGTGTCAATTAATTCCATAAATAATCATAAGCATTTACAAATTGGATTGAATAAAATTTCAGTCTCTGCATATATAGTGGCTATTACTGATTGTCAACTTGACTATATCTGGAGTGACCTACAATCCAGAATTAGAAGGCTCACTTGTGATCCATATCTTGAATCTGGAAGACACAAGTTTCTAACCTGGATCTTTGCATGGAGATCTTGAGGCATAGTGGCCATGAAAAGCTTAGGTCCACGAAAAGTAGTACATGCCCTTAATTTCAGGAGACTGAAGCAAGGAGAACTCTGAGTTCAAGGTCAGCCTGGGTCAAAGCAAGACCCAGATCCAAGTGTGTTGTGGTACACACCTTTAATCTGGGACATGCCTTCTGCTGGATACCTACATAAGGACATTGGAAGAAGGAAGATTTGCTCTTCTTCTCCTGTGTGCTTTGTGGGATTGAGTAACTGCTTGATCCTCAATCTTTCATTCACAGCCTCTGCTGACTGCTGTTGAGGAGTTGGACTACAGTCTGAAGTCATTAACAAATTCCCTTACTATATAGAGACTACCCATAAGTTTTGTGACTCTAGAGAACCATGACTAATACACAATAGCAAAGGAAATAATAATGTAATGAAGAGATAGACTAAAAAAAAGGGGAGAAAAATCTGTCAGTTATTCATCTGATAAGATATTAATATTTAGAAATTTAGAAAATGTAAAAATAATAATGCCAGGCATGGTAGTAAGTGCCTGAAATATCAGCACAGGGCAGGGTTTAGGTTGAGATATGAGAATGGAAGTTATTGCTCAGCAGCCTTGCCAGCTGTATATGTTAGCTCTGGTTTTAATGAGAGACTTTTTATCAAAAATAAATGAATAAATGATAAATGAAGACAGAGCACATGGAATTTTATATATATATAAATATATACATATATATATATATATATGAAACTGTACATATACAGACACATACACACATGTGCTAGTGAGCACACTCATGCAATCACAAAATAAAAAATTAAAGTTTAAGCATCCAGAAAAATTAGCCCCACTGATAAATAGGAATATGAATTGAACAGAGAATTCTCAAAAGAAGTCTAAATAGACAATAAATGTGAAAATAATCACTTGATACTGTAATCCTAGAGAAGTGCAACTCAAAACTGCGATGATATGTAGTCTCTTGCAAGTCCTAATGCATATATTCAAAAAAGAATTCTGACAGATTCCAGTAAAATAGAGCACCTACATTCTTGGACAGGTTGGAAATCAGTCCTGCCATTAAAAAAAAAAAAAATCCTAGGAATAAACTACAATAGATTTCAGTTACACATTGCATGTGTCTAAACCTGAAGGAGTCAATGGAGGGATTTTTACATCCATATTTATTTTATCTCTATTCATAAATGCAAAGCCAAGTCACAGAATTAGCATACCTGATAGTAAATTTTATGAGTACATATATACATATACATATGTATATGTATATTCATGTTGATTATTTAAAATTTGTAGAATTGAAATGTATCACTATCACTCCAAATATAAAATGAGCCAAACTGAAAAGCAGATATGCTAAATTATGATTATATTCCAAACACATGGAGATAGAAGATAGGAAAATTAGGAGTTCAAAGCAAGTTTTAAATATTTAACAGATTTACTGCAAGCTTGAAGTTAAAAAGAAAACCTCTTGCCATCACACACACACACACACACACACACACACACACACACACACACACACACGAACACACATGCTTGAAGAGAGAAACATCTTTTTCTTTCATTTTTAAAATTATTATTTTTTTTTTCTGTTTCTGTACATCCAGATTTTATTCCCGTCCCGGTTCACCCTCTAACTGTTCCCATACTTCCTCCCCTCCTCTGGGTCTCCACGAGGATGTACCCACCGCTCACCCACCAGACCTCTAAACTCCCTGGGGCCTCCAGTCTCTTGAAGGTTAGGTGCATCTTCTCTGACTGAACCAAGACCTGGCAATAGTCCTCTGCTGTATGTGTGTTGGGGGCCTCATATTAGCTAGTGTATGCTGTCTGGTTACATCTTGGGGTTCAGGTTAATTGATATTGCTGGTCCTTCAACCGGGTCGCCTTCCTCCTCAGCTTCTTCCAGCTTTTCCCTAATTCAACCACAGGTGTCAGCAGCTTCTGTTCATTGGTTGGGTGCAAATATCTGCATCTGACTCTTTCAGCTGCTTGTTGGACCTTTTGGAGAGCAGTCATGATAGGTCCCTTTTTGTGAGCAATCCATAGCCTCAGTAATATTGTCAAGTCTTGAGGCTTCACAGTAAGCTGGATCCCACTTTGGACCTTTTTGCTGGACCTTCTTTTCCTCAGGCTCCTCTACATTTCCATCCCTGCAGTTCTTTCAGACAGGAGCAACTATGGGTCAGAGTATTGACTGTGGGATAGCAATTCCATTCTTCACTGGATGCGCTGTCTTTCTGCTGGAGGTGGAGTCTATAAGTTCCTCTTCCCAATGTAGGGCATTTCATCTGGGATCCCTCCCTTTGAATCCTGAGAGTCTATCACCTCCCAGGCCTCTGGTACATTCTAGAAGGTCCCCCAAACCTTCAACCTCCCAAGGTTGCCTGCTTCCATTCTTTCTGCTGGCCCTCTGGGTTTCAGTCCTTTTCCCCAACCCAATACCAGATCAGGTTCCCCTCTACCCCTGTCCCCTTTCTCTACCAACTCCCTCCCTCCACCCCCTTGTGTTTGATTTCTTTTTCCTCTCAAGTGGGACTGAGGCATCCTTACTTGGGCCCTTCAGCTTGCTGAACTTTTGGAGTTCTGTGGACTGTATCTTGGGTATTCAGTCATCTTTTTCCTTGCTAATACCCAAATATTAGTGAGTACATACCATGCATGTTTTTTGGTCTGAGTTACTTCACTTCATTCCATCCATTTGCCTGCAAAACTCAGGATGTCCTTGTTCTTAATAGCTGAGCAGTATTCCATTGTGTAAATGAACCACAATTTTACTATCCATTCTTCTGTCGTGGGATATCTGGGTTGTTTTCATCTTCTGACTATCACAAATAAGGCCACTATGAATATAATGGAACAGGTGCCCTTCTGGCATGGTGGGGTATCTTTTGAGCATATTCCCAAGATTGCTATTGCTGAATCTTTAGGTAGGTCTATTTCTGATTTTCTGTGGAACCTCTAGATTGATTTCCAGAGTGGTTGTAACAGTTTGCTATCCCACCAGCAATGGAGGAGTGTTCCTCTTTCTTCACAAACTTGCCAACATATTTTGTCACCTGAGTGTTTTTTCTTAGCCATTCTGATTGGTGTATGTTAGAATCTCAAGATCGTTTAGATTTGCATTTCTCTGATCACTAAGTTCTTTGAATGTTTCTTTAGGTGCTTCTCACCCATTTTCGATTCCCTCTGTTGTGAATTCTCAGTTTAGTTCTATACCCCATTTTTTGATTGGGTTGTTTGGTTTTTGGTGATTAGCTTCTTGAGTTCTTTATATATTTTGGATATTAGCCCTCTATCTGAAGTGGGGTTAGTTAAAATTTTTTCACAATCTGTGGGGTGCCAATTTTTCTTATTGACTATGTCCTTTGCCTTACAGGAGCTTTCCAGTTTCATGGGGTCCCATTTATTATTTCTAGATCTTAGAGCATAAGTGTTTGTAGTTCTGTTTAAGAAATCTCCCCTGTGTCAATGAGTTCAAGGCTCTTTCCCACTTTCTCTAGTATTAGATTGAGTGTACCTGGTTTTATGTTGAGGTCCTTTATCTACTTTCACTTGAGCTTTGTGCAAAGTAACAATTATGGGTCTATTTTCTTTTTTCTATATACAGTCAGCTAGACCAGTATCATTTATTGAAGATGCTTTCTTTTTTCCATTTTATACTTTTAATTTCTTTGTCAAAGATCAAGTGTGTAAATGTGTGGTTTAATTTCTGTGTCTTCAATTCTATTCCATGTACCAGTACCATGCAGTTTTTATCACTATTGCTCTGTAGTACAGCTTGAGGTCAGGGATGATTCCCAGAGCTGTTCTTTTATTATTATAAAAGAGATTTTTTTTTGATAGAGAATCATTTTTTCTATTCTGGATTTTTTACCTTTCCAGATGAGTTTGTGAATTGCTTTTTCCTTGTCTTTGAACAATTGTGTTAGGATTTTGATTGATATTGCTTTGAATCTGTAGATTGCCTTTGGTAGGATGCCAATTTTTACTATACTAATTCTGCCAATCCATGAACATGGAAGATCTCTTCATCTTCTTCAATTTCTTTCATGAGTGACTTGAAGTTATTGTCATACAGATCTTTCACTTGTTTGGTTACAGTTACCACAAGATATTTTATATTATTTGTGGCTATTGTGAAGGGAGTTCTTCCCTAAATTCTTTCTCACCCTGTTTATCATTTGTATAAAGAAAGACTACTGTTTTATCTGAGGTAATTTTATATCCAGCCGCTTTCCTGAAGTTGGTTATTAGCTGGAAAAGTTCTCTGGAAGAATTTTTTGGGTTGCTTATATATACTGTCATATCATCTGCAAATAGTGATAACGTTATTTCTTCTTTGCCAATTTGTATCCCCTTGATCTCTTTTTGTTGTCTTATTTTTCTATCTAGCACTTCGAATACTATATTGAATAGATATGGGAAGAATAGGAATCCTTGTCTTGTCCCCAATTTTTAGTGGGATTCCTTCAAGTATCTCTCCATTTAATTTGAGGTTGGCTGTTGGTTTGTAGTAAATTTCTTTCTTTATGTTTAAGTATGTGCCTTGTGTTCCTGATCTCTCCAATACTTTTACCATGAAGGTGAGTTGTATT
>CM052712.1:13460500-13693000 GCA_028551405.1 Uromys caudimaculatus | reverse complement strand
TGAGAGTCTTTTGATTACTACTTTAGATGAAAACACACACACACACACACACACACACACACACACATGCATGCACACACACACCCCAAAGTGTGCCACTGAGGTCTTTGAAGGATGATTGTCATTTCTCAATGCAGAGAAAGGAAAAATTAGAACAACATAATGAGGAAGAGATTTTTATGGATTGTGTCATATATATAACTGGAAAAAGTCCCCGATTTAAAAATATATAGCAAATAAATACAAACTAAACAATAAAAAACAAACAAAACATCAACAACAACCACCACCACAACAAGAACATAACCAGTGGAAATCACTGTTTAATTCTTCTTTGTCTTCTGCTCTTTCTTCCTAAAGCTTTGCCTCATATAATTTTCTTTTCCTTTTATTTTAAAGGCTGAAAATCTTCTTCTTGTTCTGGGGATCAAACCTACATTGTCTAGCTTTGCCAGACCAGTACACAAATACTCTATGACATATCACTTTGAGCACCAGGGCTGGATTTCAGAGCTTGTTAAAGCTGAATATCTCTTAAGCAAGATAAAAAGCACAGGAAAGTGAGGGACATCAGAAAGAAAAGTTTTTCTTCACCCTTGGATCCAAAAGAAGCCTTTTCTTAGCATTGAAGATGTTTTCAGTTTTTACATTATAACTCTAGCTGTGGCATCTCTATGGCAACAGCATTTACCTTACTTATCAAAAGAGAGAAATATAAAAATAAAATAAAAATGTAAATACAAAATATAAAAACATAGCTTGTAGACCACTACTATATATGACTAATATTAACACAGTTCTGACTGCTCCTTGGGAAGCTAGTACTCATATTTGTGTGTCTTAGTTTTACACATTCTTCTTTGAGAAGCCTACATCCAAGCTTCCATGATTTTCTTTCTTCTTATATAATCCCTTGTGCTTAGGCATATATTTAAATATTTTAATAAACCCCCAATTCTTCTAATAAACTGGATAGTACAAAATTATTACATCAATGGCCTGAATCTAGAATTTTTAGTGGAGGTCCCCATGACTCTATGAAAATTCTTTAGGCTGATGATATTCACAATGAAGACTTGTCTCTTTTCTTTTGTGGCTGATAATTCTCTTCTTCAGTTTTCATATACCTCGTCCATTCCTATACCATAGAAGTCATATTGCAATAATTACATTTTGTTGGTGCAATAACATACCATGAGTAACACAATAAAGAATTTGATTTGGTTTATGGTTTCAGTATTCACAGTGACAGGGGTCTTTTGGTATCAAGTAGCTATTGCATAAAGCTCAGTGATATGATCTTCAACTAAGAACACAAAACAGAGACTGGAAGACAATTGAGGCTATAAACTGACAAAACTAACTCACCAGTGACATACTTCTTTGACCCATGCTTTACACACTGAAAGTTCCATTACCTCTTAAACAGTACCAAAATTTGCAACCAAAACTTCAAATACCTATGCCTATAGCAGGGGTATTTCTTATTGAAACCACTACACCTGGAAATCTCAAATTCTAACACAACTTACATAATTCATTATATATTCAGATCTTAGGGATACATTCAACATAAGTTTTGCATTATATTATTTTAGAAGTATTTAAAATAATAAGTTACAAATATACATTCTAAACCACTTCCTTTTTATTTTATGTATACTAATAATTTTGTTATGAGGACTATTACACTGTTGGTTAGGTTAATGCCAACTTGACAGAAGCTGGAGTCATTTGGGAAGAGTGACTCTTGATAGAGAAAAGTTCTCACCACATTGGCCTGAACAAAGCATGTGCGGCATTTTCCTGGATTGATGATTTATGTTGAATGGAAGTTATTTACTATAGTTAGGTGCTCCTGAGCTTTATAAGAAAGCAGTCTGAGAAAGCCCTGAAAACAGACGAATAAGCATAACCCCTGTCTTAGGACTTGCCTCTAGGTTCCTGCCAGGCTTGTGTTCTAGCTCTGACTTACCTCAGGTATGTATATTTACCTGGAAATATATGATGAAATAAACTTTTTTCACCAAACTTGCTTCTGCCATAGTCTTTATCACATCAATATAAATTCAGAATTGACTGTCATAATATGGTGTGACTTAAAAATTAAGACTCAAAATATAACCTTTTTAAAGCAAAATGAAAGCTAGGGAAAAGTAAAAAATACATCTTAACACCTCCACAATAAACACACAACTTGTGAACATACTAAGTTTTCCAGAGACTATGAGAATAGACAATGGTTTTAAGGTGCTTTAGAAAACCTGGTTATGTATATTTCAATAACAGGATGAACTTAGAAGTAATTATCTTTTTCAGTCTTGAGATAATAGAGCTGGTGAAAGAACATGCACATATGTTCATCCAATGTTACTGTTAGAGAAAGTGCTTCTGCTTATTTAGTTGCAGATTTACTCAGAGAGAAGATATTCAGACATGGACAAATCTGGTTCATCTCTTGGCACATTACACAGAGGATGCATCTGGTACATTTTCTACAGCCTGGAATAGACTAATAGGATTTGATTTATAATAAAACTCCATGCATCTTGGCAATGAACAAATCTTACAGGACCCTGGGAATTTTCCACAAACATTAAAAAATGTTATGCAAACTACTTTGACCACTGCTGGATGAGATTCTACCAGATTTTAAGTATTGTGAACCCCAAAAGCAACCTTTTATTATGACAGATCTTCAAGAGACAAAATTTTTTAAACAAAATTTTAATTACTAGTAGGCAGAGATATAACTAAAAATCATAAGTGATATAAAATGCTGACTACCACATACTTGAAATCTAGAAAATAGAATTTTTATTTCCATTATTTACATAGGAAAATATATAATGCACTTCTTTCTGTCAATTGTTACTGTGTAGGTTCCCAACAATTTGGTTAAACTGAAATTTTTGCAAAATTTCAAACTTAGACTTGTATTGAATTATTGTCCTATAGGTGTTTCTTTTCTATGATATGGGAGGAAAAAATCCTCTTGTTTCTTATATAAACAGTGAAGATGATGTACAATAATAAAATTATTAGGATTCTTAGTCATGTTTAGAGTGCAGCTTCTGTGAGGAACATTTATATCACGCCTTCACCCCATCATCACTCCACCATCTCACAACTATCTACTGAATGAAATTGCTAAGGCCACAGCAGTTAAATATCATGTCTTATAGAATGAGAACTTCATGGTAGTCTACACTTTTTTCTCCTGTGAAGAATAGATACAGGATTTCATTTTGTAGGACAGATTCTATACCCAGAAAATGATAATAGTTTGTTTTTTCTGAGTAATTTTCAATCCCAATGATTATTTTAAGAGGAGTACAAGATTTAGTATGGAGTACTCTATAAGGTACTAAATGAAGACCACGTAGACAAAAGTACCAGAAGTATATATATATCAGAGACTGGACTTGACACAATGGTTTGTCATTCTAAACTTTGAAAGGTGAACTGTCATTTTTTCTGATTCTTTTGTACAGTGGACTAACTAAAGACGAATGGACAACTGTTTAAGATGCTTATCCACTATCATCAAAGTTTACTAACTACATGAATAAAACACAGATATACGATCTACTGTCTGATTTTAGTTAGTGATAGTAAAAAATAGTCTGAGTTTAAACAGCATGCTTTCAGATAAATTTCAAAGAGTTTGGTTAGCCTCAGGACAAGACTTATGCAGAAAAAAGTTCTTTATTATGTCAGGTAATGTAGTTTTGAATAGTACTATAGATCCTCTAACGCCTATAAGAATTACATATCTAAATGAAAGTTGGAAATCTGCTTATGTTACTCAACCACTACTGGTATTTTGAGTTAGAATTTGATTTGAACAGGGTTGTGACCATGGGAATATTGAACAAAAAAGGAACTTGATACAAATACTAAGTAATAATGTATTTTTAATGATTTTAAAAATTAAGGTTCTGACATATCATACTAAATATAAAACTTTAAATATAATTAATTAGCAGAAAACACAAATAATTGCCTAATGATTAACTGATTGACAAATGGAAAGCCCTGAAAACTGAATCAAGAGAGTATGTACATGACAGACATTAAAATAAAAGTAGAAACTTGAATGTCTGGTTAAAGTTGAATTCTAGGGTATATCTTTTTGGGGAAAGGGAGCTCAGACTATAAATTTCCATATTCAAATACATAGTATAGGAAGGAAAAATTAGGAAGTTGAATGTTCTTTATTTAAGGTATTGAAAATAAATATTTTAACCACTAAAGTAAGCTTATTGTTAAAGTCTTGGAAAATATGAGAAACACACACATTGTGCACATGCGCACACACACACACACACACACAGGCAGTGACAGAGAGAGACAGTCAGAGACAGACAAAGAGAGACAGAGAGGGAGGAAAAGAGGGGGAAAAAGAGAGTGTGTGTGTGTGTGTGAGAGAGAGAGAGAGAGAGAGAGAGAGAGAGATTCATTTATGACTTGCTTTACTTCCAATGGAAGAAGAGAATTTACTGGTTAGACAAGATTTACAGTATTTCTCATTAAAAGTGAACTCTGCTGTGAAGGAGGGAATGTGCACATCTTGGCAATGGATCTTGAATTTTTTAACAAATATATTTTTCTCTGTAAATAAATATATTATTATAATTTGTCAGACTTTTTGTGAACTATACTACAGCTGTGTTCCCAGTCTAAATTTCAGTTCCTAAAACATTATGTGTTATTTGCATTAATAGTCAATTCCTTAAGAAAATGGCATTTTTTATACACAGTTCAGCTGTCAGCACATCTAAAAGTCTTTGGCTACAAATGGTGTATGAAAATATTGTCACCTGTCTTGTTCCAACTGCATTATCATCCCAAACCAGCACTGAGTCAAAAACTCGAGGATTTTTTCTCACTGGGGAGAATGATCAGCTCTTCAGTAGATGAACACAGCTCTAATCCAAAAGCATAAATAATTCATATAATTGTCCCAGGAAATGTAATAAAAATGTACAAATATTCATAATAAACAGTGATGGAAATTTAGTTCAATTGAACAGTGATTATCTACAGTTAGATCTTCAAATATGTGGCATAAAAGAAGTTATTCAATCAAAACTAATATGAGATTTAGTAGACAAGAACATTAAATATGTTGCTTTCATTATATTACAGGTGTTTGTAAACTTAAAAAGACAAACATCCATATGACAAAACTACTACACTTGATATGAAAATTATAGTGTGAGATTAATGCATGTTTACATGGCAGAAATGAATATTAGCAATTCAGCATGAAAGAAAGAGAAGAAGATTTAAAGGAACTAAAAAAGGTCCAATGAGATGTGAGGTAACATAAAAGTACTTAATATGGGTAATTTAAATAACTGCCATAGACCACTGAGAATGAATTTATTCAAGGGAGTGTAATAGATGCACATGACATAAACAAAACATTGATGAAAAGTAATCATAGAAAAAAAAGGAATAGAAACATCCCAGTTCTTTAAATTAGAAGACTTACTATAATAAAAATGTTAGCACCTAAAAGTAATATATGAATTCAACACAATCAAATATGAATTTTCAGAGGCATTTTCACAAAAATAAATATTTTAAAATTCATATAGAATAAGAGAAGAACCCTAATAGTGACAACATTCTCTTTTATTAAATTACAATTGAATAGGATGGCCAGGCATGATCTAGAGGGTATTTTGTCTCTGAAATTTGTGGAATACTGCTGACTTTTCCCATGTGTTCTTTTTTTTTTTTTTTTTTTTTTTTGATACTTTATTTATATTTCAAACGTTTCCCCCTTTCCAGGTCTCCCCTTTGGAAATCCCTTATTTCCCCCTCCTCCCCTGCCTCTATGAGGGTATTCCCCCACCCACCTACCCACTCACTCCCAGCTTCCCTCCTTGGCATTCCTCTATAATGGGGCATCTAACTCCCTTAGGCCCAAGTCTTCTACTCCTACTGATGGCCAACAAGGCCCTCCACTGCCACATATGTGGTCTGAACCATGGGTACTTCCATGTGTATTCATTGGTTCGTGGTCTAGTATCTGGGAGCAATGGCGGATCAGGCCAGTTGACACTGTGGATTATGTTGATGAATTTCCAGGTATTGAACCATTATTCCTGCATCACTGAGATGAAGCCTATGTGATCGTGGTGAATGATCATTTTGGTGTTTTCTTGGATTCGGTGTGTGAGAATTTTATTGAGTATTTTTGCATTGATATTCATAAGGGAAATTGGTCTGAAGTTTTCTTTCTTTGTTGGGTCTTTGTGAGGTTTTGATATCAATGTAACTGTGGCCTCATAGGATGAATTTTCCCACGTGTTCTTTATTGTGTTTCCATGTTTCCTATTTCTGGCATTATGGCATCTAGCAATTTAACCACAGTTATATTATATACCCTAATTGACAATTTAAAAATCTATGTTGCATGTAAACCTGTTATGTTTGATTTGTTTCTCAGACTTTCTATTTCTAAATATTAGTGAAAATATAATTGCATGGTTTACTTCTTTCGCGTTGATTCCTCCATCTCCTCACATGCCCCTCCTCACTTCCTTTCATTTTTTATTCTGTTTTCTTTAATTATTGTTGTTATGCACACACACACACACACACACACACACTCCACATGCACACATATACACACACAGAGATAGAGACAGAGACAGAGATGATGATGAGGAGGAGGAGGATGAGGATGAGGATGAAGATATAAATAAGTTTTAACCCGCTGAGTTCAAATAGAGTTTACTGTATGTTCATATTTTCAAGGCTGACCACTTGTTATTGTATAACTAAATATAAGCTTATTCCCAAAGAAGTATGACACTCCCTGTTTATGTATTCCTTTTTTTCCTATTGCTCTTAGTTTAGGGCTTATATCTCATGAGATTTCATTCTTTCACATTAGCATAGCCATTGATGTTGTGAGTGTTCGTTTTCTTTAGGCATCTATTTCATTAAGGTGTCTTGGATGTATCATCCTTGTTCTTTTAAGTAGACACAAGTTCCTGGTGCCTGGGTTTCACAATCATTAGACTCTCTCTTTAGTGTTTCTTAATATTAAGTGTTGTGTTGTGGAATTATCCACTCCTGCTGGGTAGACCAGGATCACTTGTTCTCTCCATTTTGACCTGGTGTGCTTTCCTATGATGATTTTTGTCTGCCACAAGAGAAGTTTCTTTGGTGCATGACACACTTATTTGTCAGTATAATGATAGCTTATAGGTAATAATTATGCTTCTCTAGTTAACTGGTAGTAGTAGGTTTTCCTCAAGAGAAACATGACATGAGCCAACTACTCAAACACTTTTTAAACTCAACATTTCTTACATGCCTTTTAAATTTTGTCAAATGTTAGGTGACAAAAGAAGTAAAGAACTGAGAATGTTAGATGGTTAATGCCAAGTTTAATGCTAGTCTGACTAGGAGTTTTGATGCATTTACTGTTGCTCTAGGTATTGAATCTTTCATTTAACCCTACTTTTCTTGTTTTCATTGACTTTTAGCCATAGATGCTGCTAAGTTTTTCTAGGACTCTTCTAAATAGAGTCTGTGTCTTCTAGGTTTTCATTCTACTCACACATGAAGTTACACATGAGCAATTTATGTGAGAACCAGAAGCTGGAAGTGGAGTATTCTCACTAAATCTCATTTTAAACCTGGATTGAGTTTTAAAGTTGTGACCTTTGAAAGATTTTCTTTATTAATCTACTTATTATTCTCTCATATATTATATGGTAACTGTAATTTCCCCTTTCTTCACTCCCCCTAGTCTTTCCTACCTATCTCTTTCCTAGATACACTTCTCCTCTGATTTCCTTCAGAAAGAAGCATGCCTCCCAGAGATTACAAATGGAGCATGGCCTTAGAAGTTACAATCAGTATAAGCTCATACCTTTAAATCATCTTTGAATTTTCCCCTCCACTCTATGTGATGCTGATTGTCAGAAGAGTAGAATTTTGACATTACCTTTAAGCTGTGTGAGATAAGGCTTGGTGCAGAATAGCTGTCCTCTTAGATGCAGTGACCTTCACAGAGCACATAATAATGCAGTACCAAGAAAGTATTCCTAAAGCCAGAAAGAACAGACAAGAACCTATCAGATGCAATCACACCAGGGTCTGTATTTGAGCTAGTTCAGGCACAACTCAACACTGACTGGGAGGATGGCTCTTGTGAAGGAAAAGCCTGAACATTCATCAAGACAAGGTTTTGTAGAAAGTGGTAAGTGAGGAGTGAGTGTTTTTTGGCAAACATCTAACTGAGGTGCTACCAAGGCCTTTAGCATAACTGGTTGTTTCTGGGAGTCAAACCACAAACTTAATTTTTGATTGGTGGTTGTTAATCAGAGGGCGTACTTGTTGGGAGTTAACCTGGAAACTGGTGCTAAAGGCTGGATTTGTTGAGGGTGATTAACCTGGAGACAAAGGTCTTGTCAAAGGGCTAGCCTAGAAACTGGAGCTAGGCTCAGGTTTTGTTAGTGGGTATCGTGGAAACTGATGCTGGACACCAACCAGCTTGTTAGTTTACTTGAGTTCAAACTTAGGTCACGTTCTCTAAGATATAGTTTGAACCCAAAAATTTGGTCTCTCAATAGTTGCTTTCCCTCTCTCATTTCCTAGAAAGCATTTGTTGTTGTTGTTGTTGTTTTTTGTTTTGTGTTTTTTTTCTACAAATTTTATTGTAGTAAAAAACATTGTGATTAACATAAATTATTTTATTCATTTTTCTTCTGAAAGATTTATTGTTATTCTTTCTTAATGTATTATTTTGGTGGATTATTTTGGAAGCTCACATCATAGACCCAGTTTTCCCATGTGTCCCCCATCCTCTATGACTCCCTCCTGAAAAAAAAAAGAAGAAGAAGAAGAAGAAGAAGAAGAAGAAGAAGAAGAAGAAGAAGAAGAAGAAGAAGAAGAAGAAGAAGAAGAAGAAGAAAATGTTCACTTTGTGCTGTGCACACTGGAGCATGGTCAAACTTCCTGTGGCCTGCTCCCCAAGGGAAGCTGACTCTTTTTCCACCTGCACCCCTGCCAGAAGCTGTGAAGTGTGGAGAGGCCATGAGATTCAAATGTGATTATTGATAAAATCTACCAAAGCACTGGAAATCTGGAGGATTTTAAGGATTAAATCAGTGGAACTTAGCCTCTAGAATGTGTCATAGTTGTGAATTGTTGCTACAAAAATCTGTTCACTATCCTCACTCCCGGTAAACTGAACTCAGATATGATTTTCTGAATTGATTGTATAGTGGCCTCAATATTTCCTTAAAATTTTAAGACAATTTTTTTTTAATTTTAAGTTTTAAGTTCTTATGAAGGATGATTGACAGCTTTCAAACTCTTTTAAATTGCATCTATAAATTATACCTCCTCGATTTAACTTTTATTGTATGAATTGCTCATCATTCTGTTAGGTTGTCCATTTGCTTTGCCCTTCAGTACAACATGTTTTATTAAACATCATCCAATGTTCTTTGGGTCAAGAACCTCTGGCTGTCACTCAAACCCTGCTGCTCATTATGATAATTGTGCTTCCTGAAGTTAAACTCTGCACCCTGAGCCCTATTATTTCAGTACATCACCACATTCAGTATTGCAAAAAACCCAGTTATACAGTATTCTTTACTTTTCCCAGTATTAAAGTTCGCTGGCTGCTACTCCTCTTACTGAGTAAGATGTTCTTGTCACCAGAGCACTCTATACAAGCAATGTGTGGTAAGGATCTCTTAGGGAGCTTAGTGAACAGCTAGTCTTAAACCTTAGGAATAAAGCTTTTTAGCAGGCAGAGCTTTTTGGTCTCTAATTATTCTGTGCTATTTTCCTAGAAGTTCTTATGTTCTGTAACTTAATTTTCACTGCTATCATTTTCAGCAAGTTTGCAAAACTCCTCCAGGTATGTATTGGGGACACCTAGGATTCTGTAGGTGATAAATTTTCATGTTTCCTTCCATCTAATGAATTCCTCTTTGTCTAAATGTGTCCTCTTGTAAATGTTGTCTCCACCCACAGGGGACAGTTGCGTATTTCTCTCTCTCACTGCTGGATACACACATTCATGGTGAATAATTCAGTTTCTTTCAACTCCTCAACCAAATCCATTGTATGCATGAGTGAAGTCACTATAGTTCTGATAAGCAAAAATAGACTTGTCAGTGAACTGTGTGTGTGAACTACCAGCCTTTAAAAAAGAGCAGTGAAATACTTTTTAAGGACTTATGCCAGAGCATTGGAATAGCCAAACTTAGGTATTTGAACCCAAATCTAATAGGTTACATTCCTTACACATCAGAACCTTGAGCTTGTTGCAGAGAATTTGCTTAAGAATGATGTTTTCTGCAAAATCCATTTAAAATCTTAGTTGAATATGAGATTTGACATACATACTTATTCATTACTCATAGTACAGAACATCATGGCACCTTATTAAAGAAGCTTTCAATGAAGCTCTAAGTTAATACTTAATTACATAACACCACTATTATTTTTCCAAGTCATAAATAAAACTCATAATACTTATCAAAAGTTCACCTGAGATGTAGTAGCCATCATTATGTTGCAGTTCATCACCAGTGAAAATGTTAATGATTTACACCACTGCAGCATCACAGAGTCTACTGTACCTTATCTGCCTCATCAGTTAGAACAACTGAGCTAATTAGAACATTACTCAGAAGATCTGGTTTATAGTTTCCTTCTTAAATCTCTTTTTGGAACTATGTGCTTTAGAAAGCATGTACAGAGATGTCTTCAAGAGAAAAGCTTTATGGAAGGCTTCTAGAAAACAGACCAATGTGTGGAAAGCTTCGGAGAATTAAGCATTAGGCTATGCAAAACTGAAATGTGAATAGTATGCAAAATAGATGACTGCTGGGCTCAAGACATGGCTCAGTCAACTGGGGTGCTTGTAGGAGAATCTCAGGTATGATTTGGATTGATGCACATGTTCACATTAATATACACAACTCACACACACACACAGAGACACCATTAGTTATCACACTTTAAATATACTTTGAATTGTGATGGAACTTTGTTCCATATTGATTTTGTAAACTTACAAAGAATAATATGTACATTCATCTGTCTTGGTAGAGCCTCTCAGAAGGCTCCTATGCTAAGTTCCTGTTGGCAAGCACAATATAGCATCATTAATAGTGTGAAGGATTTAACTAGAAATTAACCAGAGTGTGAGGTAACTCAGTCTCAAAAGGACATGCATGATATGTACTTTTTTTTTTTTGGTTTTTTGAGACAGAGTTTCTCCATGTAGCTCTGGCTGTCCTGAAACTCACTCTGTAGACCAGGCTGGGCTCCAACTGAGAAATCTGCCTGCCTCTGTCTACCAAGTGCTGGGATTAAAGGTGTGCACCACCACTGCCCGGCAGGGAGGTATGTACTTATTGATAAGTGATTATTAGCCAAAAAGTTCAGAATACCCATGATACACTCCACATACCCAAAAAAGTTAAAGCAGAAGGAAGGCCCAAATGAGGATGCTTGAATCCCAGGGTGAGGAGATGTGGGTTGGGCTGCCCTCTCAGAGGTGAAGGGGAGGGAGGATGGGGAGTAACTCTGCTAGGAGGGATGGGGGCAATATTAAGGATGTAAATAAATAAATAAATAAAATTTCTAATGTTGCTTTTTCAAAGAAGAAGAAGAAGAAGAAGAAGAAGAAGAAGAAGAAGAAGAAGAAGAAGAAGAAGAAGAAGAAGAAGAAGAAGAAGAAGATGACGTGGCAGAGGCAGAGAGGCAGGGGCAGAGGCAGAGGCAGAGATAGAAGGAGAAGCATAAGCAGAAGCAGAAGAAAAGGAGATGATGAAGAAGAAGAGAAGGAGGAGGAGGAGGAGGAGGAGGAGGAGAAAGAGAAAGGTAACTTTATCTTTTATCTTTAATATAAATGTTCTGGCAGAGAGAGAAACAGTTACTTTCATTATACAGACTCATTGAGTGGTGCAGAGACTATTTACTATTTCCCAGCAAATATGTTCTTGTTTCAGAGCTGTGCTTCAAACCTCAAATTAATATGGCATAAAACTAATTTTAATAATATATGTAAAATCTATTATTATTTTGATTTCTCACCTCTGATATATACTACATTTCAGTATTTCCTCGCCAACTTCTATTTCTACTCTTTCTCAAAATGCCAATGTGCCTTTGCTATCTATCTCTAAGCTTTCTCAAAAATGCCTATGTGCCTTCCTTGGAGAACATCTTACAGGTCGCAAAGTTTCAGAAGCTTGAACCATAAAAATACTGCTAAAGATTATGTAGCAGTGTTATTTAATGCTAGAGACAAGCTGCATTATTTAAATTTCTGGATAATATTCTAGAAAATGGGTACCCAACAGGTAGAGGAAGTTATCGTATTTCCTTATTTAGGGCAGGCTAAAAGGCTAAGGAACAGGAATGGAAGGATGGCTGTTATAAACTCAGTTACAGAGCTGTTCTCATTACACAGTGGTGCTGATCTGAAATATTAATTTGAATGATAAGTTAGATGACTTACTGTGTGGTTCCACCATTGCCATCCTATATAGGTTTCAGATTGGCCCCCCAAAATCCAGGTACTCACATATACTAGTTAATATTCAGGAATGAAAATGTTTCCTAAGTTTCTTCAGCCACCATGTCTCCTCCAGTAGACCTATGTTTCTTCTGATACTGAAGCATTACTCTTGGTTTTACAGCACATACTGTAAAACATGTTAATTAAATACAAAATCGTTAAGTGTTGGAATACTCTGTTTTCAATCAACATTAAGTGCATTCCACTTTGCTTTTCAGATGAGTGCTTGCGGAAGAGCATTACTGTCCATTTTAATTTCAAGTTGATTCAGTGGAAAAGATAACTGAGTTGCTGGGCAGGCAGTTGTCATCATGTAGTGCAATTTAAAGCCCTGTAAATGGAATGGCATCAGTTATAGCACTTAAAGTCTATACATATATCTCAGATAAATAGAAAGTAAACTAAGAACAAGGGGAAAGAACTTCACTCACAATGGACTGCTAAAGTACTACTCAGCTATTAAAAACAATGACTTCATGAAATTCACAGGCAAATGGATGTGACTTGAAAATATCATGCTGAGTGAGGTAACAGTCACAAAAGAACAAACATGGTATGTACTCACTGATAAGTGGATATTAGCCCAAAAGTTCAGAATGCCCAAGATTCAATTTATAGCAACCGTTGGACAAAGCATGTGGTCGCAGATGGAGGACTGGAGAAAGGACTGAAGGAGCTGAGGGAGTTTGCAGCCCCATAGAGGGAGCAACAGTGTCAACTGGCCAGAACACCCGGTGCTTCCAGAGACTGGAACACCAACCAAAGAATACACATGGAGGGACCCATGGTGATGGCCACATATGTGGCAGAGGAGGGCATTGTTGGCCATCAGTGGGAGGAGAGGCCCTTTTGCTTGAGGGTGTTAGATATCAGAGAGGGAAGACAGGAGTGGGTGAGTAGGTGGGGGAATGCCCTCATAGAGGTAGGGGGAGGAGGGATGGGATAGGGGTTTTCCAAAGAGAAGACCTGGAAAGGGGAAAACATTTGAAATGTAAATAAGGTATCAAAAAAAGAAAAATTTGTAAAACAAGAAAAAGAAACATAAAAATTAAATTATTCTGTCTAAAACTTATAAATAAATAAATAAATAAAATTTAATGTGCAATTTGAAGTCCCAAGTGAATGGTGAATTCATTAACACTGAAGTTATTCTAATATTTAAAAAATGGTTTCACACATAAAAATATATGATATATTATAACATATGATACTTTTCTTTCACGGACAAACCTGTTTCATTGGACAATATCTTCAGCTTCATAAATAATTTCCTATTTAATTTTGAACAGGAAACATGAACACATATAGACACTACATTCCTTTATTCATTGCTTTGTTACTGGAAAGTTAGACAAATATTTTGCATGGTGCTATGATAAGCATGAGTGTAGAGGTTGCAAGTTTCTGTGAAACAAACTGACTTGAATTCTTTTAGTTATATGCCCAGAAGAACAATGGATGGAGCAAGGGAAATTTGAATTTTCTCTTCTTATTTTATTTTTAAGAATGATTCATATTGATTTTCATAATGATACACCAAAATTTATCTTAATAAACTGTTAGTATCTAGGAACCACCTGCTGCAATCTCATTAGCACTAGTCTTTTCTTGATGATATTATTTATGATTAATTAGGTATATTTTGGGGTCCATTTCCAATTAATATATGAAAAAATAATGTTCAAAGGCTTAACCATCTTACGTACTGTACAGTAAATAAATTTATATTTCATTGTTGTGGTCATATAAACATTTTCTAAGTTTTATCCAGCCTGTTTTAAGATATTTTTCATAATGCTGAATGGCTCTGAATGTTACAATGCACAGGTATATACACAGTCCCACAGAAATGACAGTCTCATAATTATTCTCAGAATTATTAATGCTAAGAACAAGTTAGAATCATAAAATGGGAAGTTATGATTCTAGTAGAAATCTAGAGAAAGGAATGATTTCTAAGACATCCATGAGAATCCAGTGGGACTTGGAGACATGATGAGGGTATTTGAGCTAACGGTGGCAGAAACGTGTCAGGATATTTTTTACCAGGCTATTTATCTACCTGCCTTCTAGACAAATGATATGCTGCCACACCATTTCTGTACATTTTACTTTCTCATTGCCATAAGTCTCTTTTTTTCCTTTTTGGAAATTACTTATTTGCAATTAACATAAGCTGATGATTAATGCTTGATAACTAGTAATAAAATCAACCTTTCTAATATAAAATATTTGCAAATAATATAATTACTTCAATTAACTTCTGAGATGAATTAGAACGGATGTTTCTTCCCTCCTTCCTGAATGCTCTTCAGGAACTCCTTAGTAAAATTCACAAAATTTTTCATTACCAAAAATTGGTACAACTAAGCAACAGAGTACTGCTGTAAATGATAGAGAATTCATTTGATATTGTAGTAATATGTATCATTAAGCAGAGAAAAAACTCACTGTGATTATGAAGGATATTATTTCCCATGACAAAACCAAACCACTGCAGCTACTTGATTGGACTAAAATTGTTTCCATTTTTACAATGTAAGATAAACATTGCTTACTTAGAATTTTGACAGAAATACCAAAAAAATCTAATATGTAAATTTGTAAAACACTTATATGAATAACTGTGAATGCTTATTTCCTTCTGTGAATTATCATAAATGTTCTGATGTTCTAAAGAAACAAAGATTGAAGTATTAGCAATACATAGTAGGACAGTAGGTGAATACAAATTAAAAAATGAAACAAAACAACAACAACAAAAAACCACAAGGAAACAATATTCATTCAACACCCATCCCTTTCACATTACCCATCTCCTCCTTTTATTTCCTAATAAAACTCTCTATAAAGAGAAAAATTAAAATAGATTTACTAGATAACAAACTAGAGAGTTCATTAGTAAATGACGAAACTTACCGACCATTTTAGAGGAACTTACAAAGATGTTCCAACTGAGTCATTAGGCAAGTTAATGAAAAGATAATCAGACTTGAATAGAAGTAAATTATTCAACTCAGAGATAAAGCATAGCCTTACATTTAGAAAAATCCGTCATGAAACAAATCAAGCTGTTAGAACTAATAAATAGCTTCACTAAGACTTCATGTTTGCACACAAAGTAAAATATCTGAAATATAATTTAGAAAATAATACTTTGTATGATACCCTCAAAATAATACAATGTTTAGGATTGTCTGAACTCTATACAGAGGCAGGTGCTCACAGCCAACCACTGGACTGATCATGGGGTCCGCAATGGAGGATTTAGAGAAAGGACTGAAGGCGCTGAAGGCATTTACAACCCCATAGGAAGAACAGCAATATCAAACAACCAGAGATCCCAGGGACTAAAACACCAACCAAGAAGTGCACATGGAGAGACCTATGGCTCCAGCTGCATATGTAGATGAGGATGCCCATGTTGGTCATCGTTGGGAGGAGAAGTCCTTGGTCCTGTGAAGGCTCGATGCCCCAGTGTAAGGAATGTAAGTGTGGGGAGGCACACCCTCATAGAAGCAGGGGGAGGGGATGTGGGATAGGGAGTTTCCGGGGGAGGGGGAATCTGGGAAAGGGGATAACATTTGAAATGTAAATAAAAAAAATCCAATAAAAAAAAAAAAAAAGATTGGACTCTCTGTGCCATTAACTTTCTATCTAGTGGTTTTTAAATTCTTGAGGTCCAGAGAAACCTGAAGATTGGTATTTATTTCTGTGAACTACTTGAAAATAATGCAACATCAGAGAGAATACCTTTGAAATGTAAAAATTCATACAGTTGTAACAAAAGTTTATAGATCATCATCAGCACATTATATTTGCTATTATATTTCTTTTTTAAAAGATTTTTATTTATATGAGTACACTTTTCTTAGTCAGGGTTTGTATTCCTGCACAAACATCATAACCAAGATCCAAGTTGGGGAGGAAAGGGTTTATTGAGCTTACACTTCCATATTGCTGTTCATTTTTACCAAAGGAAGTCAGGACTGGAACTCAAGCAGGTCAAGGAGCAGGAGCTGATGCAGAGGCCATGGAGGAATGCTGCTCACTGTCTTGCTTGCTTCTCCTGGCTTGCACAGCCTGCTTTCTTATAGAACCCAAGACTACCAGCCCATAAATGGTACCACTCACAAGGGGCCCTCCCCCCTTGATCACTAATTGAGAAAATGCCTTACCGCTGGATCTCATGGAGGCATTTTCTCACCTGAAACTCCTTTCTCTGTGATAACTACATCTTGTGTCAAGTTGACACACAAAATTAGCCAGTACAACACTGCAGCTGTCTTCAGACACACTAGAATAGTGCATTGGATCCCATGACAGATGATTGTGAGCCACCATGTGGTTGCTGGAAATTGAACTCAGGACCTCCGGAAGAGCAGTCAGTGTTCTTAACTACTGAGCCATCTCTCCAGCCCCTGCTATTATGTTTCTAAGTGGAACCCTGATATTCCAATAAAGTCCTTATAATGGAAATGCATCCTGTGGAAATCATTGGTCACATACTTGAAACACCAGACTCATATATGCAAGTTTTTATTTCCATAACTCTTGAGAAAATAGCACATCACTTATGACATAAACCCTTTTTGAAATGAGACCATTGAGTTCATTGTAGATCATAGTTTAGAAAGCATTCTCAAATTTAAGTTAATTTAGGACAATTATGTAATTGGCAAGATTCTAGGCACAGCTATATTCCATGTGTTTTCTATGAAAGTAGGATATAAGAAAGACCTCCCTTATTTTTCTGACCAAATCACTGAAACAATCCTGAAATGTCTCTTGAAGTTGAACTATTCCTAGGCTTATGGTTCAGAACAGTTCCACATGATAAGAAGAAAATGTTTGTTTGTTTGTTTGTTTGTTTGTTTACTCTATTTCTTTACATTCCAGTCTTTGCCCCCTTCCCAGTCCACCGTCCCAAAGTTCTTCATCCTATTCCTCATCCTCCTGTCTCCAAGAGGATGCCTCCCCCACTCCCTGGGGCCTCAAATCTCTCAAGGGTTAGGAGTATATTCTCCCATTGAGACCAGAACAGGCAGTCCTCTGCTATATATGTGTTGGGGCCCTTGGACCAGCTCTTGTATGCTGCCTTGTTGGTGGGTCAGTTTCTTCGAGATCTCAGGGATCCAGATTAGGTGATAATCTTGTCAAAATATGGGATCACCCTCCTTCTCTACTTCTCCCAGCCTTTCTCTAATTCAACCACAGGTGTTCCTGACTTCAGTCCACTGTATGGGTGTAAGTATCTGCTTCTGTCCCAGTCAGCTGCTAGTTGGGCCTCTCAGAGGATAGCCATGCTAGGCTCCTTTCTGTAAGCACACCATAGCATCAGCAATAGTGTCAGGCCTTGGAGCCTCCCCTTGAGATGGGTTCCAAGCTGGACTGGTCACTGGACTGCCTTTCCCTCAGTCTCTTCTCTGTTTTTATCACTGCATTCTTTTAGACAGGAACAATTCTGGTTTTTGACTGTGGGATGACAACCCCATCCTTGAATGTGATGTCTTGTCTTTCTACTGGAAAGATAGACTCTGAGTTACCTCTCCCCTCTGTTGGGAATTTCATCTAAAGTCCTTTGAGTTCTGAGAGTCTCTCACTTCCAAGGTCTCTGATATTTTCACGAGGGTCACCCTACTTCCCATTTCCTGAGATTGCATATATCCATTCATTCTGCTGACCCGCAGGGCTTCTCTCCTCACTCCCCATACCTGATCATGTTCCCCTTTACTCCTCCCTGTCCTCTCTCTCGCTGGAGTCTCTGCCTCCTTCTGCCTCCTGTGATTGTTTTCTTCCCTCTACCAAGTGGGATTGAAGCATTTCCACTTGAACCCTTCTGCTTGTTAACCTTCTTGAGTTCTGTGGATTGAATCCTAGGTATTTTATACTTTTTGGATAATAACCACTTATTAGTGGGTACATACCATGCATGTCCTTTTGCGTCTGAGTTACCTCACTCAGAATGATATTTTCTAGTTTCATTCATTTGCCTGCAAAACTAATGACATCCTTGTTCTTAACACCTGAATAGTATTTCATTGTGTAAATGAATCACATTTTCAGTATCCATTCTTCCTTGTGGTACATCTGATTTTTATTTTTTTCCAGGTTCTATGAACTGCTATTAACATAGTGGAGTACATGCCTGTGTGGTAGGGTGAAGCATCTTTTGGATATATGCCCAAGATTGGTATAGCTGGAACTTCAGGTGAGAATATAGTAGAAAATAAATTCTTAGGGTCAAAGGAGCCAAGAGTTGTATTTTACAGTTGATGTAACACATAGCCATTTTGAGTTCAAATAGAGAGCTTCAATCATAGTTGGATTCTCTCATATAGGGAAGATGCTGTATGAAACAGGAATTTTGAATTTTGTTTCCTATTTTTCTGGGCTTTCTAGATCCACACAGTACATAATAACTCTACCGCAACTTTCTAGAGAAAGAGCCATAAGAGATTTGTGAAGAACCAACTTGAAAAATAAGCCACAAGCTTCTTACTTTTACACCACAGACAATAAAATAGTATGACACACCTTTATGAAAGAAAAAAAATAAGATTTAGGCATCAGTTACCTTAGTGGTGTCTTTTGAGTAATAATTTGAAGAAACACTAATACAAAATAGAATGAATAGTTGAATGGTTTAAGAGAAAAGGTGCATGAAACTTGTTATCCTTTACCACTTTTCATATGTGTCTATGTCAAATCCAATCCCCTTAAATATCAGAAGCAGACTTCTAAATCCTTGGTAGTTTCAGAATGATCTATTATGTGCAGTACAGTCCTAGACAATACCTGAGTTTTTTTTCTAAAGCAGAAAATGAGAATTATGAATCATATGTATAATTCAAATCACATGGTTACTATTTGGGGATTAGAGACAAGATATTCCATTTCAAAGACAAGATTCAGAAAGTGGCACATTAAGATTGACTTCATTCTGTCAATGCATCAATAAAAGAATGCAAATTGATACATTGCTATCTCCCGTACAAAGCTCAAGTCCAAGTGGACCAAGGACCTCCACATAAAACCAGATACACTGAATCTAATAGAAGAGAAAGTGGGGAAAAGTTTTGAACACATGGGCACAGGGGAAAAATTCTTGAACAGAACACCAATGGCTTAAGCTCTAAGATCAAGAATTGACAAATTGGACATCATAAAATTGCAAAGCTTCTGTAAGGCAAAGGGCAGTGTCAATTAGACAAACGGGCAACCAACAGATTGGGAAAAAATCTTTACCAATCCTACATCTAATAGAGGGCTAATATCCAATATATACAAAGAACTGAAGAAGTTAGACTCCAGAGTACCAAATAACCCTATCAAAAAAAGTTGGGAACAGAGCTAAACAGAGAATTCTCAACTGAGGAAACTCAAAGGGCTGAGAAACACCTAAAAAATGTTCAACATCCTTAGTCATCAGGGAAATGCAAACCAAAACAACACTGAGATTCCATCTCATACCAGTCAGAATGGCTAAGATCAAAAACTCAAGGGACAGCAGATGCTGGCTAGGATGTGGAGAAGGAGGAACACTCCTACATTGCTGGAGGAATTGCAAGGTAGTACAACAACTCTGGAAATCAGTTTAGAAGACCCTCAGAATATTGGACATAATACCACCTAAGGACTCAGCTATACCACTCCTGGGCATATACCCAGAAGATGCTCCAACATGTAATAAGGATACCTGCTATGTTCATAGTAGCCATATTTAGAATAGCCAGAAACTGGAATCAACCCAGATATCCCTCAATAGAGGAATGGATACAGAAAAGTGGTACATTTATACAACAGAAGACTACTCAGCTATTAAAAACAATGACTTCGTGAAATTCGCAGGCAAATGGATGAGACTTGAAAATATATTCCTGAGTGAGGTAACTCAGTCACAAAAGAACAAACATGGTTTGTACTCACTGATAAGTGTATACTAGCCCAAAAGTTCGGAATACCCAAGATTCACTTGACAGCAACCCTTAGACTGAGCATGGGGTCCCGGATCGGGGAGTTGGAGAAGGAACTGAAGGAGCTGAGGGAGTATGCAGCCCCATGGAGGGAGCAACAGTGTCAACTGGCCAGACTTTCCAGTGCTTTAGGAGACTAGATCACCAACTAAAGGATACACATAGAGGAATCCATGGTGCTGGCCACATATGTGGCAGAGGAGGGCCTTGTTTGTCATCAGTGGGAGGAGAGGCCCTTGGGCCTAAGGGTGTTGGATGCCCCAGTATAGGAGAATGCCAGCTACAGAAGACAGGAATGGGTGGGTGGGTTGGAGAATACCCTCATAGAGGCAGGGGAGAGGGGATAGGTTAGGGGGTTTCCAAAGGGGAGACCTGGAAAGGGGAAAACATTTGAAAAATAAAGTATGAAGAAAATAAAAATAAGAAAATTTTTTAAAAATTTAAAAAGCTTTAGGGAATTATGCTTGTTAGTAGTTCTTCTAGATTCCACCCAATACTTACCTAGCAATAGCCAGAAACTAGCCCTGCTTGCTATAAAGGAGTGCTTGGCCTTTCTCTCTCCCTCTCACTTACCCTTCCACTCCCCCTTCTCATTTCCTTTCCTTCTCCCTCCTCTCTCCCTCTCTCTCTCTCTCTCTCTCTCTCTCTCTCTCTCTCTCTCTCTCTCTCTCTGTGTGTTTCTCCTCCTCCTCTCTCTCTCCCTCCCTTTCTTTCCCTTTCTCTCCTTCTTGTCCAACTGAAGCAAAAGCAGATACAAGGAATTACTCCTGGATGATGGCACTTTGATGTTCTAGGAAGCTTGAAAGTTGAAAAGACCTGAAAAGTTACAATTTGGGTCTGTGTCAAGAATCCATGACTCATTTTTTTCTCAACCCTGATTTATTTCCTTAAGATTAAATTATGTTTATAATCTTACTTTTTTCTGGCTTCTGTTATTCATTATTTTGTACATGATGAGGCTATGGAAACAAAAATATGTCAATTTTTTGGCTTTTTGGAATTTCTTATAAAATATCAGAAAAACCCATATATAGTTGCATTTAACTACAAATTTAAAAAAGAAAAAAGAGAAAGAAACATTGATTTCCATCTTCTCACCAAAACATGGAAAGCAATTATTTTATTGCTTTTGTTAGGATTTTACTGCTGTGAACAGACACCATGACCAAGGCAATTCTTATAAGTACAACATTTAATTGGGGCTGGTTTACAAGTTCAGAGGTTAATCACAGAGGTACTTCCATTATTATCAAGGCAGGAGCATGGCAGCATTCAGGCAGGCATGGTGCAGGAGGAGCTTTAGAGTCCTACATCTTCCTTTAAAAGCTACTAGGAGAAGACCGGCTTCTAAACAGCTAAAACGAGGGTCTTAAAGCCCATGCCCACAGCGACACACTTCTGCCAACAAGGCCACACCTACTCCAACAAGGCTAATAGTGCCACCTCCTAGTAGTGCTACTTCCTAGTCCAAGTATATACAAACCATCACATTTATATTCCTGGTTCAAATGAAATTACTTATGTGTTGATATTCAGTCACCAAGAAAATTTAATATACTTTAACAAAATGAAAATGAAAATTTGATCTCTCCAAGGCATTTTTGAGATAGCCTCAATTTGTTATGATTCTCAAGAGGAGTGTGAGGAGTGTAATATAAATCCCTAGTCTAAACATCAGTTTTGTAGCCAGAAGCACATATAAACAAAGCAACTGGTAATGAGCACCAATAGCAATATGGCAAACTAAACGGTCATGCACCTCAGGTGTCAGAAATAAAACAAAGACCAATCATCAGGAAAACAAACACGGGTGTGGAAAGCAGAGAAAACTATTCAAAATATAACCAGATATCAGGATACCAATAGTTACCATGGCAGTGATTGACCAGAAATTGGCATGGTTGTGATTTTTTAATCAGATACATGCTCTTCCACCTTTTGACTCAGAAGCCTTATAAAAAATGATTAGTGCAGGTTTAGAGAGATGGCTCAGCTGTTTTAGGCTAGGCTCACAACCAAAAATATAAATGATTATGGCCATTGTTTACTTAAATATCATTTAACTAAGTTAATAGCAGGTAATTGTTAATATTTTTTCTTCTAACATCATTACCACAAAGAGTACCATTTTTAAAAAGTAAAGGTTGAACAATATTTACAGTGATACTGTGCTTTTTCTTCCCCTGCTAGAGAGTCATTTGAATGAAAACTGTTCTTCATGGATTCATAAATGTGAACATTTACTTCCCATAATGGTGGAGAGATTATGGAAATTTAGTAGCTTTGTTGGAGAAACTGTGTTATTAGGGGTGGTGCTGGGAGGCTATAGCTTCACCTCACATTCAGTTCATTCATTTTCTGTAGTCTCTCAGTGCCTACTAAAATGTTCTCCCAACATCGTGCAATTTCATTCTAGAACCTGTAGAAAAAATAACTTTTTATATATGTTGTCATTTACCATAGTATTTTATCACAGATATGCTGTCTATGATTAAAGAAGATAAGGCTAAGAAGATGAACATAAATCATATCTTAGATAATGACATTTTATGGACGTGGTTTTATTACTCACTAATATGTGTGTTCAGGCTATTTCTATTTTAACTATTATCATAAGAATGAGCATCAACAAATCCAAAGGCAGCTCAAAAATGTCACTGTCTAAAATTCAGATGAACTTTATATCACATTCGTTTGCCTATGAACTTATGGATTTCTATAAATTTCTCATATATCCTTGATTTCTGCTTCTCAAATACAATGAGTCCAAGAGGCTCTCGTCACTATTGGCTCTGCTATGATGTTGTTTTTGAGTTGTTTGGTTTTGTTTAAACCTTCCTTGGAAATACTTATGTAAACTGATACATAATATTTATAAAATTATGTGTATTTTCCCTCCTCCACAAGGCCCTAGACACCAAGTGCAAAGCCAAGAAATTCTATAATCATACCTTTTATTTCATGTTCATCATTTTCCTTTCTTGCTTTAAAATTTTAAAGTAATAATGGCATTTTCTGTTTTTATAATCACTTTCCATGTAATTTGTAAATCTGATATCAAAGTTAAATTTGCATGGACTTATATATTTCTATAACAATTTTGTTTGTCTCCATTTAACTATAGCCCCAGAACTTCACACACTCAAACTGGTGAAACGAAGCTTCTCGGACAATGGTGTTATTTATTAAGGCATATTATCCCATTGCACTGCACCTGTCTGGATCAGAGGCTTGTAATAATGCAATGAAAATGATCTGAATGGGTCACAGGTCTAATGTGTTAAGCACATAAACAAAGACTGCCCAGGGAGAGTGTTAATCCATGCTCATTAATTTTTGAATTCACATTCTGCAAGTTCATCCAAAAATTTATGAAGCACGTCAGAGTTTGGCTTCAACAGCAATAGAGACATACTGAAACATATGGCTGGGGGGCAAGACAGAGTCCTTGGCAGTGTTCCTGCAGGAAATCAGGTGAAGTAAAACCCATTAGACCCTCCACCATGGTCATGAGAGTCACAGTCCACAGAAGAGGGATGTCTCCAATGTCTCTGAAAGTGTGAACGACAAAGGAGTCTTATTTCAATTACTCCCATCCAGACTAGCTCTGCCCTATATAGTATGTTCTGCTTATTAGAGTATAATATTATGCGTGACCATTTACATCAAGTAAAGTACATGACCTTAATTTTTCATGTTCTCAGCTTAGACACAGGTGCGTGTATATATGTATTATACACACATAGTTGTTACACTTTATATTATGCAAAAATAATTTTCATTTATAACTGTAAATTTTATTGCATTGAGTAACTTAGTAACATTATAAGCACCATCATACACTGACATTTTAAGAATCTTTTGTTTTAAGAAAAAGAGATTAAATATTATCTCTATTCCTTATTTGACAATTAGTAGCATATATTAGTCTGGTTATTTTCAAGTGCTCGTTTACTCTATTGACTGTCCCTACCTGACACAATAACTCATGAAGAACCAAGCAAAAGACAGAATCATGCTAAACATAATCATTTTTGTAATAAATCCTGTTGTAAAATTTAGTTACATATATCCATTTTCAGGAGCGTAGAATTTCCTTTGAATAAAATTGACAGATTGCTTTAAAAATTAAATAATTATATAAAGACCTTTCTCACATTTTTCACAATAAGTAGGAGAAGTAGCAAAATTTACTACTTTTCATATTCCCACCAAGCAGGACATTTCAGCTCTCTTAACCTGCTTCTAGATCAGTAGTAGAATGTATAGGGACTGATCATTACCCAACACCCACAGCTCGCTATGCTGCGCTAGCCTGACTTGAAAGTTTAACTTCTAAATTCTGCTTTCTAGTTGCTGATGTAAACTATATTTATTGTCAGTAATTAGTTACAGTCTGACACCTTTCCACTCACATCCTCTGGGAGACTTCTCTAAATCCTGGGGTGAGGAATCTTTTGTAAATTCCTCTTCAGAATTTTCTGCAAACAACATACATTACAGCCGTGTTTCTTCTCATAGGTTATATGCATGGGTTGATTGTCAGAGACAGCTGTATGTCCTGTTCACCAACAATTTACTTTAGTGACTGTCACCTAAACCCAAAGTAAATAAGTCACTGAGCATATCATGGATTCAATTAAAGTCAAAATAAATATTTTCAAAAGTGTAGACTGAGTAGGAAAAGCTATCACAGATGTGATAACACTCTGGCAAAGAAAATATTCTCCATCAGAGTTTAATGTGAGAAAGTATGTCATCATGTGAACATCTTCCATGGAAGAAAAAGTATTTCCCTCAGACTATGCAACACATAGAGAGGACAACTGCATTGCCATAGCACAATTTTGCTACAAAAAAAAAAGTTTCTTATTACATGTTTCAGCTGCTAATACATGGGCAAATGCCTTAGTCAGCCAAAGCCCAACTTACAACCGAAATCACAGCTCTTCCACTCTTGGACTCCCATCATGCCACACTAAACTGGCTGCCTGCTTTCTCTGAGGTACTCAAATACACTATCTCCTCAGGACTCACTCAACACTAATTTTTCTAACAGGAATGCTCTTTCACAGAGTCCTATTGATCATTCCATCTCTCCTTCCTGGTATCTACTCAAATATCTACCCCACAAGAGAATATACCCGAATTTCCTGTCTATAGTTATGTAGCAAGAACATGGCGGTGCTAAAACTCACCTTATTTTGTTACAGTGTTACCTGCTTATATCAGACTCTTATGCTATAATGTAGTATGTAGTGTTGAACAGTTAATCTGGTTTGACTCCTAGGGGATCGCATGCAAATTCTCTGCACCTGCCCAAAAGCTTTGGTTTCATGAATGCAAAAGACATACATGCAAACTAATTTTGATACGATCCTGGACTAGCTTAAGGGCCAGACACTTCTAAACCTTCCCTCGGCTAGCACACACTCCCGTCCCGTATTCCTGACTTAAACTCTTTTAAAATCTATATTTTATCTCTGTTGCCCCAGACCGAGTCGGAGGAATGACCCCGAAGGTCACTTTCCCGGAATTTTACGTGTTGTTGGCCTTTATATCTGTTCTCCTTGCTCCTCTGTCATGGTGATTCTGTCTTTAATCGCTCTGTCCCTTGCCCTTGCAATCTAAAAGTCCTGTCTGTGTCTCCCTGCCCAGTCATTGGCTGTATGGCAATTCAGATGGGGACAGCGACCATTAGATTCTGGAAGCGTGGCTTTTGGGAGCCTAATTAAGACAAAGCATTAGAACCAAATCCCAACAGTATCACAGTAGATTTAGGCATTTATTGCTGTGAAGATGGCATGAACTATTGCTTATATCTCCAATTATACTGAAGTGGTTGGCATGCAGATATTAGTAAATATTTACTGGATAACTAAATGAATTTAGCTTATTGTGGATTTTTGTCTTGCCATAAAAGTATAGTAAGAGTCTTTTTCACTTATTTTTCCACATATTATCATAAATGAACAAATACTAAAACAGTTTCAATTTTTTATACTAAAACACATATCCATGTATAATTTACACATGAATTAAGTCTAAATATTCACAATATTCTGTTTCTGGGAATGTCCTCAAACTTTACACTATGTTTTCTTTTCTCGTGACATCCTCCTTAACAGGCAGAGGAGATTTTAAATATTCTGTCTTACATCCCAGTCATTTTTATATCTTGCCGTTTATTTTCTTTGCTTCCTTGTATATAATTTTAGGAATAGGGTTGGGGTGTTTAATCCTCCCGCCTTATCCTCCTTATGGCTGGACGCACAGGCAGGCCATATCTTTTGCTTTATCCCTTCATTTCATTCAGGAATGAACATCATCAAAGTTCTTTGTGGAAACTTTCACCACGTAGTGGCTTTGCATGTCATAACTTCTTCTAAGATTACTTATCATTAAACAAATTATTTTAGTAGCAGTTTGTCAAGGATTAGAATTTAAGAGTTTTTAAAGAATGACTAAATTTTCTCTAATGTAGCTAAGTACATCTACGTACGTTTATGGACAATTGTGGATGCTAATATACAAATGTCCTTAGAGCTTTTGTAGTTGCGGTTGAGAAATTGACCTGTGTCTTCTTGGCAGTACATTAATAGAGATCTATGTCTTGTTTCTTATTTAATAGTTTATTATTACAAACGTTCTTATTTTAATTTTTAATGTTTAATTCATTTTTTTCTGGAAATAATGTCTCTCTGTATATTCCAAGTGGACTTGAAATTATTTTCTTCTTGTCTCCACGTCCAAGTTCAGAGGGTACAGGTGAATACAATTTTTGCATGCCTTGTCTTTAGTTTCCTTGACTTGTAACTTGGAGATAATTTGTCTGCTACATCGCTGAATCCTGTAAATATGTCAGTTTCTCATGTGTTATTGTCTGCTGCTAAATGTGACATAAGATTTCTTTGCAGTTAGCAAGCTCTCTTGGCTTTTCAGTTCTGTATCAAATGTTCTATCTTTTCATTCTCTTGAAACACATTTAAATGATCAGTTTTGTAGGGGATCATTATTGGTATCTTATTATTTAAGGATACAGCTTCTTGTTTTGCCTAAAAAACTTAACCTATATTCACGTGTCTACATGTGGGTGTGTACACTGTGAGCTCAGTTGACTTGCAGAAAGTAAGAATCTGATCTCCTTGAGCCAGAATAAAAGCTGCTGTTGAGTTAGCTCTCCTGAGTATGTGCTAGGACACAGATTCAGACTTTCTACAATCACTGTATGTCTTCTGAAGCAATTACCCCTCTCCTTTTGACTTTTTAAAATCTTAATTTTCTAAAAATGTGTCTTCATGGAAAATTTCATAACTGGCATATGGAGGCTGTAGGTTCAAGTGCTAAAAAGAAAAAAATTAAATTTAATGTTTTTGTGAATAATGAGAATAGAAGCTACTATTTAAATTTTTATACAGTTGATTTCAAGAAGTGTGCAAGAAATTACTATGATTTGTCTACAAACCACATTTAAAAAACCAGGCTTTGTGTAGTTTTCAGTAGAAGTAAATGATAAAAATTATGCTGGTATGGTGCTAATCACAAATTTGGATTCTTTTATTGCCCGTTTAATTTTGTAAACAATAGGAGAGACAGGAGAGAAGCTGGTAGAAAAGAATCATGATCAGTTTTTCTATTAAAATATAACAATAAATAAACAATTACAAAATTAAAGCCTTCTTTTTAAGAAAACAGGCCACTACAGTAATAAAAGAGTGTACTCTTTGGACAAAAGAAAAAAAATGTACAAGTATGTGAATGTGCATTTGGGTATTCATGCTGTTTATCTCATATGACTGGGTGTGGCAATACATGCCTCTGGGTGCATGCAGAGCTCAGAGGAAAGTTTTTACTCTTTCATCACTTTTATCCTTCCTTTAGACAGGGTCTTGACATTTATCTGAAATGTGGGAGGAAGTTTACAAATTCCAGTGATCACCTGTTTTGGTACCCACCTCCCTGTTGAGGTTTAGTCTGTTGGTATATATTGTAATGCTAGATACTGTACTGGTTGCATCAGGGACTAGGATATGCTCACATACACCAAGTGATGACATGTAATCTTTCTCCTTAATTTAAAACTATTGGTTGAAGGAAAGACCATCAAGAGTCTGCCTCATCCAGGGAATCATCCTCTCTACAAACACACTATTGCTGATGCCAAGAAGTGCTTGCTGACATGAGCCTGGTATGGCTGTTCCATGAGAGGTTCTACCAGCACTGCACCGATACAAATGCAGATACAGCCAACCATCAGACTGAGCCCGGGGACCCCAGCGGAAGAGCTAGGGGAAGGACTGAAGGAGCTAAAGAGGATTGCAAACCCGTAAGAAGAACAATATTAACTAACTGGATCACCCAGACATCGCAGGGACTAAATCACCAACCAGAGAGTATACATGGGTTGGGCCAGGAATCCAGATACATATGTAGCAGAGGATTCTCTTATTTAACATTAATGGGAAGGGAGGGAAGATTGATGCCCCAGCATAGAAGGATGCTAGAGGAATGAGGCAAGATTGAGTCATTAAGTTGAGGAGCACCCTCATAGAGGGGAGCGGGGAGAAGAAGAATGGGATGGGGGTTGATGGAGGAGTAACTTGGAGGGGGGTATCATTTGAAATGTAAATTAATAAAATGATTAATTAAAAAGAAAGGGAAGTTAGGCATAAAAATCATAAAAAAATAATTTAAATATAAAATATAATGTTCTTAGGGAAAAGTTCTTATATATATATATATAAAACTATTGGTTGAATAAGATGCCTAAAGTCTTTAGCTGGGCAGAAGATAGGTAGACAGGGCTTTGGATCCCAGGCTTGGTGTCTGAGGCAGAGACAATGAAGGGGAAAGAGGAAGGGAGGAAATGTAATACGGTAGGTCAATCTGAGAACATGGCTATGACAGCTGGCTGGTTGGAGTAAGAGAGGTCCAGGCAAAACAAGACAAGTTATATCATGGAAGATATTGACAGGGACACAGACAGAGTAGCTTAGAGGGCTGAGATTTGCCCAGTTCTAATGCTTTAAGGCTTAATATAAATGTAAAGATTTTGTTATCTTTTAATTGAGAACTGAATGATCAGAGGTAGAGTAGAAAATGCCAAATAATATTTTACTATAACACCTTCCTACTTCCCACTTCTTCTAGTGTACAAGCAAATGCACAAGTATGACTGGAATTGTTTGTGGGTTCTGAAATTTGAACACAGGTCTTTGTATTTGTGCAGCAAGCACTTCTGCCCACTGAGCCTGCTCCCTATCCTCCAATTCTACCAATAAAAGCATTTTCCTATATCATATATTTCCAATAATAAATGTTGTATTATATATATGTATATATATGTATATGTACATGTATATATGTATATATACATACACACACACACACAGTTTTTCTCTTAGAACAAAGGGGAGTTGTTTGCTTCAGTCATCATGTCATGCCATATTTATTTTGCACTCATCTTTACAACTCTTGTAATACAAAATAAAAAAGAGGTATAATTTATATGGTACCATATATAAAAATATATATATAAATGGTTGTACAATATATTTATATTGTTTTGTGTGTATATATTAAAGAGTGTGCTGCCTAGTTTTATGGCAATTTTACACAGCTAGAGTCATTTTGAGAATAAGAAATCTCAATTAATATAAAGCCCCAACTAGATTGACATTCAGCAAGACTGTGGTAGGTTTTTTTTGTTTGTTTGTTTGTTTGTTTTTGTTTTATTTTTTTTGATTATTGATATGGGAAAGTCAAGCCTAATATTGGGTGGTGTCACTTCTGGGATGGTAATCCTGTGTACTATAAGAGAGCAGGGGAAACAAGCCATGAGAGCCAATCAGTGAGCAGCATTTCTCCATTGCCTTTGTACTCTGTGTTCAAGCAAGTGATTATTTGGACATGAATTTATTTGGAAACCTTTTTCTATTTTAAAATACCTAAAATTAGCAAGCATGAGGGTTCTTGTGTTTATGCTACAGAGAAGCATAGCTTCTCAAGGCTTTTGTTAAAATGGGAAGTTCTGAATCCTTACCAATTCATAGTTTTTCACCAGTTACTCTGAGTATTAATTTACATGATCAAATATCTGAAGCTCCATTTCTCCTAAACCTTCAAACAATCTCTTATAACCTTTTCAACTCTCTTTCTGCTTGAATGTACATACATATATATTCCTAAATATAACCTGCTATGTTGATGTAATGAATGCTACTTGTATATTTTTAGGATTGACTACTCTGTCTCAAGCTGTAGTCTTACATACATGCTTAGCATTCCTTAGTTGTGGTTATTGATTAATCTGGTTAAGATTAAAGTGGCAGTTGTAGCCTGTCTTCAAGATCCATGACATTAGGAGCCATAGGAATTTGGTTAGGTTTCTAGTAACAAAAATTATTTTCCTCCTGTTCAGCAAGTATGACTTCCAAGTATAAAACTTTTGTTTACTAACAACGTATGCAGGCTACTTCTGCACCCTTAGAGTTATCATGGCATGCTGGTCATTGTTTTACTATGATTCCGAATCACCTACATTTGGTTGACAATGCCCACAAAGAAGTATGCCTTTCAAGATCAACAAATAGTCAAGAAAATGCCCCAATTATTTGTCTGCATGCTTATGGAGAGATCTTGTCAATTAATGTTCCCCCCTACAGTGTCAAGTTGACTAAAATATCTAACCAGAACACAAAGGTATAGTTTAAGATAGGAAAAATAGGTAAAGTTATACTTTTTAGACCTGAGTGTGGTGTGTAGTAGAGATTAATGCAGTAAAAATCTAAGGACAGAAATTAAATTTAAGGATGTTGAATTTGGGTACTGAAGGTACTCTATAGGTACTCATGTAACAATGTCATAAACAATTGCATACAATACTTAATTTAAAGAAAAAAGTTAGTAATGAAACATGAGATAGTATCAGCATTATAAACATGGAAATGAGAAATTCTGGAACTTATGAGTCCTTAGTGCAAATGATTAACATAGCCATTTGTCTAAGAAAATGTTCTGGGATAGCACAGCAATTAAAAATAAATGTAAGATGGAACTTTTCCCTCAGGACAACTCTCAAACTAGCTGAGAGACTATATTCACATTAAAGGAAAAGGATCGAGTAATAAGGAAGACTCACTGATTTCTGAAATATCTAAGGCTGACATATGAGAATGGTAAAATCTACACTTAATGCATGTAAACAAAAGTCAAAGTGCTGCACTAATAGTAGGAAAATTGGTGACTAATCTCCCTACACATTATCTTCTGTCTTCAACTAAAGAAAAGGCCACTGGAAGAATTTGAGGTGGGAAGAATAAAATTGGCATAGCTAGTATATTCTCTTCACAGCTACCATGTTCTTAGAATTCAATTGCACATCACATTTAAACTTGCAGAAATTGACAGGAAAAAGCAGGGTAAAAAGCCTTTGAGGTAGAGGTTAATAGATAAATGTAAAGAGATATATGGATCTTCTGATATCTGAAAAAAAGCAAAATAGATATTTTTTCATTTCTTCTGTGGTATATAGGCTTGGTATTATTTTAAGTAGCATGGTATTTAAGAGGAAAAAAGCCTTTCAGGTAGTTTTATCTTTCATAGCATAGCTAGATGCATATTTAAGCAGTGATGATATTTTGATTCTGAGAATGTGGGTGAAATGCATTCCATTTGTTGCTGGTGTAGAAAAAAATTATACCTGTCTTATGTATGGAAATCTATCAATGTCACAATTGTAGCTGAACATATTCTCTAACTAGTAACGCAAAATGCTTTAGTACACAATGTTGAAAAGGACAAAAGTGGATTGGAACACTGTCAACCTGGAGCAGAGTCTGAAAAGATTCGTTTTTATCAAAATATAAATTCCCACTATGTTCTATGATCAAGAGCATTAAATATTCTTCTGCCAATGAAGTTCCTAGAACGTCAATGGAAGAGATCCCCCTATACAGCTCATTGTATCTCATAGAGAATCTGAGCACACAATTTCACCAAAGAAAATAGACCATCAGTCAGTAAGGGCTGACAATACTGGCTGAGTCTGCAGAAAACTTCTTGATGATCTTAAACTCAAGTAGATAAGATTTCACAGCCAAATCACACCAAGTAACCCGTCTTTCGACACGTACCCTTTGCTTCACTTGCCTTTCTCTAGTCATTAATCTGCCAATAAAGCATGAGTCCTGTGTCTTCCATCTTTCCCACTACTCTGCACTGACTCCAGCTTTCTAGATTGCAGAACTTATCATCAGCACAGAGGATTGTATTTCCAATTCTGCTCTAGTATCTCATAGCCAAAATAATTGTTCATATATTACTAGAAGACATAAAATGTATTTGTGTCCATTTAGAAAATGCTGAGACTTTAAAACTGTGAATATTATTTGGATCCTCACACTTGAAGTAGACCTCTACAACTGAAAGAATTGTTGAGGATTTGGTGGTACATTCCCATATACCTTCTTATGGGGTATCCTAGATACAAGTGCTCTGCCTTTATGCCATGTAGACAACACAAACTAAACTAAATTCGAGGTTGTCCTATATAGCACCTGATAAAGGGATTGTGTTTTCTATGGAAAAGAACAGTGATAATAACAGCCAGTGAGAAACTACTTAAAACAGAAGGAACCTCAGCTCTGCCTTACACATTTAAAGTACACACACACTTAGATTTTCTAAAGGACTGCACTTGGTATTTGTGTTTCAAATAACTTACGTAATAGTGTCATAACTAAACGTAATTTGACATAGCATATTACTTCAAAATGACACAGTGGCATGAACTATGAAAAGTCTTGCCCCAAGGAGAAACACACATCTCACGATGAACGATTTTCATTGTGATATAACTAGCACCACGCAGGAAAACTTTCTGGGATTTGTGAGCACATATTCAATGATGCAGCCCTTTTCTCATCATGCTGTATTCTTAATAACTTGAAAATTGGAGTTTTCTAATCATTCTGTGTTCTCATTACAAATATGCCTATGGACTTACTTTGGGCCATGAATTAACCTCAATCATGAACATCACTGGGTATCATAAGATGATAGCACACTCATTCCTTCTGCATTCTGTCTATCTTAATGAAATATCAAGTGATATATTATAATAGAACAGAAATTGCAGTTAAATGTACCATAAATTATCGCCACCATAGAGAATGGCCATATACCATATACATATACATTTAGAGGAAACAATAAAAATACTATACATATAAAGATCTTATTTTATTAAATATGAATTTAAATGCATTAATTTAAATAAAATTGTACATACACATAATTTTTTCTGCCTAAAACTTGTGACTGATGCAATATGCACATGTGGTCTTTATAAATGATTCAGCTTTGTGCTAATTATTTTAAGTGTAGCAAGGTGGAAGAGGAGGTATGAAGAATTTCATCTCCCAGAGATGAGATTTATAGCTCAGAGTCTGAAACTTTCAAAGTGGTTTCTTAGTAGGATATAACCAATGAGATATCAACACTGGCATTTTGTTTTGATATGCACTAAATTATGAATGTGTTTATCTTAAGGTTCATAGTCTGAGTATATTTCAGTTAAAAGGAATGACACATATATTCATATGCACATGAACACACACACAGACACACACACACACACACACACACACACACACACACACACACACAACTAAAAACTACACAAACCAACGTAGAAAGTACTTGCTTTTTAATGAACTATTTATTCTTGACAATTTTTGTTCTTCCTCATTACACTACTTTCTGATCTGAGATACCAAGACCTCTATTTTCTTCGGCACTCTGTTTACATAGCAGGTGTTTCAGTAACTCCACTGGATTTCATTCACTACAGGCATTTCCTTGGACACTAGTTTGACCATCTGTACATGATGCTCTAATTATCTTATTTTACTTTCATGACATTCGGAGCTGCTTAAGGGCTTATAGCTGAAATTTGGAAAGCACCTACATTATACTTCAGCCAATTGGAAGCACTAACAAAGATAGCAATTGAACAACTGAAATATGTTTCAAACCATGTGAAGAGGAATTTATCTTGGGATGGTTGGACTTACATTATTCTTAAAGATAAACTTTCTGTGAATAACAGATGCCCCAAATAGGCTAGTTGATTATATTTACAAGTGAAGGTTTGATGCCCCAGTGTAGGGGAATGCCAGTGCATGGAGGTGGTAGTGGGTGGGTGGATGGGGGTAATCCTTCACAGAAACAGAGGGATGGGGGATGGGATAGAGGGTTCTCGGCATGGGGGTAACCAGGAGAAGGGATAACATTTGAAATATTAATAAAGAAAATATCAAATAAAAATTTGAAATAAAATAAAAATAGATTCAAGAACTTTAATACAATTTCATTAATTTTCTATGCCATTGAACTGAAATCCTTCTTTTTTCTACTATGCACATACATAAATGTAGTATTTTCATAGTATTCGAAATATTCTGCACATTTTATTTCTTTAATAACATTTATTTTCTTTGAGTGTTTGATCCAGTTTCTTACCTTGTCTTTAAGACATGACATTCTGCCTTCTCAATAATCTGTTCTGTTGGTGAGACTTTCCACTAAGAGTTTTATTTCATTTCCAGCTTCCATACAGTTTTGTTTTTTACAGTATTCATACCTCTGTACTGAATTCTCTTTTTATATCTTGAATTGTCTTTCTCAATTCAGGCATCTCAATCACTTCATTGCTTTGGTCTTTCAGCTTTTCAGGTGTTTGTTTATATTTTCTTTAAGTTCTCTGAACATATTTATAATCATTCTTTCAAATCCAGCATGCTAAACTTCATTTTACAATCATTTTACTTGGTGAATATTTCTATGGAATTGGTACTCTTTGGAGGAAATATATTGTCTTGGAGGCACATTTCCCCCTACCCCTGCTTCTATGAGGGTGTTCCCTCACCCATCCACCCACTCCTACCTCACCACCCTGGCATTCCCCTACACTGGGCATCAAGCCTCCACAGGACCAAGGGCCTCTCCTCCCATTGATGCCTGAAAAGGGCATCCTCTCCTAATATATGGCTGGAGCCATGGTTCCATCCATAGGTACTCTTTGGTTGGTGGTTTTGCCCCTGGAAGCTCTGGGGATGTCTGGATGGTTGATATTGTAGTTCTTCCTTTGGGGTTGCAAACTCGTTCAGTTCCTTCAGTCCTTTCTCCAACTCCTCCATTTGGGGACCCTGTGCTCAATCCAATGGTTGGCTGAGAAATTGGAAAAATATTTCAGTCAAAATAAAGCTAGCTGGCATTATTTGTTGTCCAGTCTTTATGTGTTGAGAAAGTTTAGGGCTTAACTGACATCCTGACTGGAAGAGTCTGAAAGGCTAGAAGAACTAAGGTCATTGAGTATAAGTAGCCATTTTTTTAAGTTGCTCTTTGAGCATGTCTCTGGAAACAGCATCCGTAGAGGCAGGGGACTGGAAACAGCAGGTCATTTCACATCCCCAAGAGTGATTCTTTTCAGGACTGTACTTTTGGTATTTTACTTTATAATATATGAACCTTACAACCAATATTAAGTTCTATAAAGATATTTGTATGGAATGTGCAAAGTTCATAGATCAGTTAAAGATGAATTTTTTGCTCCTTTTATGAAGAGGTGAAAGACAACTGTATTGTTTTTTAAAGAGTTAGTTTGTCCAATTTTCTGAGGAACTGCCAGACTAATTTCCACAGTGGTTGTACCAGCTTGCAATCTCAACAGTGGAGGGGTGTTCCTCTTTCTCTACATCCTTCCTAGCATCTGCTGTCACCTAGGTTTGATCTTAGCCATCCTGACTGGTATAAGGTGGAATCTCAAGGTTATTTTAATTTGTATTTTCCTGATGACAAAGGATGCTTCTTCACCATTCAATATTCCTCAGGTGAGAATTTTTCTTTAGCTCTGTACCCCATTTTTAATAGGGTTATTTGGTTATCTAGAGTCTAACTACTTGAGTTCTTCGTATATATTGAATATTGGCCCTCTATCGGAAGTAGGATTGGTAAAGATCTTTTCCTAATCTGTTGATTGCCATCTGTTTTGTTCTATTGACAGTGTCCTTTGCCTTACAGAAGCTTTGCAATTTTATAAGGTTCCATTTGTCTATTTTTGATCTTAGAACATAAGCCATTTGTGTTCTGTTCAGGAAATCCCTTGTGCTCATGTGTTTGAGGCTCTTCCCAACTTTCTCTTCTTTTTTTTTGAAAAATTTTTATTAGATATTATCTTTATTTAAATTTCAAATGTTATACCATTTCCTAGTTTCATCTCTGAAAATCCTTATTCCATCTCACCTCCCCCTGCTTCTATGAGTGTCTTCCTGCACCCACCCAACCATTCACTCTCACTTCCCAGTCCTGGCATTCCCCTACACTAGGGCATTTATCCTTCACAGGACTAAGGGCTTCTCCTCCCATTGATGTTCAACACGGCCATCCTCTGCTACATTTGTGGCTGAAGCCATGGGTCCCTCTTTATATAGGATAGATCCCCCAGGTGGGACATTCTCTAAATGCCCTTTCCTTTAGTCTCTGCTCCACAATTTCTCTCTGTATTTCCTCCCATGGGTATTTTGTTCCCTCTTCTAAGAAGGACTGAAGTATCTACACTTTCGTCTTCTGTCTTCTTGAGCTTCCTGTTGTCTGTGAATTGTATCTTGGGTGTTCCGAGCTTTTGGGCTAATATCTACTTATCAGTGAGTGTATACCATGTGTGTTCTTTTGTGACTGAGTTACCTCACTTAGGATGATATTTTCAAGTTCCATCCATTTGCCTGGGAATTACATGAAGTCATTGTTTTTAATAGCTGAGTACACTCCATTGTGTAAATGTACCACATTTTCTGTATGCATTCCTCTGTTGAAGTGCATCTGGGTTCTTTCCAGCTTTTAGTTCTTATGAATAAGGCTGCTATGAACATAATGAAGCATGTGTCCTTATATGTTGTAGCATCATTTGGGTCTATAAGTTTCAGTATATCTGGTTTTATGTGGATGTCCTTGATACACTTGGATTTGAACATTGTACAAAGAGATAAGAATGAATCAATGTGCATTCTTCTGCAAGTTGGCCACTAATTGAACCATCACCATTAGTTGAAAATACTGTCTTTTTTGTACTGGATGGGTTCAGCTCCTTTGCCAAAGATCAAGTGACCATAGGTATATGGGTTCATTTCTGGATCTTAAATTCTATTCCATTGATCTATCTTTCTGTCTCTGTGCCAATACCATACAGTTTTTATCACTATTGCTCTATATTATAGTTTGAGGTCAGGGATGCTGATTCCTCAAGATGTTTTTTATTGTTGAGAATAGTTTTTGCTATCTTGGTTTTTTTTGTTATTTCAAATGAATTTGGAAATTGCTCTTTCTAACTCTATGAAGAATTGAGTCAGAATTTTAATGGGATTGCATTGAATCTGTAGATTGCTTTTGTCACGTTGGCCATATTTACTATAATAATCCTGCCAATCCATGAGCATGGGAGATCTTTCCATCTTCAGATATCTTCTTCAATTTCTTTCTTCAGAGACTTAAAGTTTTTGTCATACAGATCTTTCACTTGCTTGGTTAGAATCACACCAAGGTATTTTATATTTTTGGTGACTATTGTGAATGGTGTCTTTTCCCTAATTTCTTTTTCAGCTTGTTTGTCCTTTGAATAGAGGAAGACTACTGATTTGTTTTAGTTAATTTTCTATCCAGCCACTTTGCTGAAGTTGTTTATCAGGTTTAGGAGTTCCCTGTTGGAATTTTGGGTCTCACTTAAGTATACTCTCATACCATCTGCAAATAGTGATATTTTGACTTCTTCCTTTCCAATTTATATTACTTTGACCTCCTTTTGTTGTCTAATTGCTCTGGCCAGGATTTTGAATACTATATTGAATAGGTGGGAAGAGAGTGGGCTGTCTTGTCTAGTACCTGATTTTAATGGGATTACTTCAAGTTTCTCCCCATTTAATTTGATGTTGACTACTGGTTTGCTGTATATTGCTTTTAGTATGTTTAAGTATGGGAAGGTTTTCTAATTGTATCTATGCCAGGTTAGGCTGCTGACAAGTCATTCTGGCATGGATGAGTTGGGGATTTTCAGCATTTCTGCATTTCTCAAATCAACACACACTCAGGTAGTATGTGGTATTTGGCTATAGGGTGTTCCCAGTGATGTAGATGGATCAAAGAGGGTATGGATGTTATTTTTCCTGGTCCACAATAGACTGTGTCACATGTAGCTGTTGATTAGTAGGGGAATCCTTGAGTGGATGAGTGGTCAGAGTTAATTTTTGTAAGAAGATGATCTCCCTGTAATATTGAGCAGAGTTGAATAATGATGATGAGCTGAAGGAGATTTCAGACAGCAAAGCAGCTACAGGTAGTCTGTACAGGGATGATACATGTCAACATCTCTGCCATATTATACTGAGTATAGCAGTTAAATTTGAGCAACTTTTTGAGGGCAGGGAGAGGTTTTTAGACTTCACAGTTGCTGGAGCTGTGGTGTGGCTTGGCAGTGCTAGACCCATGTATAGTTTTATCATTTTTACCACAATGAAAAGTTGCTCTTGACTATTGCATTATGAATATATTTTTCATTTTCCACATTCAAACACTATTTTTAAATGGCTGGAGGGATACTTTAGTACTTAAGAGCATAGGCTTCTTCTCAACAGGAACTATGTTCAATGCCCAGTATCTACATGGTGGCTCACAATTGTCTGTAAATGCAGATCCAGAAGATCTGATACTATCTCTGCTTTCTGATATCATGAACCTATACATGGTGCACAGACATACATGCAGGCAAAACACCCATACATATAAAAATTTCTACATTTAAAATAATAATGAATTGTTTTAGTGGCTTGTATAACATTTAAAAATATATTTATGATGTAGAGGTAATAATACATATTGCTTGATATAATGATTAGTGTGGATGATCTCTGTGTAACTCGACAAAGAGATGAAATATCATCACTAAAGATCACAGGGAACAAATTTAATCAAAATAAAAGCTTAGTCATGCTGAATTTATTCAAGCTTAGAAGCACATAAACATGGCTTTATAAACATTAGAGTCCCATTTAAAGTAATTATATATTTATTTTATTGATTCTATGTTCTAAGAAACTTTATAAAATATTTTTTATTTTATAGGTTATAGAAATATATGTTACAAACCCATTGTTATTTTTCTCCTAATTAGTAGTTGTAAAGTACATGTTATACTGAATGATAATATGATTGTTATATATGCCATATGGAATACATAAATATTATATATTATATAAATACTATATATAAACACTACATACAATATTTTAGATAGTAAACATAATACAGATGTTTCTATGTTCTTGATAAGCATGAAAATATATATAAATAAAATTTAGAATTTTTAATTTAACTTATTATTGTAAAGGAAATTTAGTTCAGCAACATGGCTGTTCTGGCCAGTTCTCATGTTCAAAGACCTTATAGGTATTTGTGATTCAGCTGGAATGCAGATATGCCCTGGATTACAGTATGATCTGTCTAGAATACAGACAAGCCCATAGTATATACCTTTAATCCTAAACAATGAAATCTAATTGTAGAACAACATGATGAATCAGAGAAAGATTTGTCAGAATGAGTCAGAGACAAGGTACACCCAACACTCAGAAGAAACTAAGAGAAAGAGAGAGAGACAGAGAGAGAAAGAGAGAGAGAGAGAGAGAGAGAGAGAGAGAGAGAGAGAGAGAATGTTTGAGTCAGTTGGCAGTCAGTGCAATGAGTACAGTGCAATGGAGTGAAGTTCTTTCCTAAGTTTGTGCAGCTCAGTGCAGGAGTGAGGAAACAGTTTTCCCTACTGGGTCAGTTTTACAGAGGCAAGTTGCTAGTGAACACAAAATAAGTAGGGGATTAGATGGAGTCAGAAAATTAAAACAGATTGCAGACTGTTTTGAGGCTAGCCACTGCAATTCCATCAGAAGCTGAGAGAATCCATATTTTTTCAGTCAGCTTTAATCAGAACAACTGAGTTAACTGTCCAGATAGAGATCAGAAAGAAGTAAAAAGGGTGAGCTTATTCAGCAATAAGCCTCTGAGACAAAATTATAACAGGTAAATAAAGGTTACTTTTACGTATTACGTGCACATATAGGTGCTTGTGTATGTGTAACTTTGGTGTTAAACATCAGATAATATTTACATTTTGTTTTATACAAGATTTCTCATTAGGTCCTTGGGCTCATTAATTTGGACAGGAAAAAATATGAGCCAATAAGTTTGAAGAAATTTGCTGACAGATCTTATTTAGATAGATATGTGTGATCTTCTTTCCAAGACTAGGCACAGCCAAACATTTTATACAATCTTAAGATCAGGTGGGGATTGTTTTTCTATTTATTTTTAATGATGTGTATGTAAACAGTGTGTGTCTATGTGCATGTGTACCTGATGAGGTCCTCAGATTTCTCTGGAGCTGTAATTGTAGGCACTTATTTGCCACGTAATGGGGGTGCTATAAACTAACCACATCCTCTTCAATGGCAGTAAGTGCTTTTAGATCCTGAGTGATATCCCCAAGCCCTGTCAGATGGATTTTTTAAATAATGAGCAGTACAGTAAGGGCAAAAAATAGAGATTGTTGAATCCAATATGAGTAATATTACAAGGAGAAATATGTGAAGGCTATGTTCTGATATAAATACAAGCACATTCATGGACCTTTTAATTAAATCAGATTGACACATACAATCTGAAGAGAAAAGACTTTGCAAAGGGTAGCATCTGCAAAACTGAGAGTAAAGAAGTCCTCCTCTTCCTTCTAAATTTTCTTAATAAACACAACACACTTTGGTTTAATATATATTTTAATTTTAAAGAAAATAAATTTGCAGAATTTAAAAATGGAAAATAAAGAAAATCAAGGAAAGATAGGAATTTATTCTTTTTTTTCTGTCTGTATATTTATAATTCATTATCAATATTCCAAGACTCTTGAGTCTTCTTGGTGATTTCCCCACAGAACCGAGTGATCTCTGTTTTGATTGCATTGTTTACAGATATGTCATACCAGTTAGATATTCCAATGACAACTACTGGACTCATCTTGCTACAGAATAACACCAAATTATGAAATGCATTCACTATTAATCTTTCTTTCTAGAAAACAAAACTTTCCCTTACACAAATGGAAACAGTGTGGGTTGGCCTGAGATATCATTTACTAAACCCTAACAGATAATGTACCTCCATGCATCTATTATACAGTAGACAACTCCATTGTCAAGAGGTAGCCGATTTAGGCATTGCTGAGTATGTACTAGTCATAAAACTTTAAAAATGTCGTACTTTACATAAGGCATGTTAGACGTATGTTCTGAGTAGAGTGTCTTAACACATAGGTATCTTGCATCTTCGACTACTGGAAACCCATAGAACAAATGATAATTGAAAAACTATCTGTTTTTAGCAAATGTGAATTCAAATTTCTTTCATATCTAATACAAGAATATTATATGCAGCAAAGAAGAGACAAAAAAGGGAAAAAAATATTTAATGCTTTTAGAGAAAAAGTACGAGGAGTCCATTAGCTGTACTTTGTGACAGTAGCCTCTCAGTACACAACCTATAAAAAAGTACACATACACAGAATAGCATGACCTGGTAGCAGCGTATCAATAAAACCCACTTATTTTCTTCCTAGGAAAAGGAAGATACATTATAGGGAGCAACATAAGGAGAAATAAATTTTAGGAAAAAAAAAGAACTCATCAATACTTCTTTAGATATTACTCATTCTCAAGACCCATTCAATGTTCTCTTGTAAAACTCTCGCTCCTTTCCTCTTCTCTCCCCACTCTCTGTATCTGTCTCTGTCTCTGTCTCTCTGTCTCTCAGTCTCCCCCCTCGGTCTGACTGCCTCTCTCTCTCTTTCTCTCTCTCTCACCTCTTTCTCTCTCTCTCATATCTCTCTCTCACCTGCTTCTCTCTCTCATATCTCTCTCTCACCTCTTTCTCTTTCTCACCCCCCCCTCTCTCTCTCTGTGTGTGTGTGTGTGTGTGTGTGTGTGTGTGTGTGTGTTTGCAAAATGTGGATTATATACAAGGCTTGGAACATGTGTTGACTTCAGAGGATAATCTCCTTGTTTGAGGCAGAGTCTCTTGTTTTTCCTTGATTGCTTGTTTGATTTTGGTTTTGTTGTTGGAATAGCTTGAGAGACAGGGGAGAGTATTGCATAAAGCAGACAAGCTTCCAGAAAATTTTTTTTCTCCAATTCCCATGTTCTTTTAGGAGATCATAGACCAGTGTTATATTATCCCGTTTTAACCGAGTTCTGGGGATTAGACTTTATAATAAGCACTATAAGCATGGAACATACTGAGCAACCTCTCTCCAGATAAAAAGGTCTCTTAAAACAAGAGAAAAGTTTCTTCTCCCTTCTAGTCCTCACCCCAACCTGCATTCATGGCATATCGCCCTGCCCACTCCCGAACCCCATAGTCATGCCTCTCTCCCAGGGGGACTGCTCTAATCAGGGACATAAATGTGATCCCTGCCAAAATACTCATGCCAACATGGACCCTACAGAGCCTATCATATATAGAATCTTTCCCTACCTGCTGGAGTCCTATTGCCCTTCTTGTTCACAGATCCACATACGCTCTTGTCAGATTATCATACCCACTCCCACTCCCACACCCCACAGCCCTGCCTATCTCTCAGGTGGACTGCTTTAACCAGGAGCACAGGACTGCCTGCCCCCAAGGAGGCCTAACCTAACCAAAGACACACAGATACACCTACCTCCAGGAATGATTGCTCCAATCTGAAACACACAGGCAAGTTAAAAACAGAGATAACCAAATGACAAAAAGAAAGCTCAAGAACATAATCAACAGAAGCCAATGCCGTTTGCACAATCATAACACATAAGCCTTGGGTACCCTCACAAATACCGAGAGCAAGATTCTGACCTTAAATTTATCTCATGAAGAGGATAGAGGCCTTTAAAGAGGATATAAATAATTCCCTTAAAGACATAAAGAAAAATACAATCAAACAGGTGAAGGAAATGAACAAAATTTTCAAAGTCCTAAAAATGGACATATAAGAAAACACAAACACACACACACACACACACACACACACACACACACACACACACACACACAAATAGAGATAACAATGGATATAGAGAACCTAGGAAAGAGGGCAAGAACTACATATACAAGCATAATCAACAGAATAAGAGAGACAGAAGACAAAATCTCAGGCATAGAAATTACCTTAGAAGATATTGATACATTCATAAAAGAAAGTGCCAAGTATAGGGGAGCATGTCTCCTTGTTATATGTTGGAACATCTTTTGGGTATATGCCCAGGAGTGGTATAGATGGGTCCTCAGGTAGTACTATGTCCTATTTTCTGAGGAACTGCCAGACTGAATTCCAGAGTGGTTGTACCAGCTGACATACTCCACTATCTTCATAGCAGCCTTATTTATAATAGCCAGAAGCTGGAAATGACCCAGATGTGCTTCAACAGAGGAATGGATACAGAAAATGTGGTCCATGGAGTACTGCTCAGCTATTAAAATAATGACTTCATTAAATTCGTAAGCAAGCAAATGGATGAAACTAGAAAATATCATCCTGAGTGTGGGAACCCAGTCACAATGGTATGCACTCACTGATAAGTGGATATTAGGCCAAAAGCATGGAATACCCAAGATACAATTCACAGATCATATGAAGCTCAATAAGAAGGAAGACCAAAGTGTGTATTTTTCAGTCCTTCTTAGAAAGGGGAACAAAGTAATCACTGGAAGTAAGGGTGGGAAGGAGTTGGGAGGAAGAGAAGAGGGTGAGGCAGAAAAAACATGGGCAGGTATTCAAGGAGACAAGATGATACACAGAGGATCAGGAATCTGAACAGAATTATGTAACAATGGGGGATGGGGAACGCGGGCGTTAGCCACCAGCATGCCCCAGATGCCAGAAAAGCAAGAGGCTTCCAAGACACTATGAGGATGAGATTAGCTGAAATGCCCAACAAAGGGGAGGAAGAACCTGTAGAGATCTTATCTAGAGTTTAAGCAGGGCTCCCGGTTGAGGGAGTGAGCCACCTACACATCTCCAACTTTTAACCCAGAATTACTCCTGTCTAAAGGAAATATGGAGACAAAGTATGGAGCAGAGACTGAAGGAAAGGCTGCCCAGAAATTGCTCCTTCTGGGGATCCATCCCATATACAGTCACCAAACCCAGACACTATTGCGGATGCTGAGAGGAGTCTGATATAGCTGTTTCCTGGGAGGCTCTGCCAGAGCCTGACAAATACAGTAGCAGATGCAAGCAGCTAAACATTGGACTGAGCATGGGGTCCTCATTGCAGGAGTTAAAAAATGGACTGAAGGAGCTGAAGGGGTTTTCAACCCCATAGAAAAACAATAATATCAGCCAACCTGACCCCCCGCCCCAGAGCTCCCAGGGACTAAGCCACCAACCAAGTAGTACACATGGAATTACCCATGGCTCCAACCACATATGTAGCAGAGGATGGCCTTGTTAGGCATCAATAAGAAGAGAGGTTCTTGGTCTTGTGAGGGCTCTATGCCCCAGTGTAGGGGAATGCCAGGGTGGGGGGCAGGAGTGGGTGAACAGGGAAGCACCCTCATAGAAGCATGGGTAGGGTAGACAGGATAGTGGGTTTACAGAGGGGAAACTGGGAAATGGGATAACACTTGAAATATAAATAAATAAAATATCCAATAAAAAAGAAAATTCCAAGTAAAAAAAATTCCTAATGGAAAGCATCCAGGAAATTTTGGACACAATACAAAGACTGAAACTAAGAATAATAGGCATAGAAGAGGGTCATGTTTCCTAGTTCAAAGGGCCAGAAAACATCCTCCACAAAATTATAGAAGAAAACTAACCTAAAGAAAAAAATTGGCCATAAAGGTATCATTATACAAAATTGTGTATCAATTTAACAAATATAAGGTCTATTCTGCATACACACACACACACACACACACACACACACACACACACACACATATATATATATATATATATATATATATATATATATCAATATAAGGTCATGTATATAAAATACTTTTATATAAGAGTAAAAATTAAAAATTACAGAGAGTAACAATCATGGATCATTAATATCTCTGAATATCAATGGACTTGATTCACTAGTAAAAACCACAGTCTACATCATTCTGATGTATATAAGAGACACATCTTAGCAGCAATAATATTCATTATCCCATTATAAAAGTCTTATAGAAAAGTTTCCAAGCAAACAGACCTAAGAAACCTCCTGGAGTAGTCACTCTCATATCTAATAAAATAGTCTTTTAACTGAAATTAATTAAAGAGATAGGGAGGGACACTTCATACTCATCAAAGGAAATATCTGCCAGGATAACATCTCAATTCTAAACATCTATGTCCCAAATGTAAGGACACCCAAATTAATAGTGGGAGACTTCAAAACACAACACCTTCCAATGAGTCTCTCATCTTGACTTTCACAGGTCATTGAGACAGAAACTAAACAGAGAAATAAGGAAATATTCAGAGGTTATGATTCAAAACGACCTCACAGATATCTATAGAACATTTCCCCCAAATACATAAGAATATACATTCTGTTCAGCACCTCATAGAACCTTCTCCCAAACTGACCATATAGTTGGTCACAAAGAAAGCCTTAACAGATACAAGAAGATGGAAATAATCCCATGCATCCTATCAGATCACCATGGATTAAAGCTGGAGATCAATAATAACAGAAACAACAGAAAGCTTGCGTATTCATGAAAACTGAATAAATAGCTCTCAATTCAGTGATCAGTGAAACAGGGAAGAAATTAAGAAAGAAACTAAAGATTTCATAAGATTCAATGAAAATGAGGACACAATGTGGCCAAACTTATGGAACTCAGTAAAAGCAGTGCTAAGATGAAAGTTCAGAGCACTAAGTACCCTCATGAAGAAATTGGAGAGTACTCATACTAATGATTTAAAAGTATATCTGAAGGCTCTAGGAAAAAACAAAACAAAACAAAACAACAACAAAAACAAAGAAAATGACACACACTCAGGAGGAGTAGATGGCAAGAAAGCATGACAATCATGTCTGAAATCAATCAATTAGAAAAAAAGAGAACAATACAAAGAATCAACCAACCAAGACCTGGTGCTTTGAGAAAGTCAACAAAGTAGATTAACCCTTAGCCAAATTAACTAAAAGGCAGAAAGACAGTACTCAATTAACAATTAAAAAAAAAAAAAAAAAAAGGAAGACATGCCAGGCAGTGGTGGCGCACGCCTTTAATCTCAGCATTTGGGAGGCAGAGACAGGTGGATTTCTGAGTTCAAGGCCAGCCTGGGCTACAAAGTGAGTTCCAGGACAGCCAGGGCTATACAGAGATAACCTGTCTCAAAAAAACAAAAAAAAAAAAAGAAGAAGAAGAAGAAGAAGAAGAAGAAGAAGAAGAAGAAGAAGAAGAAGAAGAAGAAGAAGAAGAAGAAGAAATAACTACAGACACTGAGGAAATTCAAAGAATCATCTTTGAATTTTGTATTTTGAAGATCTTAGTTCAAAAGCCTGTTCACCACAAAACTGGGTAATCTAAATAAAATGGATGATGTTCTAAACAGTTGTCAGAACTGAGACAGAGAAATGGATGAAAAGCAGAAATAGGACCGACAGAGATTTCATAGTGTAGCGACCAGCATCACTGTGAAGATCTAACTTTTTTACTTACAAACATATTTACATCTTTTCAGTTGATAAGGATGTAGTTATGTAATCAAGGGCCAGTCAGGGGTTATACATATTATCTTGTTGAATCTAATTTGCTTGCTCATGATAAAGTAGGGAATGAGAGTGGATTGCCCAGAGGTGGTTTCCATTAACATAGAGGAAGCTAGTCTTACTTAGGACACTCTGGCATTGGTTCACCTTACTTTCTTTGCTGATCATTGCTTGCATTGTTGACAGAAATGCACCAAACAACTTCTCATGATATTTTGTTGGTTTATAGCTGCTTCCACAGACTCAGGTAATTGTTAAAGCTCCTTACTGTTCATTCAGGATCACACTGCCATTGCTAATTTGTGAATGGTGTTTGCAAGTGGATAGAGAAACTGCTGCTGATTCTTGTGAAATTAACTGCTGATATCCTGACAAAAAGATTGGAGTTGCCCCAAGGAACTATTTCTAAACAGGTCCATGTTCCTTTTTGTCCTATTAACTTTTCCTTATTACTAGCTCTGATGGGTGCTGGGCTAGAAGGAAAGTTAAAGTATTTAAGAACCCTTATTAAAGTAGGTTTTAAAAATCTAAGCTTACAATAAAAAATCTACAAAAATCTCAATGATTTCTTTATATGTTGGACATTTAACAGTTGGCATGAGTCCTACATCTAAGTCATTTTTAAATACCCAAATGAGATTCCAGCAGAGAAAACTGATTCAATCTTTATAAGCAGATGAAATTTGTAGATGGCTTCTTGGTTAGTTATGGTAAATTATGTTCAATATTCTCAATACTAGGACCTGTCTGGCTTAATCTTGTACAGGCCCTGTACATGCTATCGATGATTGTATAAGTTTATATGGGTGCTAGTCCTTACTTTGTCTGGAAGACACTGGGGATTTTTTTTTTTTTTTGGTGTTATACATCCCCTTTGGATCCTACAATCTTAAGGTTTCCTCTTTCTGAGCCATGATTCTAGAGCTTTAATAGATTTAGGACTGAGAGTGACAGAGTTTTATTCTCTGCCCTTTGACCAATTGTGAATCTCTGTGTTAGTTGCCATCTACTCCAAAAGTAAACAATAGCTGGCAACAGTTCTAGAGAGTTCGAGTATAGGATGCAACAAAGGCATGGTGACATGTTGCCAGAGCAGCAGCTGAGGACTCACATCTCAATCTCCCAAAGAGGGAGAAAAGAGAGTTAACTCAAAATAGGAGGACATATTTTGAAACCTCAAAGAAACATCAAGGATAAGACCCCTCTCAATTCTTATTACAATTGGAACATCCAAGGACCAAGGCCATCAAGATGGCTAAAGATCTTTGAAAGAACACAATCTACAAAAGTCAGGACAATATGACACAGTACAGATAACATACTATAACCAGCCATAAATATGCTATCACAAACAAAGCACAAAAAAAAATGACCAATTTAAGGTCATTATAATGATGATAGAGGCCTTTTAACACGAAATGCATGAATCTCTTTAAATAACCTACAGGAAAATCAAACTGGAAGATGTCTTTAAAAAGAAAACAAATAAATGAATTAAAGATATACATGAAAATACAATTAAACAAATGAAGGAAATAAATAAAGGTGTGCAAGACCTAAAAGTAGAAATAGAAAAAACAAAACAAAACAAAAACAACAACAACAAAAAAACCAAGCAAACAACAGAAAAATAGAACAACCAAAACAAAAACCAAAAAGAACACCACCAACAACAAAAAACAAAGCAAACTGAGGGTAACCTGGAGATGGAAAACTTAGAGAACAGAACAGAAAAATCTGATATAAGCCTGACAGACTTAATATAGGAAATGGAAGAGAGAATCACAGGGGTAGAAGATATGATAGATGAAATTTATTCGTCAGTCAAAGAAAATGTTGTACTTAAAAATTTCCTGACATGAAACATCCAGGAAATCTGAGTTGCCATGCAAAGACCTTACCTAAGAATAACAGTAGAAGAAAGTGAGAAATCCCAGCTCTAAGGCCCAGAAAATATTTTCACATAATTATAGAAGAAAAGGTTCCCAATCTAAGAAAGAGATGCCTATAAACATGCAGGAAGTTTATAGAACATCAATTAGACTAGACCAGAAAAGAAAACCCTTCCACAATATAATTGTCAAAACACAAAATGTAGAGAACAAAGACATTTTATTAAAAGCAGCAAGCAAAAAAGGCCTGGTAACTTACAAAGTCAAACCTATCAGAATTACACAAGAGTTCTCAAAGGACACCCTAAAAGCTATAAAGGCCTGGAAAAATACCTTGCAACCTTTAAGAAAATACAAAACTCTAAATGACCATTGATAGAGTAAACAAGATATTTCAAGAAAAATCTAAATGTAGTCAACATCTATCCTTAAATATATCCCTGCAGAAAATATTAGCAGGAAAATTCCAACCCAAGGAACATAATTACATCCAAGAAAACACAGGAAATAAGTAATTCCATGCCAGAAAAACAAGGGAAGTGTGCCTGTTTGTGCACGTGAGCATACACACACACACACACACACACACACACACACACACAAATACCACCAACTTCAAAATAAAAGAAATTAAAGATCACTGGTAATTATTATGTTTCAACATACATGGAATCAATTCCCCAGTACAAAGACATAGGCTAAGAGAAACAAGATCATTATTCTGCTACATGCAAAAAACACACCTCAGCAATAAATATAGACATTATCTCAGAGTACTAGGTTAGCAAAAGATTTCCAATCAAACAGCCCCAAGAAGCAGGCCAGAGAAGGTATTCTAATATCTATAAAATAGACTCTCAACTGTTGGCTCCCTTGCCGGCAGGTCCAGGCAAGAGGAGAGAACCCAGTCCAGCCAGGTCTGTCTGGGACTGAATAGGATGGCAAGTGCTGATGACCCAAGAGAAACACACCAGGCCGGAAGTCTTGTTGAAGCAGGAAATTACTTTTTTTTTAATTTTTATTTATTTATTTATTTATTTATTTATTTATTTATTTATTTATTTATTTTGCTGCAAACGCACAAGGTTTATTCGGGGAACCAGTGGACTGGAGTCAAGCTCATAACCCACCCAGGGGCAGAGGAGTTTGACCCCGAGCAGCTGAAGTCAGGGGTATTTAAAGGAAAAAAACACAAAGCAAGGGCTGGGGAATGGAAAGAATTTGTGTTATGGGGAAGTACAGAATGTTCTAAGTTAGTCACAAGGCAGTTGCACAAACATTTTTGTGGTTAGCTAGTTCCTGGAACATTGTGCCTCTGGCCCTGGGGTCAGGCCAAGGTCAACCGCTTCTTAGGGGAAAGAATGCAGCCAGGTGGGGTTTGGCCAAGCATGCAATTTCAGTCCTATTTCTGTTTCTGGCTCCAAGTGTGCTAGGGGTCTAACTTCCCTCATAAGGGGGTCAGGTCTTTCATTCCCCACTTCTTCTAGTGCCAAGTTCTAATCTTAGAACTATATTTCTGGATCATAGTAGGCCTGTTTGTCGTGGTCCCCCAAAGCCTGGTATTGCTGTCCTAACATTAGAATCTGTACAGCCCTTACTCGTTCCCTGACAAAAGCTATTAATCTATTAACTAAACAGGGTCCAATAGTGAACAAAAGGAATAAAATCAGCAGGGGGTCCTGCTAAGGCAGAAAACAGAGTCGTCACTCAAGGCTTGCTGAACCATTCCTCGAACCACCCCTGTCCAGCCTCCCGTTCTCTCTTGCGTCTTTCTAGCCTTTCTCTAAGCTTGCTCATGGAGTCCTTTATGGCTCCTGAATGATCAACATAAAAGCAACTTAATCCTCCTTCTTCTAGGAATAGCAAATCTAACCCTCTCCTGTTTTGTAGAACTACTTCTGATAGGGAGGTTAAAGATTCTTCCAGGCTACTGACAGACTTTTCTAAAGCTTGAAGGTCCTTGTTCATGGCGGTCTGAAGCTCGCTCAGTCCTCTCTAGAAAGTCTTCAATTTCTTTCATAATTTCTTCCCTGACACAGACGCCATTGAGTAGAGAATTATTCAATTTCTATGAATGTGTAGGCATTCTGGTGTTTCTGTTGTTAAAGTTGTGGAAGATACAAAGAATTGTATCAAGTTACATATATCTTGAAAATATAAGGAGTTATTTCAAGTTTCTTGTATCTTTTGAGGCTTGTTTTGTACTGTTGATGTTGTCCATTTTATAGAAGTATCCATCAGGTGCTGAGAATTTATATTCTTCTGTTTTGGGGTGAAATATACCATAGATGTCTGTTAGGTCCATTTGATTCATACTGTCTATTATTTTCATTATTTTTCTCTTTAGTTTTTGTCTGAATCACCTGTCAGTTGGTGAGCGTAGGGTGTTGAAGTCTTCCTTTATTAATATGTGGAGATAGATGTACAATTTAAGCTTAAGCAATGCTTCTTTTACAAATATGAGTGCTTTTGTGTTTGGGGCATAGATTTCAGATTTGAGATATCATCTTGGCAGATTTTTCTTTGATGAGTCAGAAGTGAACTTCCCAGTTCCTTTTGTTTAACCTTGGTTGAGTGTTTGGCCCCATTTTGGCCCTGGTTTGGGCCTTGTGGGAAAGCCTAAGCATGGCTTGATTTTTGAGAACTGTCTCTCTCACTTCCGCCCAGGGCGTGACTCAGCACAACCTGCACCAGCCCTTGCCTGCCTATCTACTGCTGATGTAAAATGAGCTTATTGGCCCTGTCAGTTATCCCTTACCCTCTGTCACATTTCCCTCTCTCCTATGTCATCTCTTCCCATACCCCCACCTCCTTGCCTTCTCTATATAAGCATGTGCCTAGTTTAATAAAGTATTTACTTGTTCCATGTGAAGGATGGTACAAAGAATGTTTACCTTTTTTTTGATCCTCTTGAATCTAGTTCTTTAGGGGGTCTCCCTCTATCAAATCTGATTCATATAACTCTGGGAGATGTGTAGAGTCTAATCACCTTTTTTTAAAACCACAGAGACAAAGCCTTTCTCTCAAATCAGCATGCTCTTTAACCATTAACTTGGAAAACTTTTAGCTTGACCTCTCTCCCAGAAGAATAATAAAAGAATCACAAAACTTGACCATGAGAAGGAATGAAAATCTACATCAGATGGGGGGTGGCATCTCCGGGACATGGTAGAGACCTGAAAAAAGGAGGTGGCCAATATTCCATAGGGGTCACCATAGCTGTGAATCACAGCATTGGTTTACAGAACTTGAAAAGCCCTCTCTTGTAGCCAGGCAGGAATGCTAGTGGAGTGATCGGGAGAACAATACAGCCCCAAAATTTTGACCCAAAATTTGTCCTGTCTACAACAAATGAAGGGACAGAAGATGAAGGAAGGGCCAACCAATAACTGGCCCAACTTGGGACCCAAACTATGGGCAAGCACCATTCCTTGACACTGCTAATGATACTCTGTTATGCTTGTAGACAGTAACATAGCATGGCTGTCCTCTGAGTGTCTCCACCTGACAGATGACTCAAACAGATACAGATACCCACAGGCAAACATTGGATAGAACTTTGGGGTATTATGGAAGAATAGGGGAGGTGAATTGCTTGTCTTGTAGGGGGTAGGAACTTCAAAGGAAGACCAACATATTCAACTAACCTGGACAGTTGGGACTTTCAGAGAGTGAACCACCAACCAATGAGTATACACATGCTGGACCTAGGCCTCCCTGCACATATGTAGCATATGTGCAGTTTGATTTTCTTTTGGGTCCTAAACAACTGGAGTAAAGGCTATCCCAGAGCTGTTGCCTGTTTTGGGGATATGCTCTTCTACCTGGACTTCCTTGTCTGGCCTTAATAGGATAGGATGTGCCTAACCCCACAGAACTTGATCTGCCATGGTGGAGGGATACCCAGGTTGCCACCCATTCTCCAAGAGGAGAAGAGAAGGGTCAGACAGAAGGATTGTAGAAGATGTTGACTGAGAGAGGGCAGTGAGTAGGATATAAAGTGAAAAATAAAATAATTAATTAAAAAGAAATTAGCATTAAATGTGCTTAAACTTTTCATCTTTATTAAAATTTAGGTAGCTAAATAAAGTCAGAATATTATCAGTCCTATATAATGGATGACTAAACTAGAAATTATATCATTGAATATGGAGCTATTTCATAATTTGATAGCATTGTTTTATGAGGTAGGTGTTTGAGATTTAAAAAGTTTATAATATGAAGATTTTTGAAAGAATAAAGGTTTCAATAAATCTCTGCTTTAAGTAAAAGTCTGAGGTGGCCATCTGAAAATACAGAAATGATTCTAAGTATAGATATTATATTACCATTTGGCTTCAGTGAAAATTTCATGAACACTGTCATAACTAAATTGTATCACACTATTACCAAGCTCTAGAAATATATAAAGATGGATGCATGTAAACACTCATGTAAAACACCAACTGAGTTAAGCCATCTTAATAATGTTTCCTGTGGTGTATCACCCTTAAGTAGTCAGTAATGTTACTACAGCACATTCAGAATCAATCAGCAAAATCTTAACTGAAGCCTGCTGGTTCTTTTATAAATTCTTCCAATAATGTGATTCTTTGGATAAAAAGGAAAGAGAAAAAAGACAAGTTGTAAAGCTTTCAAAGATGTGGCAACTTTAGTTAATTTGTACAAAGTTTCCACTGATGCCGATTTTAAAAAGAAATAATTTTTCTGAACTTGCTAAATTGGCATTTGTCTTAACTATTACATTTATTCAAACCTTACTCTTGTGGCTAAACTTTGCTGTGTGATTTATCTGGAATTGTCCATACATCTCTCCATGTTGCCTTATGTCTTGTAGTGCTAACACATAGAATGGACTTAAGTAAACTATATCCAAAGTGCAAAAATCAATAGCCTTTTACGGCAAAGGTTTCCCTTTCTGAGGGACTCATCATTGAACCATGGTGGAGCAGTAAGGATCTTTACTAACTTAGAAAATCTGAAGTTAGCAACAGGAATAAAACTTACCTTTAATGCTTACCTTCTTGGTTGAGTTACAGAAGTTTATAAACATTTCAACCTACATTTAAAAAAATTTCTGCATTTGTTAAAGATTCCAGTTGATATAAAAGTGTAGAACAAGCATTGTTAGAAACATGTAGGTATGGAGCAGGCATTATAAAGCGGTTTGGGTGTAATGATGGAATGGCTTAAAGGATTTTAAATTAAAACCAAAAAATCAAATACTGGCTTATTGTGAGAACTAAATGCTTGCAATGTTTTAATGAGGAAGTGGTTTACTTAGAAAAAGCATATATTGACATTGGAAATAAAAATACTTTAATCATTAGATTTTAAAAAGGATGTTCCTCAATAAAATGAACAGTATTATATAGGTTATTAATTTCATACATAATGACACTAAAAATAGCATAAAATTGTGCTCATAAGTATCTGTAGGAACAAAATAAAGGAAATAAGTTCTTGGTACTGTCTCATAAATGATAAAGAAATGTGGTACATCCACAAACTAGTATAATATTTATTAATTAACACTGAGCTAAAAGAAACATAATGGTCTGTAGCCAGGCACAGTGGCACATTCTTTAGGACTAACTACTGCAAACTTTGGATCACATGGAAAATTTCATCCCAAGAACTGGAAATGATCTTAGGCAATGTAGCAACAACATGTATTAAAACTCAAGCAAATGATATCAAATTGGAAACCTAATTACCTTTCAAAATCGTATTAGATAATGAAAAATAAGTTACTTTGCATTTCCAAACGGAAGTGTGTTTCTTTCTCTGCCCCCTCCTTTCCTGTGCCTTCTCATCCAAATACTCCCTTCTCCTTCTCGTCTTACATATGACTCCTTGCCCCACTCTTTTTAAAATTTTTTTGGGGGGCCTGATTTTCTGCTCCCATTGTCTCTGGATGGGCTAGTTTTATGACACCATGATAAAAGCTGAGTAATTTTGGATAGTGAGGTAGGAAGTTTGGGGGACCCTCCAGAATGCTCCAGAGACCTGGGAGGTGAGAGACTCTCAGGACTCAAAGGGAGGGATCTTAGATGAAAAGCCTTAAATTAGGGAGAGGGAACTTGTAGAACGTACCTCCAGCAGAAAGTGAGGGCATCAAGTGAGGGATGGGGTTGCCATCCCACAGTCAAAACTCTGATCCATAGTTGTTCCTGTCTGAGAGAACTGCAGGGATGGAAACGGAGAGGACCCTGAGGAAAAGAAGGTCCAACGACAGGCCCAAAGTGGGATCCAGCTCAAGGGGAGGCCCCAAGGCTGACACCATTACTGAGGCTCTGGAGCGCTCACAAAAAAGGAGCTATCATGACTGCCCTCCTAAAGGCCCAGCAAGCACTTGAAAGAGTCAGATGCAGAGATATCTGCACCCAATCAATCGTCAGAAGCTGCTGACTGCTGTGGTTGAATTAGGGAAAAGCTGGAAGAAGCTGAGGAGTAGGGCAACCCTGTAAGAGAACCAGCACTCTCAATTAACTTGGACCCCCGAGATCTCTCAAACAGTGGACCACCAACCTGGCAGCATACACCTGCTGATATGAGGCTCCCAACACATATATAGAATAGGATTATCAATTCAGGGTTTAGTCAGAGAAGATGTACCTAACCATCAAGAGACTGGAGGCCTCAGGGTGTTTAGAGGACTGGTGGGGTGTGTGGTGTGTGTTGGGGACATTCTGGTAAAAAGAGGGGGCAGGGAGGAAGTATGGGATACGGAATAGTCAGAGGGTGGACAAAGGTGGAAATAAAATCTGGAGAAGAAAGAAAGAAGGAAAGAGAGAGAGAGAGAGAGAGAGAGAGAGAGAGAGAGAGAGAGAGAGAGAGAGAGAGAGAAAGAAAGAAAGAAAGAAAGAAAGAAAGAAAGAAAGAAAGAAAGAAAGAAAGAGTCCCTATCAGATTGGTCCATTGGTAAGTCATTGGTACATTTTATTACTTTATTATTAATATAAGAGTGCCATGTACACTGTGAGTAAGACCTATCCTGCATTTGAAACAGACATTTGAAAGGAAAAAAGGAGCAATGAGAAAGAACAAGAGTTGTTTATGATATCAGTGTATGGGCTCTGTAGAAAACCTTTTTGTCATTTGGCTGGAGAACCAGGGAGGCACAATATTCACAATATCAGAAGACCATCTCTAGATTCTGAAAGAAATATATTTATTGGAAGCTAAGAACAAGTGCTGTAGAATTATATGCTGAAATTTTTCCAATAGAATTCTTTGAAGCTTTGGGGAAACTTTCTTCAAAACTCCACAGTATTCAGTTAGGTAGAAACTTGTCAAAGGACAAATCTGCAGGAGAACATAGAAACAAGAGCAAGTTTCAGGAAATACAGCCCAAAGTTTGAGACAGCATTTGAAAATGGAGTCCAGAGAACTACCAGTATATATGACCATCATCTATACCCTGAGTCATAAAGCATGGTCTCGTGACTAGATCAGGATCTGTTGCCCAGCTTCGAACTTGCACAGATGCAGGAACAGAAATTGGATCAGTATTTGTGACCAAACATTAACAATTAGCAACATCAAGAAAAGAAATTAAGAAAATAATGTGAGCAATTATATATCAAAAGTCTAAAGGCTATATCATTTGGGCATGTTTCTATAAATATGCAAGATATTGACTCCTATTCAAGAAGAATAGAAAAATTGAATACTTCTTTAGTAAGCAAAAAATTGGTATTACTTGTTAAATATTGCCACTCCTATAACAACAAAACCCATGTCTCAATGATTTTAAGGACTTTACTTGCAAATGATATCAATATTAAAGAAATCTAATGTCCATCTTTCGTATATACTTTTAGATGAAGAAAAAATGAAGCAGAAATGGGAAGGTAAGAATATTTTATGTCTTATTCTGTCGAGCTAGTAGTACACAAAACTCATTTAATATACAAATATTTACCAAATGAGAAATACATAATTTAATAAACTGAAGTGATAGTACTTTCTGGAAAAAAAAGTTGCAAGACTGAATGAATTCAATGAAGGGTAAAAGTCAAATAAGTAGTAAATGTTGTCAATTTTCTACAGACTGTTCAAGAATGTAAAGAAAGAGAGTTTCAAACTCACTTTTTGATATCTTGGCAATTTCAACATTCAAAGATAACTTAAGTTTTCTCATTTATTAATAGATTAAAGAAGAATTACACATGGTTAATTCTATAGATTTTTAATAGCCTTTAAAATGTCACTCTATGTAATGCTAAAATTTCTCATTTAATTAGCAATAGTACTTTCCTCAAATTGGAGACCAAATCATTAAGGGACAGATCTTACAGCTGCAATCACAGAAAAATAAGAGAAATTGGCCATTTTTCACTCTGAGTGTAACAAGCAAGAGTTCCCCCACCACACCCTATCACACTGATTAAAAACTACTGAACCAGGCTGAGAATTCACTTCTTCAATTCTCATCATTTCTGAGACTGAGGCAGAGGAATCATTACAAGTTTGAGATCAGCTTGGACAACATAGAGAGTTCTGGACCAGCTTAGGCTAGAGAGTGAGATTCTGTCTCAACAAAAACAGAGAGATTGCTTATCTGATTAAGGACTAAATATTTGTAAGATGGCAGATTTTTTGACTTGATGCATAAAGCTGATGCATTTCCTCCAAATCTCAGCAAATAATTTAAGAAATATTGAAAACATAATTTTAAATTTATTGTATATATAAGTTCATCTGAATTTGCTGAAAATCATTGTACAATAGATATATTTTATGGAATGGGGAGGATCAAACTGTATATCTATCCAGATTTAAGACTTGTTATAAAGTTACTGCAACTGAACACATAATGCTGTTTGTGAGAGAAAAACTTATATATCTATGGGTCTGAAAGAAGAAATTGGAGATGGAATCAGAGCAAAAAAATAATTGATCTGTGAGGGGAAAAAAACAGTGTTTATAACAAATAAAAGGCTGGAAAGCTACATTCAATATACAGGTGAATGTTTTAAACATCTACACTTCTCACAAAATAACTAAAAATTTGTTAATAAATTAAACATAAATGTGAAGAAGCAGAATATTTCTAGATTAATAAAATGAAAAAAGGGTTCTGCATTTACTAATAGTTTTTTATGTAAAACAACAAATATACTGTGAATAAAAGGACTTCCATTAATTACATTAACAACCTCTGTACTACAAGATACATAGTACTAGAGGAATGTAAATATTAGTTTCATACTGGGAAAATAATTCAAAATATAATGATTCATGATGTGAGTTGGAGATATGCAAAGACATTTCAAAGACAAAAATAAGCATTTTTGAACGATATGTTCTGAAAACATACTTAACCAAAAAGTTCATATCATAGATAAGAAGATGAAATAAAGCTCTGCCTCATTTGGCTTTGATGAAGTAGTGTAAAACTAAATGTCAATGAGAGATTGGAGATACTGAAGTGCTAAGTCAAGCAGGAAGGCAATTGCCAACTAAGACACAGAATGGAAGCAATTCTACTCCATTGTTGGCAAAATGCAAAAACATGAAGAAATATAATATGTCAGACAATTTCACACAAAGTTGAGCATATACATTCCATATGAGGCATCAACTCAATCCTGAAACATTTACTGAACTGATAAAATAACATGCTCCCTTGAACACTAAAAAGAAAATTTTTTTAGCAGGTTAATTTATAATAGGCAAAATGCATAAGTAAGATTACTTTCAAAATATGAATAAATTTAACTTTGGTACAATCATACAATGAAATATTGTTTGACAACAAAATAAGCTATCAAGCCAGAACAAGATGTGAATAAATGAACCATAAATGTACTCCTTAAAAATAAGGCCATTCTGCTTGAAGCTCATGGACACAATAAGTTTGAATAGCTGAGGTACTCTGGGTTTCTTGTGACTGAGAATATTTTGTGTGATATTTTAAAGATAGAATCATGACATTATGTAATTTTCAAAACTTCCACACTTGCATAAGAAAGAGTGGAAAATTTTAGAGGATGACAGAATAGAATGCAAAGTATAAGAAAAAGTTTAACTTTGCATAAATCCATCAATGCAGAGAATAGGAAAAGTGTTTTGTCAGAGCTAACCTTGCAAATGCATCTAAAGTATAAGATCAAATAGAATAGTCTACATATGATCACTGTACTTTCATTGATAAAGGTTCACCATTTCATGGAAGTAGTAATTACTAATTCTAATAGCATGTTGTGTGTGTGTTTGTGTGTGTATGTATGTGTGTGTGTAGTGACATAGAAGAGTTGAACATAAGGACAACTGCTTATGAAAATATTTTCTACCACTGGAGAGGAAAGGGCAGATAAAGAGATATGAGCATTCCACGGGATAGGAAACAGGTCTGAAGACCTGAAGACATCAGAACAAATCCTTTAGTCTACCTTTTACATCTGCCAGCTCACCTAATCAAAGAAAAGTGAAATCTAATGAACTCATATTCATGAAATTCCTCAGTACACATGAAGATAAATTGTAAAACATTACCTACAGTGAGATGCTGGAACAACATCCTCTACAAACAAAGAAAACAAAGCTAAGATATAAGAAAATGTGAATTATGTATGTCTTCATTTAAAATACAAAATCAATAACATCTTAAAATTTACTTTTATTAATGTGAATACATAAATTACATATTTAGCAATAATTAACTTTATCTAACAAGAGAAGATAGCATCTTATAATCACTTCCTGTTTGTTAAGAATTGTGAGAACAACAATCTGTTCATTATTGCTACATTTCCAAATCTTGACTCCAGGCACCCATTTCTGATTACCACCTCTTGCTCTCCCATTAATTTTTATACTCAAAATCTTATTGTCTTCCAGCATTTTCAAATAATGAATCCACAAGTAGCTATATGAATGTGTACTTATCTCGCTCACTCTGTTCTAAGACTGTGTATAATTTGATCTTCTGCAGGTCTTGTTCATGTTTTCATAATTGCTGTGAGTGCATATATGCAACAGCCCTATAGTCTCCAGAAAATAGTTTTCTGGAAGGCATCTCCCACCTCTTGCCCTTTCATTTTATACCTTTGGGTCTTAAGAGAAGGAGTGTTGTATGGGCTGAACACTCTATAGTGTCTTATATTTGCAGGTTCACTATGCAAGACTAGTCAGTTTCTCTGTGAAAATCTTGCCTAGTGCAGAAGAATCTTTGATGACTTTTTAGAGATGCATGAATCTGTGTCAATGGTGGCACGTAATTAGTTACTTGTTTAATATTATTTCCATTTAGCTTTTCCAATGAGAACCAAGGTTATGTCTAACCATAGGTTCTATGCTCCACATCAGTTATAGATGGGGGTTCTGTTCTATTGATCAGACCTTAAAACCAATCGAACAATAATTGAAAATAATGACCTAATATTCATGTCATTATTATACTATTATTTTCAGTTAGTCATTGTTTGTGAGGCACACTGCTGAGTGAGATTAAGTAAAACTTTTTGCATTACATAGCACACAAAGTAACTTCTAGAAGTACTAAATCTAGCTAATGTGGAAGAAGCTTCCTAAAGAGTACCAGATTGATTTCTTCATAGGCTGTTACTCAAACTTGTGGTACTTCAATATTAGGGTCTTACCATCAAGTTCTTTAGAGTAATCGAGTGCATAAAAATTCCATGTAATGTTTGGGGACTTGGGTGTATTTTTTCACCAAAAGAGGTGATCCATTCCTGGTATTGTAGTTTTTCTATAGTTAACAGGAGTTGTCTAGTTGGGAAATTTACTCCACTCTAGGGTAGCTCCTCTAAATTCTGTTTATATACATATATTGATGATTTTCAGGAAGCCTCTACAGTAAGATTTTTGGTGTTATTTTTTAAAAATGTGTTTAGTGTTAATATCTCTCTCCATATTCTCTATTATACCTTTAGACTCCTATCTTCAATGCATTTAATTCTTCTGGTTGCATTATTTTCCTTCTCCCCTTTGTATCACTGTATCTATGCCCACTATCTAGAAGGAACAGCTTCTCACTATGTACCACTAGAAGATTCTTAACCAGTGTGGCTATACCAAATGATACACACATATCTACAAATTTCAGAAATAACATCTACATATGAGAGAAAATATTTGAATTTATCTTTCTTGCTCCTGCTTACCTAATTCAGTGATTATTTTTAGTTCTATCTTTTTGGGAGCTATCTTTATAATTTCGTTGTTAATAGCAGCTGGATAACATTACATTGTATAAATATCTCAAAATTTTATTATCTATTTTTTAGTTGATGAATTTCTAGACTATTGCTATTTACTTGATCTTATGACTAGACCAGATCTAAATAACTAGTGTCTCTATTATAGGATACAGAAGCTACTGTGTATATACCCAATTGTAGTATATTTACATCGTATAGCAAATCTTGTCTCTGCTATTTGAGAAACATCCACACATTTTCATCATGGCCTTACCACTTTTTACTCACACCAGAAATTACTAAGTGAGATATGAATATTTAATACTAGCTAGGAGATGGAGAGTCAGTTTTTCTTAATGCTCAGTTTTCCTTAATGTTGCAGTAGCCAGAAGGTTGACTACAGTACACAGCAAGCCCATGACACAGGAGTAGTTAGTACAAAGTGGACCAGATAGATTTACATGAAACAAAACAGCAGCAAGAGAAAAAGAAGAGGAATGCAATGAAAAATTACAATAAGAGTCACTAATAATTAATAAAAATCACTTTCTGTGCAAGAGTGACAACCACAGTTCATAGCCTAAGTATTCAGATAAGAGCCATGTGAGTATGCTAGCTCATGTATAATCTCAACACACTAGAAGTGGAGAGAAGTGATTCATGAACAAGGAAGCTAGTCAGACTACTTTAAATGTCAAGTTCTTTGTTCAAGACTTTTTCTCAATATTTAAAACAGAAAGTCATTAGAAAACTAGCTTATCTACTTCAGTTCACCATGGCACTCTTATACACAACTACATGCATCCACATTCGCATGTATTCCTATATACATACAAAGATGCACATACACACTTAAAACTCTCCCATACAAAAATAGACTATCTAACATGGAGCGTCAAAATTTGCCAACCAGGTAAATCAATTAAACAAAGAATGTAAGTGTCATAACCAAAAATAAATGTACAGAGAGTAAAACATATATTATTTGGTTCCTTGGCTTCAGCCTAATATGATATACTTTACATTAGTATATGCATATCAAACTGTGACAGAATACCATAATAAAAATGTTAATAGAGCAAACACACAGAGTATTGATATCTCCACCATTTCTTTTCCTTTTGATACATTCATATATTCTGAATGTAGCACACAGTCAATACATAAAACTTGTCTGTAGAATTTTTGCAACATCTCTTCAGGTCTGAATACAGTCTTGAGTAAGAGACTTACAAAAAAATGCATTTATAACAATTCACATTGACACTGAACAGCAAATTAGAGGTAAATGAAAATAAACATAGTCAATGAAGCCTGGGAGGGAATAATAAAGTGTTTTAATAGTACAAATTAAAATGACACTAGTATAGGGGACAATAGTGGCATCATTCAGTTTCCTTCAAGAACAAATTGATCTAGGTACAAAAGACACATTAAGAAGAGAGGCGGGGATGGGAAGGGGATGGGAGGTTTTCAAAGAGGAGACCCAGAAAAGGGAAAACATTGGAAATGTAAATAAAGTATCAATAATAATAATAATAATAATAATAATAATAATAATAAAATATATATATAAAAAAAAGAGAGAGCCTGCAATGGTAATCCTTCAAGACTGCTTCACTGCCGCACTGCTTTGTCCCTGCGTCTCTGGAACAACACAAGGCACCGATTGCATTCTGAAGATCTAAATATGGCAATCCAAACAGAAAAACACTGCCAGATCATTGCAGTCAGTGCCTCCTTAGCTAAGAGGCACTGTAATGGCCAGAACTACACCTCATATACGTTTCTCTTTCTGTCTAGGAACCAAATACATTTCCAAATAAATACCATGTACAATAAAACATGCCATGGAGTGATCTCAGGAAAAGTAAATCTCTAGCAAGACATATGATTTGTATCAAACATCATTATTTTTGTCTAAAAACTGTACTTTATAAATGTTAGAATAATATTCTTGAGCCATGTAGGCCATGCAAAATTTGATAGGCCATCTTATGAGTGTTCTAACATCATTAAAATTAGTGAAAGAACACTATAAGCAGATAAAAAAAAAGTTGAATATTGAAACTTTGCAAAAATAGAAAAGAAAGAACACTGGAGGAAAATTCTGAAAAAATCAGATAAATTGAGACTCTAAGACAGAGTGTGAATAGTGTTTCATTAAGTCATTCAACTGAATTTATCAACATTTTCTTTTGATATTTTCTAAACATAGAAGGTCATATAAATCCAAAACGCAGTAGCTCTTATACTATTTTAGTAAACTATTCACAAACTAGACTGAACAGAAGAACATAATAAAGTCTACTGAGATAACCAAAGCTATCTTTTTTACAATATTTTAGTTGAGATACAAATAAAACAAGTACAAGGGTCATTTTATTTTATTCTTTGAAGTTTTCAAATATGTTTTGTTGTTAACCGACTATATACCCTCTAACTCCTCCTCAGCTGCACAAATCCCTCTTCATCTTAACTTTATGTCAATGTATTATTATATTATTATTATTATTATTATTATCATTACTATATTATACACATGACTACAATCAATGATGATCATGTGGGACCTCACATTGGAGGATCAGCAATGGGGAATCGATCACTTACCAGCTGCTACATGCCCATCGAAAAGTAACAACCAGGAGCCATCAGCTACCAAATTCATCATAGCTGGAGGTAGAAACTTGTGAGACACTTCCCTTTCCATGCTGGAATTTAACAGGTTTTATCTTGTGTGGTCTTATATAGACACACAGTCCTGAGAGTTGATGTGTGTTCATCAGCCACACTGTATCCAGGAGACATATTTTTTATAGTTCAACTTCCTGTGATTTTGCTATTTCATTATTTCTCTTCACTTGCATGTCTAGAGTTCCCGGATCCTTGGATGACAGAGATTGCTATAAAGCACATATCTATACCTGATCTCCCTAGTCACTGCTGTCTCTCATCCTTCCTTTTATCCCCATGGCCTCTTAAAGTTAATCAAGAATGTGCCATTTCTTTGTTTTTCCTACCTCCTGTGTTCTATTATCTCAATAATTACAATTTTCACTTGAGTTCCAAGATCATAAATTTCCACGTAGCTGTTCATTATGGTTATGCTTCCTTAAAAATGTTTTGACAAAGGAAAAATTTACACAAGATTCAGAGTCTGATAAATGGCTCCAATAGAGAAGAATTTCATAGTCTAGCATATGGAAGAGGGGAATGTGATAGTGCAGGAGAGGGAAGGGATAAAAGAGCGTACTTAAGGTGGTAGGAAATTGGCATATTTTTCCCAGAGTTTCAGTTGTTGGTCTGAGATGTGTTTGCTTTCTTCATTATATGCAATGGGCTGATATTTTTCCTAGCAAGTCTTTTAGGGAATTGTCTATGTATGCAAGAGAATGAAAGTTAAAAGGATAAAGAGTGAGGCAGATCTGACTATAATGATTATTTGAATGATTATTTGAATAATGATTATTTTAAAAGTGACAATATTTTAATAAAATATCAATAATTCTAACGGTAAAATTTGGATATTTCATTTTCCCCAAATCATGGGCTATCACAATGTGTCCTAATAGTTTAATCAATGTTAGATGGGAAATGATCCAAATTTTACTTAATGTGGTTCATTCCACTTACCAAGTAAAGCACATAATGTGCATTTATCTTCTATTGTCATGCTAATTTTAGTACCACTAAGATATTTCATTCTATGTTCAAAATATATTTCATGAGTTCCCCATAGTATTCTAAAATTATATATTTTGAGTGAAATCATAAATCATTTGCCAAAAAGATAGTTTTAATGCCATATTTAACCTTCCATTTGCTCACTCTGCATGATGAATATAATGTCTTCTCTACACAGATGATTGATAGTTGTAATTCTATTCTAAATGTGTCATTTATTCCAAACATCTAAGTTAATATTATAAAAAGTAACTGTTAATAAAATTTATTTTCAGAGTCAATTATTAAGGAATAATTTATTAAAGGAGAATATAAGGTTTGGATAACAACCCAAGCTCAATATAACTAAAGATTCAATAACTATACCCTCTATATTTCAAAAGTCATTATTTTAAATATGTCCAAAGTTCATCAGCTTACTTCACTCCATTCCCTCAAATATGCATTGCGCTGTGTATGGAAAATAAAAGTGTAGCTTCGTAGAAAATCAATTCCATAATCTAAGTAGGGTTTGTCATTTTCCTATAATTATGGCTCTGGCTACCTATGGATGTCTTGAACCACTTTATATATTATAAATATTTTTCATATTTAATGATATTTACTGCTAGTAAATGAATACCTAAAAATTACTTCACTATTCTCTGTAATCAACTTTTTATTTTAATAGCAGTCTTCTAAAATATTATTTTATTTGATAAGAAATCACCACGATACACCCCACAGTGCTGAAAAAGTTAAATGAGAAGGAAGGCCGAAGTGAGTATGATTAAACCCACTTAGCGGGGAGGGGGAGAGGATAGGGGGTTTCCAAAGAGGAGACCCAGAAAAGGGGAAACATTGGAAATGTAAATAAAGTATCAAAAATAAATAAAAAAAAAAAAAAAAAGGAGGGAACGAGTTAGTCATGGGGGACAGAGGGAAGGTAGGAACTGGGTGGCAGAAGGAAGGGAGAAGAGAAAAGGGGGGACAAGATCAGGTATGGGAAGAGAAAGGGGAGAGGCCCAGAGGGACAGGAGAATGAATAGAAATATGTAGCAGCCAAGGATGGAGGTGGGTGGAATCTCTAGGAAATCCCAGAGACCTGGGATCTTAGAGGGTCCCAGGACACAATGCACATGACCTTAGCCAAAATGCCTAACAGTGGGAATATGAAACTGAAGAGACCACCGATAGTATCTGACAGGACTCCCAATGGAGGGATGGGGACATGAACCCACCTACAAAATTCTATGTCCCAAAATTATTGCTGTCTAAAGGAAATGCAGGGACAAAAATGGAACAGTAAATGAAGGAATGGATGAACAATGACCTGCCCAACTTGGAATCCAGACCACGGGAATGCACCAATCCCAGAAACTATTGCTGTTGTTATTTTGTGCTTACAGACTAGAGCCTAGCATGGCTATCCTTTAAGAGGCTCTACTCAGCAGCTGACTGGGACAGATACAGATACCCACAGCCAAGTATTGAATTGAGGTCGGTGACCCCTATGGAAAAGTTAATGCAAGGATCAAAGGAACTGAAGGGGATAGAACCCCCTTAGGAAGACTAAAAGTGTCAATTAACCTGGACCCCTGGGAACTCCCAGATACTGAGTTACCAACCAAAGACCATAAATGGGTTGCTCCTAGTTCCCTGTCACATTTGTAGTAGGGTGCTGCCTTTTCTGGCCTCAGTACAAGAGAGCATACCTAATCCTGTAGAGACCTGATGCCTCAGGGTGGTGGGGGATACCCGGAGGAAGGAGCCACACTCTCAGAGGAGAAAGAGGTGGTGGATGAATGGAAGAACTCTGTGAGTGGGAACCTGGAGGGGACGCAGCATTTCAGATGTAAATAAATAAATGAATGAATGAATGAATGAATAAATAAATAAATAAATATATTTAAGAAAAAAGAAATCTAAAGGTGGTATATCTGAATACTTGCCTAGGATATGCCAATTTCTTTTTTACGGTAAATTACCAGATTTTGTATCTAGATTATTTAGTCTAAAAACTAAAATTATTTCATTGCTTCATTTGTAATTAAGACCACAATTTTAACCAAGAATATATTTTACTGGAGAATTTAAGACATGGCTATATCTAAGAATATTGAAATACAGAATTGTTTGTTCTATTCAAAACTGATAAATATGAGAAGGAGATTGTAACTTGGAATATTAAATACAGTTTCATGAACTTATTTGTTAAAATGCACAAAGGAATGGTATGAAGCATCTCTGAACACAATGAAAAATGTTTAAGATCACAATACCACAAACACACAAACATAAATATTCATGGCTGAGTCCCAGTGAAGTGTTTCAATAAAAATCTGATGAAAATGAACAAAAATTGGGACCTTATTATCATAGTCTTTAGTGATAAATGTATTTTCTTGGTCTTACCTGCTTGTTTGTTTCTTCTTAGAGCCTACATCAAATTTTAACATATGCATATGGAAAATAAATTGAGAAATATCTGGATCAATTAACTGAATGATTAACATATTAGGAACCATTAGGGAACTTACTTTGTCATTAGAAGTTCCTTTAGTCATTAGCATGGTGTATCATTTAAAGGACAGCAAAGAAGTATACCAGGGAGTGCAACAAAGAGCTTGTCTGTGGTCAAAGTCTTAACTGAAATTTGAAAATATAGCACAGTTAGTTGGGGTATATTCACTGAGTTGAGGGTTTGATGAGCATGCACCCACACAGATTTCAGTCATCGGCATAGCATGCATATGAAGTGGTTGTGCATGTCTGTGATGCCAGCACTATAGTGTTAATAACAAAGAAATCAAAAGCTCAATGTCATTTTCGTTACATAAAATGTTCAAAGCTAGCTTGGAATATGTGAGGCTCTGCCCTGAACAACAACAACAAAAATACCCCAGGTTATGCCCTTCCTGGGCTTCAGTACTCTCACAGTCCCTGCCATGCTGAAAATCAGAAGAAACAACCTTCTGATCCAATAATACTCATATGGTCTAGAAGGACCCACCTGTGCACACCTCTGCCATGGCCAAAGCCTTGTCTTTTCCCTACCCCTATTATTTACATACCTGACTTTTGCTTTGTTTACCACATTGAAACTCCTATGCTTCTGCTCACACCACAACTTCAGCTTACATTTTTACTAAATGAGTTCAAATTTTATAAACTATCTTTTATTCCACTATTTTATGTATATGCTTCACCTTTTTAGCTAAGTATTAAAAAAATCGCAATATTGCTTCATCATACTCTATTCACAACATTCTCACAGATACATCATCAAATATTGATTTCCTTGATTATTTAAATAACATGTTTCTCAATTTTACAATATTCTTCAAGAATTCTGACTTACTCTGCATTGATAATGGTTTTTTTATGTTTAATTAATTCAAAGGAGTCAGATTGCAATAGAGCTTTCATTTATTGTACATTTAATGGATGAAAGATAAAACACTAAAATGTCTTTAAAATGCTGTACCCACCTAAAAAGATATTATCATTCTTTAGAATAAAAGAGTATCAGTGCATCAGAGACTGATATGAAAGAGTTTAAGAGGATAAACATAATAAATATCACTGATTTCTTATTTCTTATAAGCTTGAACAGAAAGACAACAAAGATTTAGTTTATAAAACAAAATTAAAGGATCACTTAAAAATTCAATTATCATAGGTTCATTCAACATTTTTTTAAGCTTAAAATAAATTTCAATTTAAAACCAATTTTCAACCTTTTTGTTAAATTTCTTTAGTACAGTAATATATTCAAAAATATACAATTTAACTTGATTTACGTAAGCTTAACTTAAAATTCAGCTTTGATATAATTAACTACATAATAAATAATTTAAAATTTCATTGAAATGCAAACAATTAAATTTATTTTACTAGTATTTTAAAATATATTTTTCATTTTATATTTTAAACTTTACTTTCAAAAATCTGTACTCTGATTCATAAATTTAATCTACTTCCTTTTAATAGACCAAGGTTTAACTGAGTACAGTTAGCATGGCCCATGTACTTGTGCGTATGGTTTATCTACTGAAATATTTGTAAACTACCAGTGGCCAAACTCACCAAAGAAAATGACTGTTTTCAGGTAGGTGGGGAGTCATGTATGGCAAATATTTTTTCACCAACATCTCATCCTGTAATGCATTATTGTTACTTCTTATACAAAGAATAAGTAAAGCTCTTGAAATTTATTGCTTAATAGATGTCCATTATATATGCAAGTGCAAATTGTCTTGCATTATACATTCCTACATATGAAGGTTATAAATTATTAATTTTCCCATGGGAAAAATGCCAAGCTTTAAGACATTCAAAATATTCATATCAATTTTTAATTGAATTCTTTTTATTTGGAGAATACATTTCTTAATGTTTTAACCCTTTGAATTCTGATGTTTGCATATGTGAATCTTCATGCCTATAATTATAGTAGACCTAAGGGAGTAGAATCATCAGTTTCACTCTACCTGGGACTATCTATAATATCTAATTTCAAAAAGAATGAAGCACAAAAGTAGAGGGAAGAGAAAAGAGGACAATAGAAGAGAGAGAGGAGAGAGAGAGACTGAAGCTATTACTTAATGAGTTAAGTCGTTTTACAAATGTCAATTTTTGTCTCCTTTACTTTCTAAGTCATGCTTTTGTATTCCTTCTGAATTTTTTATGTGATTTAGCAATCATTGATTCAAAACCATCATAATTTTCTCCTATATTTAAAGTTCTGTGCATTTTCTATTTATAAGATATTATTTATTTTATATTATTTTATTAGTTATATAACCTGTCCCAGTAATGAGCCAAATAGTTCTCATTATAAGGTGAACATGTGGTTCTGTGGTGTTTAGTCCAACTGATACTTCTGCAACACAACTCACGTGAGGCTGAAGGATCATTGTGGAAAAGAGGAAAAGGCAGGAGCCAGATGAACAGTAAGTGTCCCATGAAATTTTGTGCCCCTTAAGGCAGAAAAGCTATATCCATGATTGGTAATCAACCTGGCATCCTAAACATGACCTCAATGTGGATAGGCCTAATAGACATGTTAATATCAAACAGAGAAAGTTCTCAGAACTGCAACCCTAGGAAAAAAACTGTAAACAACTGAAGAATGCGAGAGTAGAAGAAACAATCTTCCTTGAGAAAGAGCACTCCAATTATTTATCCAGTATAAAGTGGTCTTTGCTGAAATCATGGACATACCATAACATTATAAAGGCTGAGAAGATTGTACATGTGAATGTGTATGAATACTTAACAACAATTAAAAACTGACCATGAATTTGACCAAGAGCAAAGAAGCATTCAAAACAGAGGATGGATAGAGAAAAAGAATGGAATGTATTTAATCTTAAAACAAAATGTAATTGTTTATAACTATGGTTGTTCTTATAAATTACTTTTTCTTATATCAATATACCCATACAGAATTTGTTATTTTTGCCATTTTATATGTTTTTTTGCTAAACATCCTTTCAATACTAAGCTTGATAAAATTTCTTCCTGTTTCCAATATGCATGTCTGCTAATCCAGAGAATAGATAATGAAGGCTTTTTTCCCTCAAACATAATTTTATAGATATAAATTAGAGGTCCTGATATGAAGCTATTACTTTGGCATCTTCCTAGGTACTTGCTGTGATGACAGGAGTCACGATGGGATGGAAGAACACAGACATGAATGATTTTTTCATCATAGAAACAGAGACTTAGGAATATGTCAATGAGCCAAGGAATGCTTCCAGTACCAGGAGGTAAGAAATAAAATTGTAACAATGGGAAGGATAAGTGATTATAAAATGCCACTGAGTGACGTGGAAAAAGATAAAAGTTAGAATGAAAAACAAAGAGCTTAATTCCTATAATAGAAATAGCTGAAGAAAAACGGACAAATTTTTAAAGGTAAATTGAGAACTCCTTAAAGAAGCAAGTAATTGGCATCTGTTGTATTGATGAGTCTGCCCCTTATGCAAGGAGGTTCACGTTTTAGCTCGAAGGAAGTGCTCTTTATTCTCCAATATGGGTTAAAATGCAACAGTAAATTTGAAGGAGGCTCAATGTGCAGCAGAGGTGTCTTCATGTAGCTAAACCATGGACCGAAATCAATGAAGCAGAAAAAGTTGCGAATATGGAGGCAGGAATATGAAACATGGTGTTCTGTAGTGAATGACTCTGCAAGAAACATCTTTGCATTGCTTGGGAAAGGAACAAATCAGGAGTGTGAACATGGGCTGATAAACTTCCACAGACTAACTGAAGAGTCAGTCCATGAAAGGGCCACAAATGCCATTCACATCATCTCAGATTCTTAGTTACTGAAAACTATGTGCATGGAAAACACAATCTGTGATCTCCAGAAATAATGTTTTTCTGCAAGTTCTTATTGGAGCATCCTAACAAAAACATATGACCCTCCCTTATTTGGATTACTAGGATAATTGTGCTACACACTTGCAGAAAATAGAACCACAGACAATCAAAGAGGATGAACAAAATAAGCTCATCTGATCCAAGATGAAATACTGAGAAGGTATAGTATAGTTTAGTTTAATTCTATGCATATTTTTTATTTATACCTTTGTACTTGTGGTTATTTGTTGTTTTGTTTTATCTTGTTATCTTACCTAAATAAATTTTTATGACTATCTTTTAAATTTTCATAACTGTATAATATTTTCTGTATAGTATTTAGTGCCTAATAGAATCAGAGTCCAGACTAATGTAGCACAATCAAGAAGAACCACAGCCCACTGTCACTGGGGGACCCAAGAGGTGTATTCTTGGGATTTATGGCAAATAAGGGGCATAAGAATTTACTTCACTGTAATTTTCCTCTTTATTAATACTTTACTTCCTCTATTTCTTATTTAAATCCTCCCTTTAGCCAGGATCGTGGTATACACCTCCAATACAAACACTTGGGAGACAGAGGGAACTCGTTGAGTTCAAAGACAGGCTAATCTACATAGCAAGTTCCAGGATAGCCAGGTCTACACAGATATACTCTGCAACAAAAAATAAATGCATAAAAATAAAAGATAAGTAAGTATACAATCTCCTTTTTAATTTACTACTTATTAACACCCATAACACTAAAAACTATAAATTTCATTTTCCCCAATCAGTGCCATACTCTCAGCATATCAAAACATTTACAAGTGTAAATATGAGCTATGAAAGTTTACGTATGATAACTTAACCTTGGGATTAAGGTAAAATCACTGTTTCTGTCATTGCAGCTGGCTTGATTCCTGTGTAGCAATGTAAAAATCAAACCCAAGTGAAGACACCTCTCTAGGAAGACTCATGTAAAACAAACTAAAAAAGAATAGAAAAAAATGGAAAAACTAAAAATTGAAAAACACATCTATTGACACAAGAGCAAATATCATAAAGATTCCCCCAAATGCAACATAACATCACAATAGCCTCACACATTCGCATTCTCATTACTAGAAACAAAACCTGAGGTGATGAGAAAATTTCTAAAAAGAACTACAAAATGCTACCTTGAATATGCGACAATGAAAACATAGAGAATTCAACTAAACATCAATTAACTAGCAAAATGATCAAGGACCTATGAAACACAAAGAAATCTTTGAGAATGTGGAGAGGAAAATTAAAAAAAAATACATGGAGTAAATATTCAAAAATAAAATTAAAACCAAAAAGAAGAAACAAACAGGGATTTAAGTAATGATAGATTCAAGCAATTAAAACATATAAACTGTAGAAAACATAATCACAGAAAAGAAAAAGCAAAAAAACAATGAACATAAAAGACGGAGGGTGAATTTGAGACAATAATAAAAACATTGAGACATATCAATAAAAGAAAAAAGAAGTTAACAAACATTTCTGAAGGTTCTAAGAACATGAATATGCACAGAGTAGAAAGAACTAAGATAAAGTAACATTCACAATGTATTCAATTATGCAAAAAAGTTTAGTAAATCTTCTCAAAAATAGCTACAAATGACCAAATAGCATCAAAAACTATTGGTTAAAAAATAATTTTATTATTATTTTTACACTCCAGATTTCATCCCCTCCGTCTACCCTCTGTCTATTCCACATAACATACCTCCTCCTCATGCCTGTCTCCACGAGGATGTCCCCACCCCAAACCCCACCCCACCTGACCTCTAAAGTTCCTGGGGCCTACAGTCTCTTGAAGGTTAGGTGCATCATCTCTGATTGAACACAGACCTGGCAGTCGTCTGCTGTACATGTGTTGAGGGCCTCATATCAGCTGGTGAATGCTGCCTGGTTTGTGGTCCAGTGTTTGAGAGATTTCGGGAATCTAGGTTAATTGAGACTGCTGGTCCTCCTACAGGGTTGCCCTCCTCCTCAGCTTCTTCCAGCATTTCCCTAAATCAACCACAGGAGTCAGCAGCTTCTATCCATTGGTTGGGTATAAGTATCTTCATCTGACTCTTTCAGCTGCTTGTTGGGTCTTCCGGAGTGCAGTCATGCTAGGTCCCTTTTTGTGAGCTCTCCATAGGCTTAGTAATAGTGTCAGGCCTTGGGATCTCTCCTTGAGCTGGATCCCACTTTGGGCCTGTCCCTGGACATTCTTTTCCTAGGGCTCCTCTCCATTTCCATCCATGTAGTTCTTTCAGACAGGAACAATTATGGGTCAGAGTTTTGACTGTAAGATGGCAACCCCATGCCTCACTTGATGCCCTGACTTTCTACTGGAGGTGAGCTCTATAAATTCCCTCTCCCTACTGTCAGGTCTTTTATCTAAGGTTCCTCCATTTCAGTCCTGAGTGTATCTAACCTCCCAGGTCTCAAGAGCATTCTGGAGGGTCCTCCAACCTCCAACTTCCTGAGGTTGCCTGTTTCCATTCTTTCTGATGGCCCTCAGGGCTTAGGTCCTTTTCCCTCACCCAATACCAGATCAGGTTCCCCTTTTTCCCCCCATCCCCAGCCACTTTCCCTCCCAGTCCTTCCCTCCCTCCCCACTTGTTAGTGCTTTCTTCTCCCTTCCAAGTGAGACTTAGGTGTCTTCACTTGGGACCTTCAGCTTGTTGACCTTTTTGAGTTCTGTGGACTGTATCTTGAGTATTCTGTACTTTTTTGCCTAATACTCACTTATTAGTGAGTACATCCCAGCCATGTCATTTTGAGTCGGAGTTACCTCACTCAGGATGATATTTTCTAGTTCCATTTGCCTGCAATACTCATGATATTCTGGTTCTTAATACTTGAGTAGTATTCCATTGTATAAATGAACCACATTTTCTGTATCCATTCTTCTGTCATGGGACCTCTTGGTGGTTTCCAATTTTTGGTTATTACAAATAAGGCCACTATGATCATAGTGGAACATGTACCCCTATGGCATGGAAGGGCATCTTTTGAGTATATTCCCAAGAGTGGTATTGCTGGGGCTTCAGGTAGATCTATTTCCAGATTTTCTGAGGAATCTCCAGACTGATTTCCAGAGTGGTTGTACCGGTTTGCAATCCCACCAGCATAGGAGGAATGTTCCTCTTTCTCTACATCCTTGCCAACATGTGTTGTCATCTGAGGTTTTGTTCTTAGCCATTCTGATTGGTGTAAGGTTGAATCTCAGGGTCATTTTGATTTTCATTTCTCTGATCACTAAGGACTTATCATTTCTTTAGGTGCTTCTCAGCCATTCAAGATTACTCTGTTGTGAATTATCGGTTTAGCTCTATACCCCATTTTTTGAATGGGTTCTTTGTTTTTTTGGTGTTTAGCATTTTGACTTTTTTCATATATTTTGGATATTAGCCCTCTATCAGATGTGGGGTTAGTCAAGAATTTTTCCCAATCTGTAGGTTGCTGATTTGTCTTATTGACTGTGTCCTTTGCCTTTCAGAAGCTGTCCAGTTTCATGAGGTCCCATTTATCAATTCTCGATCTTAGAGGATAAGCCATTGGAGTTCTGTTTAGGAAATGTCCCCTTGTGCCAATGAGTTCAAGGCTCATTCCTACTTTCTCTTCTATTAGATTCAGTGTATCTGGTTTTATGTGAGGTCCTTGATCTGCTTGGACTTGAGCTTTGTGCAAGGTGACAAATATTGGTCTATTTTCATTTTTCATATTGTTTCTAGAAAACCATCCTCATTGTCAAAAACATGAAAAACCAGACAGGTGAAATATAGAAGATCAGTACATATAATTAAAGGGGAAATATCAAATATAGAATAAATTTTATTATTTATGTATCAAATATTGAGACTCATAATTTTTAAAACAAACATTCAAAACTCAAAATATTATTGATGTGTCAGAAAACAAAACATTGGGTGTTTTGACTATGATACTCTCATTGCTTAAGAAAAAACTTAATTAAAAATCCTGTAATATCTCATATAAACATGACAAAACACCCCAGATTTCTAGGAAAGTAGATGAAGATAAATTTAAATGCAGCAGATGGCAATAAGAAATACACATTAGTGTGGAAAATAAATAAAGGGATAATAACAAAATGAATACTAGGAATAAACAATCAAAAGATATTTTAGATCTTTGAAAATATAAGACAAAACCCTAGTCAAACTAACCATAATTGAAAGATACAAAACACATATTAATAAAATTATAAATGAGTGTTGTTATAGGGTATTCCAAAGAAATTTGGCATAGCATTAAGGCATGATTTAAATTTTAAACAGATGGAAAATCCACAAATGTTGAATCAAGAAAATATAAACAGATTAATTTGACCCATTGCCAGGAATGAGACTGAAAAAGTAATTTAAAATCTCTTCAAAAAACCAAATAACCCAATTTTTAAAAATAGCGTACAGAACTAAACCAAGAATTCTCAATGGTAGAATTTCAAGTGGCCTAGAAGCACTTAGAAATACGTTCAACATCCTTAGTCATCAGGAATTATAAATCACAGCGACCACCATCACGCCATTATGCCACCATTACGCCAATCAGAATGTCAAAAACTCAAATGACAGCACATACTGTCCAGGATGTGGAGAAAGGGGAACACTACTCCATTGCTAGTGGGATTGCAAACTGATACAACCACTCTGGAAATCAATCTGGCAATTCCTCAGAAAATTGGGAACAGTTTTACCTCAGGAGCCACTATCCTGTTCCTGGCATTACCCAAAAGATGCTCCACCAGACCACAAGAACACATCTTCCACCATGTTCAGAGCAGCCTTACTTATAATAGCCAGAAACTTGAAGCAACCCAGATGTCCCTCAACCAAAGAATGAATACAGAAAATGTAGTTCATTTACACAATAGGATACTATTCGGTTTTAAAAATGAGGACATCATGAATTTTGCAAACAAATGGATGGAACTAGGAAATATGCTGAGTGAAGTAACCCAGATCCAAAAAGATGTGCATGGCATGCACTCACTGTACGGGGATTTCAGCCAAAGAGTTCAGAAACCCAGGATACAACCCAAATACCATTAGAAGTTTAACAAGAAGGAATGCACAAGTGAATATGCTTCTATCCCACTTAGTAGGGCGAACAAAATAGTCATAAGAGACAGAGGGAGGGAGGGAACTGAGTGGGAGAAGGGAGGTGGAGGGGAAAAGGGGGGCAGGAATGGGTAAAGGGTAGACATACGAGTAGCCCAGAGCCAGAAGAATGAATGGAAATATGCAGCTGCTAGGGTGAGGGTTGGGAGAGGCTCTGGAAAGGCGCAGAGACCTGGGATGGGAGAGGATCCCAGGACACAATAGGGTTTATTTTAGTTGAAGTGCCCCACAGTGGGCTGATGGAACTTGAGGAGAACACCTCCAGTAAATAAACAGATCCCCCAGTGGAGGGATTGGGTCACTGACCTACCTCCAGAAACTTTGACCTAGAATTGTTCCTGTCTAAAAGAAAAGAACAAACATGGAGTAGAGACTGAAGTAAAGGCTGTTCGGTGACTATCCCAACTTGATTCATGTCACTGGAAGGCAGCAAACCCTGACACCATTAATGTTAGACAGCAGAGAGGAGCCTAGCATGGCCGTCCTTTGAGAAGCTCTATCAGCAGCTGACTGAGACAAATGTAGATACTTACAGCCAAACATTGGAAGGCTAGGGACTCCTATGGAAGAGTTAGTGGAAGTGTTGAAGGACCTGAATAGGATGGCAACCCCATAAAAAGACCAAAAATGTTAACTAACCCATACTCCTGGAAGCCCACAGAGATTGAGTCACCAACCAAAGAGCATATATGGGCTGGTCCAAGTCTCCTGGCACATATGTAGCTAAGGACTGCTTCGTCTGGCCTCAGGGGAAGATGATGTCTGTGTGTATTCTTGTAGAGACTTGATGTCCCAGGGAATGGGGATGCTGGAGGAAGAGTGGAACATCCTCCCAGCGGCAAAGGACAGAAGGGATATGGTTAAGAACTCTGGAAAAAGAAACCTGGAGCTGGGTTAACATTTAAGATAATTAATTTTAAAATTCTCTCTATGAAGAAAAGCCCCGGTATAGATGCTTCAGTGCTTAATCCTACAAACTTTTAATAAAGAACTAATAACAATACACTTCAAAACTACTCCATAACATAGAAAGGAAAGGGACACAGGTAAACTAATTGTACCACTTCTCAGCAAGATCAGTGAGACACAACAAAAATAAATAAAAAGGATAAAAACAGGACAAGAAGAAGTAAACTTACCTTGTTTGTAGCCAGCAGGCACCATGCTTCTAAACTGAACAGGCAATATACTTTAGTACACAAGTTTTAAAACCATAATCATTTGCACAGCAATTACAAGACAGAAGGTTACATGTAAATTTTTTTCTGGTTACCAATGACTAATTTGCCAAGAAAGAAATTAGGAACTATGTTCCATTCACAATAACTTTGAATATTAGTAGCCAATCTAACCAAGGAACTGAGTGAAAAGACTTGAACAGTGAAAACCATAGATATTGAAGAAGATCCATGAAGAAGAAAAGATCTTGAATATCTCATGATTGTCAGAATTAACATTATAAATGGTTATATTAACAAAAGCAGTCTGTAAGCTCAGTCACTATCCATTAGAATTCTAGTAGCTTTTATCATATAAGTCTTAAACTACATATGGAAACCAAATATCTGGAATATCTAGATTGGTCCATGAAATCCTAAGCACGAAGAGCAATGATTGAGATAGCACAATACCTCAGCTCAAATTTTACTGCTCATCAAAAATGAAAACTACTACATGCAATGGACCAATAGGAAAGAACAGAGGACCCAGAAAATAACCCATACCAACTGGTTCTCCCATTTTCATAAATGGGCCACAAATGAACATTTTTGTCATCAAGTAAAATTTAATTTGTATGTCTCTGTATCTGTATCCAAAATTCAATGTAATACCTGAAACTTTGTAATTCCTAAAGAAATAGAAAAGGAAAAAAATACTGCAAGATATAGATGTAGGTATAAATATCTGGAAAATGATTCTATAGCATAGAAAATACTCTATAACTTGACAAATACTGACTTGGAATTTAAAAGCTTCTTAATAAGCGTCAATAATTACTAGAGAGTTGTGACAGTATGCACATTTGGAGAAAAGTATTGCTAGCTATTGATCAGATGGGGGCTTAGATTCTAAAATAAACATGAAAGTGTAAAACTTTAGCACAAAAGAACAAATTTTCAATCAATAATAATCAATGAATTAATAAAGAGAAGAAGTCATTCAATCTAAAAAAGAAATGGACAACAAATATGTTAAAATGTGTTCAATATCCTTAGCCATCAATAAACACAACTGAAACAATTTTGCAGGCTATATTTCACTCACCAGAATGGCTATGATTATCAGAATACAAATTGCAATGCGTGCTAGGAGAAGCAAGGCAAAAATGAACATTAATTCACCATTCCAATCATTATAGAATTCTGAAAGGATATGTTTTACATAATTGAAAAGTGAACTACTTAGTTTGGCTTTTTTGTATTATTCCTGGGCATGTTCCCAAGATAATTCTAGTTCTAACACAGAGATACATGTGTGTCCATCCATATTTCTCAAATATTCATGATGGCTAAGAGGGAGTCAATGTAGATCCCCATCCTCATATGGATGGATAATGAAATGTATGATACCTTTAAACAGCGAAATTTTATTATTCTATAAAAAGAAATGAAAGTACAGTATTTATAGTAATATGAATAAGAGATGAGTCCTTTAAGCAAAAATAGCAGACGTGGAAAATAAAAGCACCTAATTTATTAAAATATAGTTTCTAGATTTTAATTTATGTAAATTTATACTAGCTTTTATTTTTAATTATTTATTGTATGCTTGGATGCCCCAATTTAACTAAAAATTTACACTTTCACCATTATTACTTTACTATTTTTATATTACACAAAACTTAAAGCAGATTTATTTCAACTTAATATTGTACAACTTCATATGAAAATGCAAAAACTTCATAATAGGATCTCTTTAAATTTATGATATTTCTGAAATATCTTAATATTTATACATGTTTATATTTATAACATTGCAATTAGTACTTTAACTGTGGAACTCTGAATTGTAAAATTAGAAAGAAAATAAATGCCACTTCACATCATTTTATGTCCTCACACTCAGTTCTCATCAGATATCTTGTGGCTTTTGACTAACAAACAAAATACCCTACTCTACAGATGTCTGTTTAGCTAATAACATATATCTTGTTTTATTTACCTTAAGTTGATGAATGTTCTAATTAAATATGCAATATACTAATGTTGACGGCTATAATACTCCCAAGCTAAAAACAGTAAAACTAAAAACAACTCCCAAGCTAAAATCAGTAAAAAACAAACAAAGAAGAATCTCAAAATATTTAAAATGATTCCCTGGATGTAAAGTTTTTGTGACCTTTTTCTATTTAAACACAACTCTGCCTAGTTCTCCACTGTTTCTAGGCAAAATTCCCTTATAATCTATTTACAGCATTATTCCTTAAATTGAGTGTACATTATTTTTTCTTGGATAGCATGAATATATGTTGGGTTTCTCGTTTAGAGAAATTGGACTGGGTTGTGTGTAATGGATAATTTCTTCAGGTTCAATTTCTTACAGAATGCCATTAGTATACTTTGCCAAATTGAAGACTATATAGACATTATCTCTTTGATTACTGCTTTTCTTGCTTCATTTTGTTTCTATTTATTATGTTTCTATCAAAATCCTTCTTTATACAGTTTTATAATGTTGAAAATACATATACATATATGTGTTTGCATGTATGTTTGTGTATATTCATGAATATGTTTTTCTCTTTCTCTGTATCATATATCTATCAATCTTTCTATCTATCTCAAAGCACAGAAATTGAGATGATAATCATACCTAGAAGCCAGGTTTAGTTTTAACAATTGCTGTACTAAAATATCTACACAAATATAATATGTGGCACTCTACAAAGAAATGAAATACCTAAAATCAATTAAGAAATTGTCATTAAGTGTATCCATATGTTACTAAGAAAAGTGATGTTTTATACAATGTTTGTTTCTAACAAATGATTAATGGGTAATATATTTAAATTATAAATGGGCTATTAGGAATAATAAGATCATATAGACAAAATTTTCAATCTATAAGGAACACTACAATGAATTATTTTTGATGCTAATGACAATATATTATTCTGAAAAATCTACAATTTACAGAATAACTTTTCTTAGCATTGCTACTCCATATTATAAAAACTAATGGACTGTATTATAAGAATTTCATACTCTGAAAATAGATATCCTTGGATATTTCAAGAAATACTTTGGGTGTTTTAGGTTTTGATAATGAGAATGTTAAGCTTCAAAATAGCAAATATTTCATATATAATAAATATTTTATGCACATGAAAGTTAATGTAGAAATATCTAATTTACACAATCAGGTGACGATAAATATAGATTGAACGTAAACATTCTCTAGATACATGTCTTAAGCCTTTATAAATATATTTTTTTTGGAAGTTTGAATGAAAATGGTCACAAGAGGATTATATATTTGAAGATTTGGTCACCAAATGATGGTACTGTTTGGGAAGGATTAATTTGTGTGGCTTTTTGGGAGGAGGTTAGACACTAAGGTTGGACTTTGAGCCCGTGGTGTTTCTGATTAGCTTTGTCTGCACCATGCTAATGGAATAAAATATGGGTTTTCAGCTACTTTTTTAATTTTGTCCATGTCTAGTGTATCATGTTTACTATCAAAATAGTCATAGACTGTAGCACTCCGGAAACATAAGTCCAAATTTAAATGTTTGTCTTTTTAATAATGTCTTCATCATGGTGGATTGACAAAAAAATTAAAAAGTAACCAAGTAAATATTTTATTGATCCTTTGAAGATTTCTTAAATGAACACTGTATTTTGATATATTTTTCTTCAACTCCTCCACTTCACTCCACTAAGAGTTACTCACTATCTCTTGCAGAGTATAGGAGCTCCATTTATTTTTAAATACTTCACTAGATCTAATTGGTGCTCATAATATCCTCATAGGTGTTGTCCTATCCACCATAGTCAACTTCTAACAGTTATACAATAAAAATGACCCGAATCACCTTACTCAGAAACCCACAAGTTTCCATAACTTCTCAGCAAGTGATCATTAAGAATATTTAGCTTCTCCATTATCCATCCTAAAATGATAATGTTTTGATCCTGTGCAGGCCTTGTACTGGCAAATTTAATTATGGATTCATGAATGCAATAGTGAATCCTGGCCAGAAGACACAATTTGCCCCCAGTTCTTCCTTTTCTCTAACTGTTATAAATTTTCTACCCAACATTCCTCAATGGTCCCTAGGCCTTGATGGAAGTGACACATATGTACCATTTGTGGCTCAGTATTCCAAACTGAGTGTTCTGAAATTAGGCTAGAAATGAGTTTCATTCACTCCTGAGGCCAATGAGTATTCTAACTCTGGCATCCTTGATATATTTAAAATACCAGTATTATGTTTCTTTCTGAAGTATAGACCCTATTTCTAATTAGTAAGTAGTTGGCTATCCTCATATATTTGTGCCAGTACTATACAATAGTAAATTCTTGTCATGAAAGTCATTGTATTTCCTGTTAACAGCTGGGTAAGACTACTGTTGATATTTTCTCCATCAAAAACATACAAAGAACCTTCCAGTACTATGAAATCTAGCCAGAATAGAGACAGCGTCCTGGACAGTACCTACTTTATTTCTCTATAACCTGTGACCAAAGTGTTTGGTGATCTATTATCAAGTTATTGTTTGGAATCAAAACCAATGTCAAGACAATAGTTTGCATTTTTTGGTGGAGTCTACTTAAACACTTCTTTTTTTTTTTTTTTTACTTAAACACTTCTAACTAACAACTTGAGTGGAGGAATCTCAAACCTAGTAATGAATTTTATATTTGTCAACCTATGGATTCTGGGAAGAATGTTTATAAATGAATCCTACTTATCTGTCTGATGTTTCTCTAAAGCTTTGGGGAACCAATTCATGGTGAGAAAAAGCAATGATGAGATAGAAAAACAACATTGATTTATAAAATTCATCTTTGGGCCATGACAAACCCATATAAGATAGATTTGTATATTTAACAGGACTTTAAATGTGATTAAATGAAGATAAATATTAAGTTATATGTGGGTAAATGAAGAGAAATATCAAGTTGAGGAAGGAAACCACACATATGAGATATTCCCACTTTCCACTGCTTGTCTTGTCTCTTCAAGGGGTGGATGTAGCAGTTCAATGATTGCCTTAATGAAAATGACTTTCTATCTGTACCATGTGCCATTACCTCCTCATAGATGCTCTATAGAGGCATATATTTCATGTACTAAGTGGAAAAAACTAAACTATAATTTCAGTAACACAGTCTAAATAGGATTCTTACTGTAGTGTTCTTTGGTGGACCTATATACGATACATTTATATTTCAAGGCTTTCCCACCAGATATTTTATTTTCATTAGATTTCTAGTAGTTCACCTTTGTCAGTTGAACTTACAGACAAACCCTCAACATAGCCCAAGATAGTTTATATGAAAACTTAGATTCATGCATTATGCTTTTCAGTAAGAAGCTATTAATGTTCATCATTTTACCTATTGAGACTGTTGCCCTCCATTCTTGACTACTAACTTGTTGGATACAAATAGACTTGATCTGAATAAGATCTGAGTTCATTTTTTCTCAGTCTCCTGGTGGCCCAAATTTGTATGTGGAATCTTTGTACCACAATGGAGCAGTGGAAGTAGATGATAGGTGTCACATGCCTACATAACTCAATATTACCTGGCACAAAATGTCTCTGAGAGTTCACATATGAATTAAAGAAAAAGAAACCACTTATTTAAAACAATTGTACAGGAGCATTGCTTCCGCTTTCCAGACAGCTTGTACATGGGCTGGGCATTTCTCACAAAAGAATCTTAGCAAAGAGGCTAGGTTACACAAAATCTTTGTATAGCTGAGTTTAGTTAGGAGGTTGGATTCAGATCATAATATTTATGAGACTAGGTACTAATCATTCTCCTGAAAACTTTTATTAAAGAAATTGCCTGAGTCACTGGAAAAGACTTCTATTAAAGATGTACAGATGGTTTCAAGAAGGGGGAGAGACTGGAGATGTAATCTCCAAATAGAAATCTGAACCAAAAGAGAGGAAGATGTATAGCTGAAACTAGAAAGGGGGAAGTGTGAATCCTGTCTTCCTTCAAATGAAGCCCCAGCAAAGTCTGAAAAAGGAGAAAGCTGATTTGGCAGTCACTCTTCTGAAAGGCAGCCAAGTTCATCTGAGTTTAGAAAACAAAGAAACCCTAATCCTAACTATTTAGCTGTGTTTGTGGTAGAGTTTAGCTCTGAGGTTAAATATCAATAACAAATTGTCATACAAGTTTCTCATTTAGATACTTATATAGGAGCTTTATGTTTCTTCCTAGAGTTCTCTTTTTATGATTTGTTCATACTTATTAGTATAACTTTTGTACATATATCAGTTACTTCTAAGTAGAAATTATTTCACTATTACTTTTCCAATTAGGCATCATCATTGATCTAGAAAACTCTAGGTTTGTGGAAATGAAATTGTAAGAAAAATGACATTTACAGAGCTCTAAAGCCCGAATGATGCCTTTTGATTCAACTGTACTGTTTTTGAGTTATGATGAGGCTTTTATGGCATCAAACATTCTCTGTCCACACATCACTTGGTATGCTGGAATTCTCAGAAGGACATGGTATTTGGTTCCTGCAGCATTTAGAGCTGGAATTAGATTGCTATAAGAGAGACTGTGATTTAAATAAAAATGGCCGATTTAGACAAATTCTTGCATGAGGTCACACATTTGACTTTGATATATTAGTTAATATATCTTTTAATTTCTATAAATTAGTTCTAAGAGATAATATACCCAGAATCTGGGTGGAAACTAAAGATTCAATCTGATAATTGTTCACCTTACACAGATGTATTCTTTTCAGATAAATTCTGACAAAATAAAATTAACACACAATACTCAAATGCTTTGAGCCTGATACTGTTATATGTGACCTATCAAGTAAAAGGATGTGCAGCTCTTATGAGTTAAAAGTTATTTTTAATTCTTTTTAAAAAATATCTTTAAAAACTACTTTACATATTAGCCCTAATACATGGAAGACATAAATGTCTTTATATACTCCAATATTTTTTTATGTAATTGAAAATGTGGCATCCATAGTTTATTCTGGACATTCTTCTATTGTGTGCTAGTGCAATTACTGATGCATGAAGACCAGAAAGAAATACTCTAGAATTACAGCATAAGAGTATCACAAACTTCTTCGACTTACTGGGTTAGGACACAATAGAAGGGTTAGAGTGATGGCTCATCAGTTAAATGTACTGGATGCTCTTCCACAGGACGTGGATTTAGCTGCCAACACACACATGGAGACTTATAACCATCTGTGACTCCAGGTCTGCGAGATATGATTCTCTTTTCTGGTCAACACAGGCACAAGCCATACATTGCACACAGATATACATCCAGGTAAAGTACACAACACACACACACACACACACACACACACACACACACACACATACACACAAATAAATAGACTACTTAATTAATAAAAAAAGAAATATTTTTAAACCTAAGCAAGAAAATATTTCTCATTTGTGGATATTTAATGTTTATGTCTTACAGAATCTAACATCTCCTTTCTCTAAATGTTTCTTTATAGCTTTTGGCTTACCCAATATAGACATACATAATATTTGCATATATAATAATATCTGCATATCACATGACCTTCTTACTTTTGTAAAAATGAAATCTTATTTTCCAAGTGAGTATGAAATTTACATCTAGACAATACTATTGACATAGTTTGAGAATTAAAATGCCAAATTCAAAGCAACTTCCCTGTTAGTGACAACCATGATGTTCTTAGAACCTGAATTGTGGGTGAAAGATAGCAGTCAGTAGACTTTTCTACCTAATGTAACATGGTAATGTCATTCTAAGTTTGCATGGTCTTGACAAATCCTGCAGTGCACAGAAAGGTACTATGAGGCAGCTGAGTGTTCCTCTCTCATTATCCCTAGGAATGCCATACATTGGCAGGAAAATGTATAGCTGCAAAGCAGGGGCAGGGACCAGGAGTTTGTACACTTTCAGAAGAGATAATGAGTCACTGCAAAAGGAAGCTGCAGAGAACTGTAGCTCCAAGCACCTTGCATGTGAACCATTGATTTATCAGATTAAAGCTACAGAACACAAAAAAAACCCTATAAAATTATTCATCATTTTAAGGGAGCCATCCCAGAGTGGCAAATTCCCAGCATAGGACCCTTTGTGACATTGCCCAAGAAATATATACATATACTGTATATATTTATATATGTAAGAATATATAAATATATATATGTATATATATATATATATACATATATATATATATATATTCTTGCTGAGTCCCATGAAAACAATGGCATAGGTATGAGTTTAGAGAAAATTATTCATACAGATAAACAATACACTGTAGTCTCCTGTAGAAGAGAACTTAAGTCTTGAAAAATATACCTGGATCACAATCCTGTGAGTACCTCAAATTATTGAGAACAATAGAGGATTTTATGGAATACTAATGAAGTTGACAACTAAATGAACTGCTTTCTTGCACTTACATTGTCTATTCTTTGATTTTAAAAATGCATGTTCTTCTAAACATTCTGTTTAGAGTTCTTATGCTGCTGTTGTGTTTGCTGGGAAATACTTAAGCATATTTGGATTCCACTTTTCCTTTAGATCTACTGCTTTGTAATGTTCATTCCAAATTTTGGAACCAAAAAGTACATTTACTTTTCTTGGAAAAATGATTAAAATAGTGAAGGGCAGTTAATTCACTTTATTTAGATTAATATGTTTTCTATTTATATGTAAGAGAAATAAACTAATTCATGAAATTAACTCCTTATTGATTGCTACTTTTTCCACACTGTGAGGAGATATAGTGATATGCTGAAGAGATTTTTTCCCAGCTTTCAGGGAGAGTTCATTGAGGAGACATATCTTTAACCAATACAAGTAAGAAAATTAAGATGGTGTTGGGCACTATATATTAGGGAATTGAAAATTATGTCTAATCCATTCCTATTTTAATTTCATAAATAAAAATATCTGGCTGTGAACACAGATTGCAGAAGAAGTGTCAGAAGTTGGATAGCAGAATTCCAGGGAGACCAATATGTGTATAATTAACTTCAAAACAAATGTAATCTTTATATACTAATGACTGAACTGTTGTATTGGTTTAATGGGGGAATCTATATAAAATAAGATAAAGTTACTAATATCAATTGAAAGTGAAATTTTAGACCCTTACAAATTATTTCAACACTTAAATATCATTTGAGGGTCAAAGAGAATTGTTTATGTTTTCAAATGATCTGCTTATTTTGATTAAAAACAGCTCATAAACTATAAAGAGTGATCCTTACAAGAGACAGTACTGTACCATTTGGAGGACCCAACTTAACCAGCTTGGAACCCTGCCTTACCAATAGCATCCTAGTTGGATCTACCCGGTATCACAGTTCAATAGCCTGGAACAGCCTGCAGAGGTGAGTGACACTCTGTTCTCTGAACACCATCATCTAGCCCTGGGCCCAAGTCAAACCACCACCACCACCACCACCACCACCACCACCACCACCATCACCACCACCACCAGGACCACCAAGTCAAAATAGCAGGAAGTATCAATCACTGGTCATTAATATCTCTCAACCTCAATGGATTCAAATCCCCAGTAAAAGGACAAAGGCTAATAGAATAGATAATACATGAATACAATCCACTGTTCTGCTGTATACAAGAAACACATTTTAGCAACAAAGATAGTCATTATCTCAGTATAAAAGCCTGGAAAGATGCCTAAAAACAAGTCATCAGGGAAATACAAATTAACAAAACTTTGAAATTCTGTCTACACACATCAAAATGGCTAAGATCAAAAAAGGAAAGGACAGCACAGGCTGACAATGTTCTGGAGCAACGGGAATACTCCTCACTGATCATGAGAGTACAAACACTTACCACCACTCCAGAAATCAATTTAGTAGTTTCTCAGATTGGGAATAGTTCTACATCAAGACCCAGCTATACTAATTCCTGGGTATATACTCAAAAGATGTTCCACCATCCCCACAAGAACACTTGTTCAACATGTTCATAGCAGTTCTATTCATAATAGCCAGAAACTGAAAACAGCTAGGTGTCTCCTAACTGAAGAATGGACACAGAAAATGTGGTATATCTACAGAACCAAATAACCTTATTAAAAACTGAGCATAGAGTTAAACAAAGAATTCTCAGTAATCTTGAGTGGCTAGAAGCAATTAAAGAAATGTTCAACATCCCTAGTCACCAGAGAAATGCAAACCAAAGTGACCCTGGGACTCCACCTTACACCAATAAGAATGGCGGCTGTGATCAAAAACACAGCTAACAGCAGATGCTGGAGAGGATGCAGAGAAAGAGGAACACTCCCCTATTGCTGGTGGGATTGGAAGCTGGTAAAACCACTTTAGAAATCAATCTGACAGTTCTTCAGAAAATTGGGAAACAGTTGTACCTGAAGCCCAAGCTATACCACTACTGGTCATATACCCAAAAGATGCTCCACATACAACAAGGACAAATGCTCCACTATGTTTATAGCATCCTTATTTATAATAGCCAGAAGCTGAAAACAAACAAGTTATCCCTCAACAGAAGAATGGATACAGAAAATGTGAAATTTTACACAATGGAATAATAACAGCAACTAAAAGCAATGACTTCATGAAGTTCACAGGCAAATAAATGGAGCTAGAAAATATCATCGTGAGTGAGATAACCCAGACACAAAATAACACACAAGGTATATACTCACTGATAAGTTGATATTGTTCCAAAAGCTCAGAATACCTACAATAGAACCCACAAACCATATGGACCTTAAGAAGGAAGACCAAAGTGTGGATGCTTCATTCCTAAATAGAAGGGGAAACAATATAATCACAGGAGTTAGAGAGAAGGAGGAATCTGGGAGGGAGAGATGAGGGTGGGGGACTAAAGAGGGGAAGGGTCAGGTATTGGAAGGGACAGGAGAGAAATACAGAGAGTTGGGAAATTGAATAAAAATATATAGTAGTGCAGGATGAGGAACTGGGGGTAGCCACTAGAAAGTCCCAGACTCCTGGGAAGCAAGAGGCTTCCAGGACCCAACAGGGATAACTTAAGCAGAAATAACCAACAAAGAGGTGGTACAACTTTTAGAGACCATCTCCAGTAGATAGGTACAGCCCCCAGTTAGGAATGGGGTCACCCACCTATCTCAAAATTTTTAACCCAGAAATGTTTATGTCTAAAGGAAAGACATGGACAAAAAAATGGGAGACTGATGGAAAAGCCACCCAGAGACCACCCCACCTAGGGATCCATTCCAACTGAAGACACCAAACCCAGACACTATTACAGATGCCAAGAAGCGCTTGCTGACAGAAGCCTGGTATCTCTGTTCCCTGAGAGGTTCTACCAGCATCTGACTAAGACAGATGCATATTCTCAGAGCTAACCATCAGACTGAGTCCAGGGATCCCAATGGAAGAGCATGGAGAAGGACTGAAAGAGCTGAAGGGGTTGCAACCCCATAGGAAGAACAATATCAACTAACTGGAACACCCAGAGATCCCGGAGACTAAACCACCAATAAAACATTATATACATGGAGGGATTCATGGCTCCAGATACATTTGTAGCACAGGAGGTTCTTATGTGACATCAATAGGAGGGGAGGCCCTCCTGTGGAGGTTTGATGCCCCAGCATAGGGAGATGGTAGGACAGTGATGCTGGAGTGCATGAGTGGGTCGAGGAGCACCCTTAGAGAAGCAAAGTGGAAGGGGAGAGGGGAGATAGGATTGAGGGCTTGTAGAAGAGTAACCAGGAAGAGGGATATCATTTGAAATGTAAACAAATAAAATGATCAATAAAAAATAAATAAAAGAAATACTACTCAGTCATTGAAAACAAGGACATCAAGAATTTCTCAGGGAAATGGATGGAACTAGAAAAAGTCATTTTTAGTGAAGGTACCCAGACCCTGAAGATCATGCATGGTATGTACTAAATACAGGGTAACCATGTTATTATCAACAGACCCAAAGAAGCCTAATAACAAGGAAAAACAAAGAGAGGATGGTTGAATAGTTCTCAGAAAGAGAAACAAAAAAGATATCAGAAATCTATGAAAATTGGAAAAGGGGGGGTTGGGAAGGGGAGCTGGGCCAGAGATGGGAGATCATATATAGGGACAGCAGGGGAGAGAGGGGGCAGATTGGTGGTGGCAGGGTATCATGGGGTGGGGTGGGGTGGGGTGGTGAGGGCAGTCTCTAGGATGTGCTAGAGTCCTCAAATGGGGAGAGGCCCCAGAAGGTCAATTGAGGTGGGGAGACTATAGTTAAGAGTACTATCAATCATGCATATGGATCCTGAGTTGGCCACTTCCTGTAGCCAGAAATAACTCCCAGAGGAGGGATAAGGATAATAATCCACCCAGAAAACCTTTGACCTAATATGTATCCTGGCTATAAGATGTGCATAGACAAAGATAAAGCAGAGACTGGGGAAGTAGCCAACCAATGACTGTCCCAATTTGGGACCCATAGCATGGGCAAGAACCAAACCCTAGCACTATTAATGATGTTTTCTTATGTTTGCAAACAGGAACCTAGCATAACTGGCCTCTGAGAGGATCCCCACAGTCATTAATGGAAAATGTAGAGTCTTACATCCAAACATTAGAGGGAAGTGGGGAAGTCTTAAAGAAGAGCTGGGCGGATTGAGGGAGGCGAACAGGACAGGGTCTCTATAAGAAGACCAACAGTCAACTAATCTGGACTCTTGGGGGTTCCCAGGGATTGAATTATCAACCAAAGAGTGTGCATGGAATAAACCTAAGCCCCCTGAACATATGTATCAGATGAGTAGCATCATCTTCACGTGGATCCCCCAACCTGGAGAAGGGGTTGATGCGAACTCTTTGCTTGCCTGCCTGTGGATCCTGTGCCCCTAAATGGACCACTTTGTCTGGCCACAGTGGGAGCAAATGTGCATAGTACAGCAGGGACTTGATATGTGAGTGGGGGGATATAGTTCACCACAGGGGTCTTCCCCGTCTCTAAAGAGAAGGAAATGTTGGAATCTGGGGAAGATTTGCATGAGGAATACTGGGAGGAAAGGATGGGTTGATACTGGGCTGTAAAGTGAATAAATATTTTTTTTTTTTTAAAAAATGACAAAACAAAAAATGCACAGAGAAGCATACATATACAGCTATCAACAAAAATTGAACTATGTTACACACACACACACACACACACACACACACACACACAAGCACTCAGGAGCATGCACACACACAAGAATATACACACATATAAAGAATCATAGCCTTATTTAATAAAATTCTGAAAATAAATATAGACAAATCTGTACATTTTTAAGAATAAATTTAAAATAAAATTTGGTATTCTGGGTGACTTGAATATTTAATGCTCAATTCTCAGGATATTACCACTAGAGTGAGTGGCTAAGGCCATCAGACAAATAAGCTGAGGTGCTGGAGATTTTGATTTCAAAAAGCTATCTCTATGAATAGAGCAGTAGTAAACTAGCAACTGTGAACCAATCGCTTTAGAGAATGAGGTCAGAGGAGAATATGCAGGCTCTACAATTGGAGCAATGTACTGCAAGCACTAAAGGCATGGCAAGAGTTTATAAAACAGGTCTGAATTGAGAATCTTTTATTGAATAAGCTAACTTGATTAACATAGGTTAAATTTACACAGTCCCCAAACTAGGAAGACTTCAAATTTCCTGACAAATCTCAATGTGAATAGCTGTGCACTTCTTGAAAATTGAAGATAATCAGATGTGACTTCTACTATTGACTGAGTTACTGCTATGCAAGAGAAATGCAAGATAGCAAAGCCTGACCCTTGTATCACTCTGAGATTCCTTTTGCATTAAGGACCATAAATTAATTATGTCTGATTAGCTGGGAAATTCATTACATGAAATATTACTAACTCTGACTAGCTTCCATTAAACATGAGGTTCAATTTAACATCATGATGCAGTATTCATTTTGTTCCTTCAGTGCACCACAAAATCATAGGATGAAATAACTCCCAACAAAGGTATGAAAGTGGTGTTTACTAAGAGTTAATATTGGGAAAGTGTGTTTATTCCAGTTTTTATTAGTCATATTACTGAGTGCATTCATTTCATATATTCTTGATATTTGTAAATTACCTTGCATTTTCTTAAATTGATAGAATTTGAAAATCTTACATTAGAATGGCATAGTATTCCATGTCTTTAATTCCACTGCTGAGGAAGCAAAGGTGGCACAGCTGTGTGAGCTTGAGGCAACTTTGTTATATGTAGTAAGTTACAGAAAAGCCTGGGCCTCACCCATGTTACTTGCCCACAAACAATAGAAAGAAAAATTAATTTCCTTAAATCTTTTCTTCTTTTCAGAAGAAGCCATCAATCTTATATTTTACTACTTACTATATATTTTATAAATTTTTCATAACTGTGGACATTCTTCATCTTTCTCATAAATTTCTTAACATCACAAAAGTTCATTTTATATCACTGTTAGAAGACTTATTCTCATCTTCCTCCGTAGTAACCACATCTGAATTAACTGACTATTTTATCATATATTCTTCATTTTAAACTTTCAGAAGTGCACATGTACAGTTGCAGATTTTATTTTTGGAGCTTATTGATCTTGGTCTGACTGATCAGGCCAAGATTGAGACAGTCTACATGTGGCCATGACTGTAAAAAAAGAAGTTTTGTATGCATTTGTTAGAAATGAAAGCAACTGGTTAGATCAATTTATACTATTATCATCACACAATTCCTTTTACTGCCACATCTTGACGTGTCCAATATAACAAAAACCAAATCCAAATCACACATAACTGATGTTGGGTACGAGTGAATGAAGAACAGAGGTTAAAATGCAGAGGAAATCAACAGCACTGTCATCAGTAGACAGCTATGATTGGTACTTCTCTCTTCCCATGGTTGGAGGGTATCTAGCTCTGTTATGGTCACCCAGGATCAGCTATCCTAACAAAAAGAATGCATTTTATCTGGCTTCTGAGGCCTCTCTTCTCATTGCCACTTTATGTGTCATGGTGACTTCCCTTGTCCTTCTTGCTCCTCAAGTCTATATTGTAGCTTTGTTTTATAAAAATACTACACATATGAAGTAAAAGCCCACTTAAATTTCTCCTTTTCACCCCTGTCAGTTACAAATACCCCACCCCAAAATACAGTTACATTTTGTGGACTAGGAATAAAAATTTCAACAGAGGGCCTGAGAAGGATATCAGACAGTAATACCACACTTCGGCTTCAAATAAATTAAATAGCCCGTCCAAGGTCAACATAGACTTAATAAATCAGGGCAGCTGTGATTCATGCTCATCTTTTCTCATCTGCAGGACCCAGTTTTATGAAGGAAACTGCCCACCAGTAAAATCTGAATATTCATTAGTAGTGTACTCTGGCAGGTTGGCATTATTAAAACATGTTTTCACCCAAATTATATTTCTTTACACATTTACACTCTGCAACAAAGCCACCCATAATTAATTTAAACATCATGATGAAGCTCACTAAAAGAACTATAAAACATAGTTAGAAAAACGTCCCTAGTACTCATTTTGTGGAAAGGTTTTTTTGTACTGCAATTTCATTTTCATGTATGAAGTACAGGTTTATACATATTTATGCAGCAAGACAGTGATAAATTTCTTTTGAGAAACTAAATTTATATGAAATCAAAATTGTTTACAGTTATAGGCATGGTTTATCACTACTAAGCATTGCTTTGAAGTTTACTTATCTTCGCTGATTGGAGATAAATACATTTACTTGCAAGGCAGTTCCAAGTATACTGTCTTGCCTGCAAGTGCCTAGCTATCCTTCCATCATAGATGAACCCTGGAGTTCAATCCTCCCTTACTTCAGTTCCCAAGGAAGCATACTTGTTTATATGCAGTCTTTCATGAAAAAAAAACAAAACAACATTTGTTTGAAGAGTGGGTACCTTTCAAAATCAAGCTATAGAAACTCAAATTATTTTCAGAAATCTGGAACACTATTAATGTTAAAAAAAGGACAATAATTTTACATTAGTTCACATTGAAGATATGCATCTGTAATGTATTTCTACATGAGGAAGTATAAAGTAAAGTTCCCTTATAATTTATATGTGCTGGTTAAACAATAATTAAGTAACAAAAATGCTTAAAAAGTTAGAGAATACAGATGAAATAGATAACTTGGCATCTCAACTGTTTTATTCTTTGTGTGTGGGTTATATATACATGCTGTATTGTATATACATACATATGTGAAAGACAAAGGTGAATGTCAGTTGTTGTTAATACCTTCCTGCTTTACTTCGTGAGGTAGCTCTCTCATTGAATGTGGAACTCATAATTTTGGCTTGATGGCTGGCTGGCAAGTCTCTAAGATCTTCCTGTCTCAACGACAAGAGAATTGAGTTTATAAATGTACATATGCCCTGTCACACTTGGCTTTTATATGGGTGCTAAGGATTCCAATTAGGGTCCCCATGGATGTGCATCAAGAATCTGTCCCATTGGGTCACCTTAAAACTCCATCAAATACTTTTATCCTTGTTGCAGTGTTTTTACTTGTCCCTGAGGACTACATGAGCTCTCCTTGTTGCCCTCTAAGTTCTGAAGGACAATTAAGTAATTGTGAGCAAATAACACTTGCCTGCTGAGTCAGTTCATTGAAATTTGTGTTCTAATATGTGAAATCGAATACCTTGTATACTTTATAAACATCAGTTTCATAAAGGTGAGCTGAAAGGTATCAAATTCATAGCAGAGCACAATTTATGAATTTGGGCAACTTTATCAATTATAGGTTCTTCGGCATTTCAGAGTTGCATTATTTTTTTTCCTGAAGATTCTTGCTTTATTTTTATTTTTGATACTATATATACATTTCAAATGTTTTCCCCTTTCCAGGTCTCCACTTTGGAACCCCACTTTCCCATCCCCCCTTCCCCTGCCTCTATGAGAATATTGCCAATTGTGGCACAGAAACTGAGAGAGGACTGTAATCTCTAGCAAAAGACTCAAATAAGTCTTTATATGGGTGTTCTTCCTCAATAGGAGACCTTGTAAGACTTCATAGCAAAGATACTGAGCTGTGCTCACCTTGCATTTGTGAAAACTAGCCTAGGAAATATAAAACAACAAGCTATCCCAGCAAATGAAGAACAAATAAATGAGAAACATAACTAACAAATATGAGTTATTTAAAATAAATGAAAAACAAATTGATAATTAATTATCACTAAAGTTGTTTACAAAAAGAGGATGGATACTAACTAGATATTGGCAACTGATAAGAATATACTTAATATTTTTAAAGGTTAAAATAAATACTTGTCTTATTTAAGCAACTCAAAAATGATTGGCTTCATTAGGCAAAAATCACATCCAATATTGTGGTTTATAATAGATAATGAAGTAAAATAAATGGCAAAATAGCACAAACACAGAAGTAGAAGCATCTGCAACATAATGTGTTAGGATTCTCATAGTTCTACCAGGAAAACCAGGATCCCCCTCCTGGCTTTCTTGTTTTCTGTAATAAAAATATTTTAAATGAACTTAGAGGAAAGCATTAAGAAATTTTTATTAGAGTTTAAAAGCAAAATATGAGAAAGGGAAGGAAGAGGATGAAGAAGAGGAGAAGGAGAGGAAGAGGAGGAGGAGGAAGAAGAGAAGGAGAAGGAAGAGGAGGAGGAAGAGGAGGAGGAGGAGGAGAGGAAGAAGAAGAAGAAGAAGAAGAAGAAGAAGAAGAAGAAGAAGAAGAAGAAGAAGAAGAAGAAGAAGAAGAAGAAGAAAACTTGTTAAAACAAAACAAAACAAACAAGCAAATAAACAAACAAACAGTATAGTAGTAAAGGAGCCATATGCCAGTGAGGAGAGATTCACAGAAATGATGATTGTCCAAAATATCAGAAAAACACTTAGGTGCAGGCCAACATACAAAAGAAAAAGACAAGTAAGGTTGTTATGATAATATAAAAACTTATGTTAGCTTTATAGTAGCTGCATGGAGAACCAGGACTCTGGAAAAAAAAAAAAACATGATATCTCATTTAAGGGATTGCTTTCTTATCTTTAGCATAATTTTAGACTTTTTGAAGTGTGGTTCCTTTGTCATACAACTGACACACTCAACCAGATTAACTCTTGCAGGGGATATAATGACATGTCTCTGCCCACAGACAGATTTCAGTTTTTGAGAAGAAGAAACAGCATTTCTTTACTGGGTCTCCAATACTACTGTAACAAAAACTCATATAAAGAAACACTATATAAACTGTGGTAAATTAAAATCTACACAGAAAATTACAATGTAATACTGGAGAACTATGTGGCATAGCAGATAAGAACACTGGTGAGTAAATACACAGGGCAGTGCTCACATCCTTACACCCATATAACAAGCCAGGTACAATGGTACCATACCACCAAAGGAAGCAGAGACAAGTGCATCCCTGGGACTTGTTGTTCCCCACCCTAACTGGAAAAATGGAAGCTCCCAGTTCAGGGAAGACCTTACCTCAAAAGAGTAAGCAGAGAAAGATATTGTAGAATGATATTGTAGGATATCTGACACTATTCTCTCTCCTTTGAGCATGTGTTTATACACACACACACACACACACACACACACACACACACACACACACATACATTTATTTGCCATATGGGAGGAGAGACCCTTGGTCCTGTGAAGACTCGATGCCCCAGTGTAGGGGAATGACAGGGTGGGGAGGCAGGAGTGGGTGGGTGGGTGGGTGGAGGAGCATGCTCATAGAAGCAGGGGGATGGGGAGAGGGGATAGGGCATTTCTGGAGGGGAAACCTGAAAAGGGGATAATATTTGAAATGTAAACAAATAAAATATCCAATTAAAAAAAAAAGAAAAAATATTAAAGAAAGTAGTGGTACCAAACTAATTTCATGAGGTCACTAGTACCTTTGTATCAGAAAAAATAAATTCAACATCAAAAATGGAAAGATGTCTCCCTTATTATCACCTATTCAATTTACTACTTGAAGTTCTAGCAATGCAAAAAGAGCAGATACAAAAATATACTTATACAAATAGGAAATAAAGAGGTCAAAGTATTTGTTTACCAATAGTATGATCTTGTATTAAGATATATTAAAGAGTCCATTAGAAAAGTGCAAAATTAAACACCTTGAGTAAAATGGAAGTAAACAAAATAAACATATAACAATCAGTCCCATACCTTTATATAAACAATGACCTTGTAGAGGATAAAATCAGGAAAAACTACCACCAACTGGAGCTTAAAAACAACAATAAAGCCCCACTTAAGAATGCCCTTTTATTGTGGAAATAAAAGATCTCCACAAAAAAAAAAAAAAAAAAAAAAAAACCGAATCACTAAAGACATTGAACTAGATGTTATTAAGACAAAGAGTTCCCATGTTCAAGCATTGACAAATTAAAATTCTGAAAATGATTACATTGTTATAAGTGACATAAGGAGTCTGTGTAAGCCTCATTACAATTCTAAAGTATTCCTTCCAAAACAAGAGACTACCACTATTGTGGAATCCAAAAGTTCGGGAAGAGCAAAGTCAGTCATTAACAAAACAAACAATGGTGGTAACAATACTTGATAAATTTTACTCAGTGAAGAGATATCCCAAAGAATATCAGTGGGCAATACCTTAAAGTATAGATATATTTCAAAGTGACAATCAAGCCAAATAATAAGTATATTAATAAAATATTGGATAGATCTCAAAAGATGATGTTTGAATGAGAGTGAATATATGAAAAAAAAATGTTAGCACTCAAGGAAATGCAAGTGAAAACTAGTTTGAGAATTCTTCCCACCACAAATGATTATTGTTACATAAACAAATGACAATAAAGGCTATTGAGGATGCAGAGACATAAGGGGCACTGTTGGGACTGTATACTGCCCATCCTTTATGGGAATTACCATGATTGTTCCTCATTAAAATAAAACTAAACCCATCAACACTTATCTGAGTGAAGTCCAATGTATTCTAGTCCATATTCCAAGAAGATACATGTATATGCATGTTTTTGCCACACTATTCATATTATTGAAAATATGGAGTCAGCCTTGTTGGCCATTAACAGATTAATGAATAAAGAATATGTAATACAGAGCTGCAAATTTGAATTATGTCACTGGATGGGAACTGAATGCAACTGGTGATTAGCTTATTGAGAAAAATAATCTTGACTCAGAAAGACAAATCGCATGTGCTTTTCATGAGTTCATATATTTGTATGTGCACTATATATAACACAGGATAAAATACACAGATAGATTGGTACATAGATAGATAGATAGATAGATAGATAGATAGATAGATAGATAGATAGATAGATAGATCGACAGATAGATAGACAGATAGATATGACAGAAAATCAGAAAAAATAATGAGGGAAATACATAGATTAGCCAGAATGGAATGGAGTTGGGAGGATTAGGGTGAGCATTGAATTGTATATTCAATGTATAATATATTTAACATGAATGATATATTTAAAAGAATCCTTTTTATAAAATCCATTTTATGTACAATGAATATATTTCAAGAAAATGTTGGAAAAATAATACTCAAACAGAAAATAAGTTCAAAAACTATTTTAGGAAATAGATATGTATTCACATTCAATAACAACAAAAAAAGACTATTTTAACTTAATTTGAAATCATTATTTTAGCTAGTGTGTAGGGCCATTGCTGTTCATGACAAGCACTTGAAAGCAATTTGGAAACGGCATAGCTTATCCCTTGATAGCAATAGAAGTGTCATTCATGGATGCCTTCACTGAAAAGCTTTTATTTTACTGTGTGTGCCTTGTATTACAAAATATTTAACTACAAAAGGTGAAAACAAGCAAAACACCTAATATTTTTGGCAGATTTAATCAGAAAGAAGACTGCATATGATCACACACAATTCTTTAATTTAATTCTTTAATAGAAACAGGTGATTTCAGAGATGTCCATGAAATGCTAAATTCTATTATATTCATGCATTCCATACTTGGATAAACAAATTCATATTCTGTTTCTAGAAGAATACATTGGTATTTACGTTGTAATTTGTGAAATTTTCACCATATCAAACAATGGCAATGGATACTAGCTGTTCTTTCACTTTCCAGACAGACCTAAGCCCCTCTCTTCATAATGCCACACATAGACTCTGTGCACCTCTGTCAACCTAGTCTCTTCATAAACTGGAAAATAGGCTTAGAAGCAAAGAAAAGATTTAGGCTATTTTCTGTCCCTGTTATTTAAGAAGTAATAATCTCTCTGAGACTCATACATTTAAAATTAGAGAAATACTTATAAACTCTATGAACGCTAAATGAAATAATGCTTGGGAAAATAGACTTTAAAATACAAAGTGCTCTTTGATGATTTGTAATTACTATTTTAATCAAAGCTACATTGATGTTACTTTAATCAATAACACTCTTTTGTGGCTGTAGCTGTGAATTTTACCCAGCCTTTTATGCATACATAGCAATCACTCTACCCCAACCCAAATGGCACATTAAAACAAAACTCACTTATTTTTCCACATTTAAAATTTATGCTGTTTCAGATAATTTAATGTTAAGAAAGCAGATATTATCAAGTACCATAAAAATATAGACTAGAAATTATCCAGAAAATATATCATAGTAAATATTTAAAGTCACTTACATCTCAATATGCTCCAGTTAATAGTAATTTAAATGTTCTTAAGGGATATAAGACTTTTTCCTATTTAATAAAACAAAGAAAATGAATATGTATGAATAAACTAAGTCATTGGATTTTACCTCAATATCTTCATTAAAAAAACTTTGCCTCAAATTTTCTTAATTTGTTCATTTAATAAACTAAAACGTGAAAGGGTATTTTATAATTACATTAAAGAAATGTTGAAAATGGAGAATAGACTCAAAATAATTTAAATCAATGAGGGTTATTGATCTAAAACTATTGTCATTAGAGATTTGCTTTATTTATTCACTATAAAATGAAAAATAATAAATATGTCATGGACAAAGCAAATGTGGATGGCACTGAACAAAGCAGAACTGAGCAAAAAAGGAAGAGTAAAACAGATTTCCATTCCCAGAAATTATTGAGCTTATTGATGGATTATTCTGAATTAACATTGACAGAACTGAACATATCATTCAAAACACTCAAAACCATATTACCATTAATAAATAAGCATATCAAATTCACAAGAGTTTAAATTAATGGATGCATATCATAGAGATACTGTTGGCTTACATTAATGTGATTTACAATGAAAGAATCCTGATAATTTTATTGGTTACAATTCATATAATAATAATTTAATGCAGTCATTGTGTGTGCAAGGAAATTTGCCTAAAACACTATTCATATCTAAGTAAGTATTTTATTTCTTTAAAAATTAGTAAGTTCTCTACAAACTGAAATCTTTGGCTGCTGAAAGGTCTTGCTTTTCTGAAGATAGGCAATGCCTTCTTTCTAACCATAAGATCTAAAAGGCATCTTGCAATAGCAAGGAATTTTATCTATGTAAAAATTAGGTATCACATTTTATTCTCCTCCACCAACTGTCTTAACTAAGTCTTCTGGTTAACATGCTTCAGCTACTACATTAACACTTGGGACTTCAGCTTATATTTCTGAATAATATAGTTCCATTTTTAAGCTTCACACACTTATTGCATCTGCTGGTTTCAAAATTTTCCTCTGCAACTGCGCTTAGCACCTTAATATCACTGAAGTCTGTCTGGGTTTCTGATATGAACAATAGTAGACTTTGGCTAATGGATATTGTTACAGGTATGATTTCCTACCTAGAATGTTCATAATTTGTTAACAAGATCAGGCTATTTTGTTTGTTTATTTCTGTGTTCATTTGGAGCAACACTTACAATGTCCTCTGAGATTTTTTCCTTTTGTGTTCATAACTTGGATCACTTGGTGGCACAAGTTGTGTGGCATTTAGCCTAACTTTTCATTCTCACTTAGTGTACTCCATCATAGCTTAAAATGTAAATTAGTCAGTCTGGAACTCTTCCTTTAACTTAGACAACTAGAGACAGCCACAATTATTGACTGAATTTTAATATCATTTGTATCAGGGATTAAAAAATCCATGATGTAGGAGTGAAAAAAAATGGCTGGTCAAAGAAAAATAAAAATAACTATCAAGTTTATCTGTTTATCAGCATAGTGCAATGTGTCTCCCTATGGTTTTAATAGCATCAAAGCTTATTGACCATAGGCCACCAAAAACGCTTTGTTACTTATAACAATCTTTGAACTACCTTGGAAATTATTGAGGTCTCACAGGGACAAAGATGGAATGTACACTATGCAAAAGGAAGTAAATAGATGGGACTGCGGCAGGTTGCTGCGGGCTTTACATTCTGTAAACATTAGAGAAGAAACAAAAGGATATTTTTTGCAATGCACAAAAGTGAAGTATTGTAAACTTGCATGAAAAGCAGTCAATGTGATCCTAGGCAAGAACCTGTTATGATACGATAATTGGAGCAGATCCAAGAAGTATTACATTATTCCTGGTTGTATGAATATGAGGTCAGAAAACATGGAGCTTCCAATCTGAGAAATCATAGATCTTGGAGGCTAAAAGCAGCTGCAGGCATGAATTCTTTTCTGTTGCACGGCCAAGTTTTGAGGCTTATCTGTTGAGCAGAAACAGATTCTCTGTCTACAGCTGCTATCTGAGTTTAGCAGCTGAATAAAGGGAACTTCCTGTTGGGGCAGAAGCCTCAGGCCAGGGATCTGGCCTGGCCCATTAGTGCATTGCAATGAGCCTTGAATGCGTTCCTCAATTACTTCCTTCTCCATCGGCTTGGAGGGCACCCTTCTTCCACAGATTCATTTTAAAGGGTTGGGAGGTGTCTGAGGCTGAATGGGGCCATGCAAATGTGAAGAAAAATAGAATTCTATCATGTTTGCACTACCTTCATGCTCTTCTGTAATCCTCATCACCTCTCAAGTCATTGTGTCTAAACACTATATTCATATTTCTTATTCAACATTTTCACATTTGAAATGATTAAAATGTAAATGCATTGATCTCTTAGGAGTTACTCAAACAGATTTAAATAATAACAGTTTTTGAAGAATCACTGGAAACATGTGTAGCCAAATATAAATAAAATGTGATATTTGTACAAGTAAATAGCTTTGGACTGTTATAGAACAAAAGAGAAATACTGGTTCAAGTAATCCTTATTTGAAAATATTGTATCCAGGGTATGAATAAGTGAGCATTAATTACATACTTATTGCATTTTTAGTTACATGCAACAAATTTATGGGGAAAAAAAAGTAGACTCAGAGATATCAGGGATTAAATGGAAAAAAGGAGTCCGTGCCTAAATAATGAAGAAAGAGCATGTAGTTTTGTGAATGTACAACCCATTGCTCCGATGTCTCCATATAGTGAATAGTTTCTTATTATTTCAGAACTACAACAAATTTAGGAACTCTAAACTCCGTGTTCCTTGACTTTAGAGATCTATTGAGAAGAATTTCAACTTCATAAAAATACCCAACATCTCAAAATATTAGAGAACTTAAAATAAAAGTAAGAGTCAGCTACCATTTCAACACAGTTAAAATACCTATTGTTAAACACACAAAATTGCTGGGAAATTTAACCCTATTATAAGATGACCAGGAAAAGGAATCTTGGATGTCACTGACACAAAAATAAGATGGAAGTGCTAAGATCTTTAATCTGATCTTTATACATCTTATAAATATTTTGAAACCTCACCTTGCACAAATATGTGCAATTATAAGAAGGAGGCAAAGTATTTCTGAGTTAAGGGTTTTCAATATCTGCAGCTTTTCCAGCATGATTTAATAAAGCGCCTCTCATATATTATATAATATGATGAGATATGAACAAAGAAAATTGGAGGGCAGAAAGAAAGAGATATTGGAAAGATGGAGGGAAAAATGAAGAGAGTTAGGGAGGGAGGGAAAGGAAAGTTGCTGCCTACTTCTTCCTTTGGAGATGTTTGCCTGTTAAATTCTTTTCTCACATTTTCTCCTGAATAAAGTGTTAGAGTTATGACTAACTTATCATGGCTACAAAATTTGTAAGTTGCTCATACCTGGAAGGGGAATTCTTTTGATAAGAATAGTATCCTTCTAAACAATGAAGATTTATAGAAATATATCTGCTCACTAAAGTATAAAAGAACACACAATCTTCTGAAAATAACAAAAGCACCATTCACTACATAAGAAATCAACTGACATCTTCACCATAAATTTCATTCTATTTATTTATTTAGCTAGTTAGTTAGTTAGTTTACATCATACTCACTGCCCCCTTCCTGGTCAGCTCTTCCAATAATAGTATTCCCCAACCCCCTCCCTTTCTGCTCTGAGTGAGTGGGGGCTATTAAGGTAGCTCCTACCATAGCACATAAAGTCTCTGTGTGACTAGGTACATCCTCTCCCACTGAGGCCAGACACAGCAGCTATATACAAAGAACATATGCCACAGAGAAGCAGTTGTTGAGAACTCACATGAAGACCAAGCTTCATACCTGCTACATATGTGTGTGGGGATCTAGGTACATCCTGTATATGTGCATTGGTTGTTGATTCAGTCTCTGATAGCCCCCAGTGTCCATGTTAGTTGACTCTGTTGGTATTTCTTAGGAGTTCCTATCCTGTTTGGGGTGTTCAATCCTCCCTATTTTTTCCATAAGTGTATGCAAGCTCCATCCACAGTTTTGGAGTAGTGTCTGAATCTGTCTGAATAAGCTGCTGGGTGGAGTCTCTCAGAAGACAACCATGCTAGGCTACTGCTGCAAACATAACAGAGTATCATTAACAGTGTCAGAGATTGGTGCTTGCCAATGGGATGAGTCTCAAGTTGGGCCAGTTATTCGTTAGCCATTTCCATTCAGACTCTGCTCCATCCCCTGTCCAACATTTCTTGTAGAAAGGATAACTTTTGGGTCAAACGTATTGTGGGTGGGTTGGTGTTCCTTTGGCTCCACTGCGGTCTTGCCTGGCTACATGAGGTGGTCTCTACAGACTCCATGTCTCAATCCTGTGAGTCACAGCTAAGCATATCTCCATAGATTCTCTCATCATGGCGATGCCAACCACCACCCCACCCCTATAAGTTGCTGATTTTCATTCATTCTTATAACCATCTGGCCATCTCTTCTGTTTCTCCCCACACCTGATCCAGATACTCCCATTCCCCTCTCCATCCTGTCTGCCTCCCAAATCCCTCCCTCCATCTGCTTTTATGATTACTTTATTCCCCATTCTAATTGAGATTCAAGCACCCTTGCTTGTGCCTTCTTTCTTATTTATCTTGTTTGGGTCTTTGGAATATAGTATAGGTATCCTGCATTTTATGGCTAATATCAAAATATTACAGCATACTATGAATTTCCTTTGGGAATTAGCTTGCCTCATTCAATATGTTATTCTCAAGATCCATCAATTTGCCTGCCCAATTTATCATGTCCTTGTTTTTAATAACTGAATAGTATTTCATTGTGTAGATTTTCTTTATTATTCAGTTGAGGGACATCTAGGTTGTTTCTACTTCCTAGTTATTATAAATAAAACTACTATGAACATAGTTGAACAAGTATCTTTGTGGGATGTTAAAGCATCTTTTGGGTACATGCCCAGGAACAGTATAACTGGGTTTGATGTAGAACTATTCTGAGTTTTCTAAGAAATACCCAAATTGATTTCCAAAGTGGTTGTACATGTTTTCACCACCACCACCAAAGGAGTAGTGTTCCTTTGCTCCACATTCTGACTAGCACATGCTGTCACTTGAGTTTTTGATCGTAGTCATTCTGATGGATGTAAGACAGAATCTCAATGATTTGTATTTATCTAATTACTAAGGACTTAGAACATTTTTCAAGTGCTTCTCAGCCATTAATGATTCCTTTGTTGAGAATTCTCTTTCTAGCTCTGCACCCCATATTTATATTGGGTTATTTGGGTTGTTGGTGCCTAACCTCTTGAGTTCTTTATATACCTTGGATATTAGCCTTCTGTCAGGTTGAGGGTTGGTGAAGATCCTTTTTCTAATATGCAGGCTGCTGTTTTGTCCTATTGACAGTGTTCTTTACCATACAGAAATTTTTCATTTTCCTGAAGTCTCATTTATTAATTGTTAATCTTACAGCCTGAGCCATTGGTATTCTGTTCAGGAAATTGTCTCCTGTAACAAATACATTCAAGGGTATTTTTCACTCTCTTGTCTATGAGATTTAGAGTATCTGGTTTTATGTTGAAGTCCTTGAGCCACTTCAACTTGAGTTTTGTGCTGGGTGTTAATATTGATCTTTATTTCATTCTTCTACATGCAGACATCCACTTACACAAGCACCAAAATTTGAAGATGCTTTCTGTTTTCCACTGTACAGGTTTTGCTTCTTTATCAAAAATCAAGTGTCCATATGTATGTGAGTTTATACATATATATTCTCATTTATATTTCTATACTTCTATACATCAATATTTGAATGAAAAACAGGAGTGGGGTTTCAAATACATCACCGTGAATAACAATTTCAGTTGTGAGAATGAGCAAGGTAGTTCTAATTAATGTGCTTTGCAGCATCCATTTTCTCATTTGAGAAAAAAATACTTGTGAAGCTTAGCCAAGTAAAATGTTCTTAAAAGAATTAAATACATGTTACAAGGTACATTCCATATATAACAAATCAAACTGTCCAATTTATAAGAATATTAAAATTAACCTATCTATTTTGGTAAGTCACAAATAAGCATGAGTAAGTAATAGCAATTCTTGTAATGATGATAAAAATTAGAGGTGGGATCAACAGGTCATGACCAGTCATTTGTATATGCTGATTTTCTTTTTGTTTTTTGTTTTTGTTTGTTTGTTTGTTTGTTTGTTTGAGACAGGGTTTCTATGTGTAGCCCTGGCTGTCCTGGAACTCACTCTGCAGACCAGGCTGGCCTCGAACTCAGAAATCCACCTGCTCTGCCTCCCAAGTGCTGGGGTTAAAGGCGTGCGCCACCACTGCCCGGCTTGTAGATGCTGATTTTCATCTAACCATTTACTTTTCCAAGTCTGGAAAGAGGTTTTCTGCAAGAAATGTTATCTAGCACTTTCATGGAACAGGAAGATGTGAGAGAAGAGAGGACTCCAATTATCTTCATCTTGAACTTTTAGAAGCCACATTTAGTGAAAATATATCGTGTTATTTTTCTTGCATTTATTTGAACAAGTGTCTATTCATCCCATACAAGGTATGCTCACCAGGCCATAGAAATTATATCCTGTAGGTCTAGAGGGGTAACTCAAGACTTTATAGAATCTACCAAATACTGTGAAACAGGGAAGTTACTTACAGGGTCATGGGGGAATCAAAGACATCTGTATCTCTGAGCAGTTCATCCCAACATAGCCAGTGACTTGTCAGAGGATAATCTCTGATGTCCTCTGAAAATTTTATACCAAGGTCTAGGTATAGTATCTTCTCTCTCAGTAATGGTTTGCTGGTTTTGATTTATTTGTTTTTATAGTTTCAGGGAGGACATTTGTGAATTTTGTTGCATTCTAAACTTGTGTGACATGTAAGTTTCACCAGTTTATAAGACTTATGAAAACCACTCTAGGGAATAATATTTCCATTCTTAGTAATTCTTAGTAAACTCTGCTTTCTGTGTGGTTGGAGATCTGACTAAGCTCTCACTATTAAGTGGCTTATCTACAGTAGTTACTTAGCCAGATCTGGAAAGTACAGTTTCTCAGTGGATTCATAGGTTTAAGACTGTCCCAGCTATAAAGTTCTGCCTCACAAAAAAAAAAAAAAAAAAAAAAAAAAGGGTACAAAAATGATCTATGTTATAACTCAATGGTAGACATACCATGTACAGGATTATAGACTTCAATATTTCCTCTCTCTCTCTCTCTCTCTCTCTCTCCCTCTTTCTCTCTCTATTCACACACACATACACACACACACACACACACACACACACACACACACACACACATGAAAACTGCATATTCAGAAGCTAATTGCTTTCTCACCTGGCTTGACACCATGTTTTCTCACATTTTTAATTGGATGGAGGTCTGGCTTATGAGTAGTCAGTAACTTTGCCTCAAATATGAATGTTTCTTTAGTTCTCTTTTTGATTTTGACAAATTAAAATTTGACATTTCTTTGAAACAAAACACTAGAGGACATTCTGATTAATATTCAGCATAATTTTATGATGAATTGGGCATTCAAAGTGTTTTTCCCTCTCTCTTCATTTTCATACTATTAGTATTGGTCGAAAATATTGTCTTGATGATAGAGAGCTTCAGGGGTTAACTCAACTTTCATTATAGTTTATTGTTGTAACTAATTTCAGTTTTAGTTCCTGATGTTCTCTTAATATACCCCTATTAAATTTTATTGTAGGTATAAATAGAAAATAAACAAAATTTATATATGGACTTTGTATTATCCAAGGCTTCAGTCATTTACTGTGAGATCATTCAGAAAATTATCTGTATGTCTTAGTCAGGGTTTCTATTCCTGCACAAACATTATGACCAAAAAGCAAGTCTGGGAGGAAAGGGTTTATTGAGCTTACACTTCCAATTGCTATTCATCACGAAAGGAAGTCAGGACTGGAACTCAAGCAGGTCAAGGAGCAGAAGCTGATGCAGAGGTCATGGAGGAATGCTGCTTACTGGCTTGTTTCTCCTGGCTTGCTCAGCTGACTTTCTTATAGCACCCAAGACTACCAGCCTACAGATGGTACCACCCACAAGGGGCCCTCCCCCCTTGATCACTTATTGAGAAAATGCCTTACAGTTCGATCTCATAGAGGCATTTTCTCAACTGAAACTCCTTTCTCTGTGATAACACCAGCTTGTGTCAAGTTGACACAAAACCAGCCAGTGTACTGCAGATACGGTGGGAGTACTTACTATAGTGTTAATTTCTATAAATGAACATGGGTTAAAGGATAGATTTTTGAAATTGCAACAATTATCTTTCAATTTATTTAATTATTTTCTGGTACTTCCTTTCCATTCTAATTTACATTATATAACTTCATATAGATATTTCTTATAATTAAACAATAAGATATTCGGGTAGGTGGGGCAATACCCTTATAGAGGCAGGGGAAACGAGGATGGGATAGGGGGTCTCCAAAGGGGAGACCTGGAAAGGGGAAAACATTTGAAATGTAAATAAAGTATTAAATAAAAAAATTCAAAAAAAGGAGAAAAAGATATTCAAAAGATTTTATTAACTAATTTGGGGTTATTTGAAATTTAACATTTACATTTAATTTGAAGTTATTTAAAAAACGATGATAATATATTTGATGTAAATGAATTAGAGAAAAGTCTCCTGTTTGCCTTATTGCCACATTATATTTGAACAAGTCCACAGTATTGAAGAAAAATGCATTTAGAACACTGAAGATATCAAAAAAAGGAAACATTGATGGTATCTTCAGCAGGTCAGTTGATCCAAGATAGAGCTAGCTATAAGAGAAGCTAATCGAGAACCCTAAAATTGTCTTCATTCCAAATCATGAAAAGGTCAAGCCTACAACTTGAGGAAGTGCCAAGTCCAGGTTAGACTCAGGTTGTCTGTAGGGTCATCTAATTGTAGAGGGAGCCCACAAGCAAAATAATCTTATAGAATCTGGTCCTGAGGGAAAGAGCCCTGAGGAAAATGAATTGGCAGTACAAAGAATCCAGTATATAGTCACACTCAGGAAGAGAAAGCTCAATGATTATCTGAAGGATACCTCTTCTTGGGACCTCAGGTAGTAAGACCGAGGCAAAAAGAAGGTAAATATCACAAAGAGCATGATCTACTGGAGTCCAAGTCTAGGATTACAAAAGTGCACACAGAGAAACAGGTGGGTAAAATGTTCCCCAAAACGTAGTCTATCAGGTGTTTGGGAAAGTCCCAGGCATAAACAGAGCAACCACAGGAAGATTTTCAGCCAGGAGTCTCACTCCTAACAGAATCCTCTTCTTAAATAATTCTTCACGACTCTTGATGACTTGCTAAAATAATTTGAAAAAGATTTCCCATTATGACTTTCAGTTTTTATGCTGACGTCTTATACTTTCTTTCTCTGAAATTGTGAATAATAAGCCAATAAAATTGAGGTCACTCTCCATACTTAATTAGATTTAAGTGTAATCCAGGTTTATTAATGTAAAAGAGTTGAAACAAATTTTGCAGTTTGGCTTCCTACATATAAGAGAGAGTCAATATGGTTGTAAATATTATCATCTTAAATCCAAAAGAAGTAGAAATTAGATATCACAGGTGGGCACTAATGATTTTGTGTCATATAAGTGATCTTAGTTCATATGATTTTATGAAATATATTTCCCCTATGGAATAATGGAGAATAAAATAATATAAAATAATATACAAGCTACTTTTGAATTGCTATACAAAATTACTTAAAGAAGAAAAGGTACATTTGTCAAGTATGGTTCTACAGAGAGACATTGTGATGTCAAAGAGGCATTGCAATAGGTGGTCAGATCAGGAAACTGATAGATCACATCTCATCCACACCTAGAGAACAGAAAAAGTGAAAAATGGATATTGGGCAAGGATATAAACTGTTGAATCTGACCCTGTAATACACTTCAATCAGTAAGGCTGCACATCATGAAGGTCCCACACCCCTCTTAAGAAATGCCATTAACTGAGGAGTAAATGGTAAAATATGTGACTTTGTAGAAAGTATTTTTTCTATTTATTTATTCTCTTCTCATACAATACATCCCAATCACAGTCTCCTCTCCCTCCATTCCTCCCAGGCCATCCTCTACTTCTTCTCTCCTCACATTCATTAATCTTCTGATTCTATGAGTAAAAGAGCAGGCCTGCCAGGATATCAACTGAAAAACGTAAAACATGATGAAATAATACTAGGTATAAACCCTCATATCAAAGCTGGAGAAGGCAATCTTGTAGACAGAAAGGAGTCCCAAGAACAAGCAAAAGAGTCAAAGATAACTCCACTTCTCCTGTTAGTAGTCCTGCAGAAACCCCAAGCTAAATATCAGACCATGTCAGCAGATCACCTATCACAGATACGTGCAGTCTCTGTGATTGCTGTTTAAGCATCTTTGAGCTCCTATGAGCCCTGTTGATTCTGTGGGTTGTGGTCCTCTTGTATCCTGAACTCCTTTGGCTCCTACAATCTTTTATTTCCTTCTTCTGTAGGATTCCCTTAGTTCTGCCTAATGTTTGACTGTGTGTCTCTATGGAAATCAGTATGTCAATCCTATGAAAACTGGGAATTGATCTGCTTCAAGTCCCAGCTATACATCTTCAAAAATATACAAAAGTTGTTTTATCTTGCCACAAGTATACTGGCTCAAATGTTCAAAGTAGCTTTATACATAATACCAAGAAACTGGAACACCCTAGATATTTCTCAACCAAAGTATAGATAAAGAAAATTCATTATATTTTACATAATAAAAGTATTAACTACTAGAAAAAAGACATCATGAAATTTGTAGACAGATGGTTGGAACTAGAAATAAAAATTATCCTGAGTGTTGTAGCACAGACCCAGTAAGGCAAACATGATATATTCTCACATATAATATGTCTGCCCATCTTCACTATTGGTTTGTTTGCTTCCTCATTGGATCTCATTCATGTGGTTCCAGAGCCAGATGTCAAGGGATTTCTCTTTTAGGTATATTTTTAAGATTGTTATTTCAGGATGAAGCAGAAAGGGGCAGATTTATGACCCATTCATACTTTGTGCCTAGAAAAGGGAACAGAGTGAAGTTTTTTTGACCATTAGATGGGTCTCAGTTTGGGGCAGTCATTGGTTGATCATTCCCTCCATCTATGATCTATTTTTGTCCTTGTACATCTCAGAAACAGGACACATTTTGTGTTGAAGGTTTCATGGGTGGGTTGTCTTATCCCTCCACTGGGAGTCTTGACAGGCAACAAGATGTGGCCTCTTCAGGATCCATATGCTCCAGTGGTAGGACTTTCAGCTAGAGTCTCACCAGTAGTCCACTATGGGGTCCCCCCCTACCCTAGGTATCTGGCATGTCCTACAGTTTCCCCCCACCACTGATTTCCATTCTAGTTCTCCTGCTCTCTTTACACCTGTTAACCCCACTCTGCTCCACTCCACATCTCCTCTCCATCCAGTTACCTTCCTTCATCTACCTCTGTAGTGGCTATTACTGATTGTTAAGTTGACTATATATGGAGTGAACTACAATCCAAAATTAGAAGGCTCAACTGTGATCTAGATCTTAAGGCTGGAAGACACAAGTTTCTGATCTGAATCTTGGCATTATGATCTTGAGGCATAGTGGCCATGAAAAGCTTAGGCCCTGGCAAAGTAGTACATGCCCTTAATCCCAGGGGACTGAGGCAAGGAGATCTCTGAGTTCAAGGTCAGCCTGGAACAAAGCAAGTTCCAGATCCAGGTTTAGTGGTATACACCTTTAATATGGGCCACGAAGGAAGATTTACTCTTCTTCTCCTGTATGCCTCCTGAGCAACTACTAGATCCTTGGACTTCCATTCTGCTGCTGACCATTGTTGGGGAGTTGGACTACAGACTGTAAGTCATCAACAAATTCCCTAACTATATAGAGACTACCCATAAGTTCTGTGACTCTAGAGAACCATTCCTAATACAACCTCCAATATCTATTTTATTTCTGCTTTCTGAGAAAGATTCAGCCATCTTCCCTTGGACCCTCCTTGTTATTTGGCTTTTTGGGTCTGCTGATTATAGCATGGCTATCCTGTCCAGCCTCAATAAGGAGAAGATATGTGCAGTCCTGAAGTGACTTGATGTGTCAGGGAAAGGGGGGTTCCTCCTACTCAGAGAAGAATGGGGTAATGGGGTTGAGGATCTATATGATGGTACACTATGAGGAATGGGATGTAATGGGAATAAATAAATGAATTTTTAAAAAGAAGAGAATAAAGTTTCTAATATGAAAAATAAAATCATGAGAAGCAAGAATCTAATAAATGAAACTATCTCACTAGGTTGTGACAATTCTAATTTTTTGATGGGTATCATAGGAAAAAATACAAGTTATGAAACTAAAGTTTTGTGCAGAGTTTTGAAATGCTCCTTAGCCAGTGACTTTATCAAAGAATTAATGAATTTTTATTGGGCTACCATCATAGAAAATAAGAACCAGTCTGAGAGTGAGGTTCCAGATGGAGGAGTTGGAGAAGGGACTGAAGGAGCTGAGGGAGTCTGCAACCCTATGGAGGGAGCAACAGTGTCAACTGGCCTGACACCCCACCCTGGTCTTCCTGGAGGCTGGACCACCAACCAAAGAATGCACATGGAGGGACCCATGGTTTGGACCACATATGTGGCAGAGGAGGGCCTTGTTGGACATCAGGGGGAGGAGAGGCCCCAGTAAAGGGGAATGTCAAGGTGGGAATATGGGAGTGGGCGGGCAAGTGGTTGGGAGGTGGAATTCCCTCATAAAGATGGGGGAGGGGGAAGGGATACGGGGTTTCCAAAGAGGAGACCTAGAAAAGGGGAAACATTGGAAATGTAAATAAAGTATCAAAAAATAAAAAATAAAAATAAATAAAAAAAAAAAGAAAAGAAAATAAGAACCAGAAATGAGATGACACAGGTAGCATGGAAGACCAATCATGAATATGCATAACCATAATCCAGAATTCTTCTACATGAGCAATGTTTTGAAATTTTGATCACATGCACAACACAAACAGAATTTGTAGTTCATAAGAATATTATATTGAGAAAACAAACAAAATATATTTTTATAAGATTAAGTTGACACTTGTTTTCATTTAGTTCTGTAGATTTTATCCTATGTATTCTGTATGGCTTTTGCTAATATTAGTTAGTACTTATCATGCATGTCCTTTTTGGTCTCAGTTACCTCACTCAGGATATTTTCTAGTTCTATCAATTTGCCTGCAAGACTCATGATGTCCTTGTTCTTAATAGCTGAATAGTATTCCATTGTGCAAATGAATCTGTATCCATTCTTCTATTGTGGGGCATCTGGATTGTTTCCAGCTTCTGGCTATCACAGATAAGGCCACTAGGAATATAGTGGAGCACATGTCCATTATTATGGTGAGGCATCTTTTAGGTATATGCCCATGAGTTGTGTATCTGGGTCTTCAGGTAGATCTATTTCCAAATTTCTGGGGAACCTACAGATTAATTTTCAGACTGGTTTTGCCAGTTCATAATCCCACTGGCAATGGTGGAGTATTCCTCACCAACATGTGTTGCCACCAGAGTTTTTTATATTTTATTTTCTGATTGGTGTAAGGTGGAATCTCAGGGTCATTTTGATTTGCATTCCCCTGATGACTAAGGACTTTGAACACTTCAAGTGCTTCTCAGCCATTAGAGGTTCCTTTGTTATTAATTCTTTGTTTAGATCTATAGCACATGATTTTTTAATTGGGTTGTTTGGTTTTTTGGATGTTAGCTTCCTTAGTTCTTTATCTATTTTGGACATTAGCCCTCCATCAGATGTGAGGTTAGATTTTTTTTTTCCCAATCTGTAGGTCGCAGATTTGTCTTATTGACAGTGTCCTTTGCCTTACAGAAGCTTTTCAGTTTCATGAGGTCTCATTCATCAATTGTTGATCTTAGAGTCTGAGCTATTGGAGTTCTATTTAGAAATCCCTCACCCCCACGCCAATGAGTTCATCAGCAGGTTTGTTTTGGTTTGTTTTGGTTCGTTTTGGTTTGTTTTGGTTTGTTTTGTTTTGTTTTTTTATTTTTTACTAGTAGTGTTTGATTTCACTATAGGTCTCTGGGCTATGTAGTTTTTGGTTTTCGGTGACCCAAGCAGTATCAAGTATGTGTTCCATTTTGTAGTCTGACCCTTAAGTCTAATCAGACATCAATTGATTCCTGGTACAAGTGTGAAGGCACAGTTACACTAGCATATTTCTCAGGCAGGACATCATTGTAGATTAAAGGGTTTGTGGCTAGTTTTGTGTTTCACATTTCTCTTTTGGTAGCCTGCAGACTACCTCTGGTACCAAATACACTAAAATGTAGGGATGAAGGTTCTATGTACACACCAGCTCATCCTCTCATTTTTTCATGAATTGTGTGGATGTTTTCTTCAACAAATGGATCTTGTTGTCAGGTTGTGGATAGCAAGCTATTCTAATGCTCTGCAATAGCTAGGATGTGTGGGAATCTTCATGTTATATATTCATACATTTATTTTGAATTTTATTTTATTCTTGAGAATTTTATACCATGTGTATTGAACATTCTTATTTTCTTCCCAAAATCCATCCTCTTCCTTACTCACTCAGAGTTGTATCCTCTTTTAATTTTATTTTGCATATGTCCATGATGTCGAATTTGTACTGTCTGTATATATTTGGATTTGTGGCCTTCCACTGAAGCTTGGTTAACTTACAAGAAAACTCATTTCTGTACACAAATAGTACATATGTTGTAAGTGTCCTTTTAATGCATGACTGCCACTAGTGAAATAGCAAACTTTAACTCCAATTCATGAATTCATAAGCTTCTGTTTCCTAAGTATTATCTACAAAATTTTTACCTGAGTTGGTCCAGTTGTTTAATTATGCAAAGTTGCCTATAGTATTATGATTTCTTTAACAATTTCAATGGAAACTTCAGATATTCTGATTTAAGAATTAATACAAAGGTAAAATTAATAATATTTTAATCATTACAAGGGCAACTAAGCATTTGTAATCTCTATAAAAATTCAGCATTTTATATGCAATTTAAAGATTATATCATCCTTTTTGTTTTTATTTATTTTTTAGTGAAGTGTCATAATTTTTACTTTGATGGCATGATATTCTAGAACTCAAATGGAAGTTATACTCTAATGAGCTTTGAAGAATAATATTTATTCTATTGGCTAGTGGAGATAGGAATTTCCTTTGATTCTAATGAGGAATGCATGTATTTACGTTGAATAATGCTGCTTGTTATACAGAGAAGGCAAATTGTGAGAAGTTGTCTGGAAGAGGAAGAAGGAAGCTTCCAATTGGTTGTTAGTATCCATTTTTCTCATTTATGACTGGTTCTGTGGATTCAGTTCCACAAAACCTATCCAGACCTGTATTTTATATATTAAAGTGTATATTAATGTGTGTTTTTCACTTCACTTAGAGTAAATTTCAATTATGACATAGAATGAGCACTCCTACATTAAACATGTATGTTACAACCATTTTCCCAAGGCTTAAGGATCATGATTAAGAAGAAGCAGAAATTTAGTAAGAGGCAGAGGTAGTAGATAACTAGAAGGAAAGAGTAATTTTGGACACAATAAGAGAGTTCTAAATATGAATTTCCAGAGACTGTGACTGTACACAGAATCTCATCAAAATATTAGCTTGGAAATGGGAGTTGGTCATGAAAATTCTCTAATAGCCCTGGGGCTAATGGCTGCAAAGAAAGAATCCCAGCAGTTACGTCTAAGTGCCATACCTGCTAAATCAATAACAATAATATTTGTGCAGGAAAAATTGGTCCTGAGATTAAAAAAAAAAAAAAGATGAAAGTTGGACTGGTTGTAACAAGGGATGGATATGGGAACAGCTGGTGGATGGGAGTGAGTGACCTTAATCAAATACATTGTATGAAATTTTCAAATAACTAAAACCTAATAACTGTGCTTTTAAAGATGTGCTAAAACACTACAAATCAAAGTGACTACTTTATGAACATTTTATAAATGAAAAATTTGAGAGATAACTAGATAATTTTCTAAGAAAATTATCTAAGTTTTACACACATAGTACACAAATATACAGAAAATTTCAACATTTTTATTCTCTCTTTCAATATATAGATTATTTAATTCTCACAAAACCATTCATTATAGAATAACTCTAAACTTTACTGACATTAATATTCCTAGTTTTAAATTTGTATCAGTAGACAATATAACTGAAATGAAATCTGGGGTTTAAATTGTTTTACAGTCTTTAATTAGATGTTACTGGTAATGGTTGTAAGTTTAAAATACCAGTGATAAGCAAGAGAAAAGAAAGCAGGTATGTCTGAGGGCTTGGAACAATGCTCTCATGGTAACATCTACATTTCACTCTGATTTCTTCTGGAGTAAACTTCTCTAAGAGTCAGAGCCCCAGGTCTACCTGCTTCTCTAAAAACTAACTATACCTGAAGGGTTTTTCAAAAAAACATGTCTCCAGAGTTTTCTTCCTGGTTATTCCAAAGATCAACCAAGATGATTTCTGTTAGTTAGTAAGTTTGTTGATTTGCTTGCTTGGTTTTTGTTTCTTAATTTGTTTTTTTTTTTTGTTTTCGTTTTTCTAATTTTAGCAAAGATCACAAGCTCCCATCTAGGATTAAATTCCAGACACTGCTTACCCATGCTCACCTTGCTGAAACTTTTATACATAGTGACTCACATTCTGCTTACTTCCATCTAAATTTTATATTGTTTTATTACTTAAACATTCTTTTTTTTTTTTTTTTTTTTTTGGTTTTTTGAAACAGGGTTTCTGTGTGTAGCCTTGGCTGTCCTGGAACTCACTCTGTAGACCAGGCTGGCCTCGAACTCAGAAATTCACCTGCCTCTGCCTCCCAAGTGCTGGGATTAAAGGCGTATGCCACCACTGTCCGGTACTTAAACATTCTTGGTTCTTATTTTCATGCACAAAATTATCCCTAGAATAATTGTCTTTCCAATCCATGCAAAGTTAATATGCTCTCATCTTTTGTAGTTCAAGAAGTGATCCCTTAGGGAGAATTGCTTGGCCTATACAATGAAGGTTAAATTCCTATTTCCTATAGATTTATTATACTATATTATAATATCCAGAATGCCCTCTTCAGAAATTATTAGCTCAGTCAAATTATAAAATAATATGTTTATTCAACAGATTAGGAACATGCGCAGAAATGCAAGAAGTAGCTTCTCAAAATTAGATATACTTATAATGTATATACTTTCCTTTATCTTAGATATACACTATATGCTACATATATTCATTTATATTACAAATATTTACAAATCAATTTTGATACTAATCAACTTGTATATATATGTTTATATACACATATAATCATATTAGTTCTGCTTCTCTGGAGATTAGACTAATACAATTGCTATGTTTAAAAACTGGTTAATTTTGAGATTCAACTTGGGTAGAAGAATGTGACTCAGACCTAGAATGCTCCGAAAGAACATTCTATTCTTCACATAGAAGATATAAAAGGAAATATATCTTGTTTTCATTGTAATATAAAGTAGAAAATCCTGGGTATCTTTTCAGATTTTATGAGCTGTGTTCTCTGAAAACCAATTGGAGGATCAATAATAAATGATGCCTAATTCTGGATCCCCAGTCTTCTGAAAGAGCATTGTCAACATTGTATATGCTCACACTTGCTCATGATGATCTAGTCTCAAACACTGGTTTCCATGGCAAACAGGGTTATTTAATTACCTTACAAACCCAAAGCACAAATGAATTCACCACAGGACTAGCAGCTGTCTATCAAATGCAAATTTAATATTATCTGTAATCTGATTGTTAAAGTATGAGGATATTTAATAACTTCATAAACACAATACAGAAGCAGATTGTAATGCATATATATTGTGTTATTTAAGATATCCTAATAATTGTATAACCATTGTGAAATGATAAAATTCATTTTCTAGATGTAAGAAAGGTGACAATGATTTTATAGCAGGGAATTTGTCTAGACTTATATAAAAACATTAAATTATCAGTATTAAACTTTCTTTTATCTGTCAGACCTTATAGAAAAAATGAGAATAAGTGGTTTCAATGTAGAAATAAGGATGTAAAGTACAGCGAAGTTCAGGTTTCTTAAGTAATGTAACTCACCTATCAATGCAGGAGGAAAGGAGAACAGAATGGTTTTGTATCTGAAGGTAGAGATGGCACCCCAGTGTTCAACACTAGGTATGGGAGCATGAAGCAATGGCTCCCACAGTCTAGTGGAGCTGTAGGAGGAAGACTTGCTGAAGTGAGTGATGGATTTTAGTGAGAGCCAATATTTTAATGTACTCATTTTCACTGTGTTTTAAAACTAATAAATAAGCTGCTACAGATAGCCTGGAATCATGTGTTCCAAGTCAATTTTTACATGTTGTGGTGAATTAATCATGTGGAGATTTCTTTGTTCAGTTTTGAGGTTGATGTCATGCATTTATTAATATGCACTGTGACAGCGAAATCATATGTCTTTCCAGGTACTCATTCAATTTGCTTAACTAAAAACCACATATGCATCTCATGATGATACTTAGTAGCATCTGAAGACCCTACAGAAGTAGGAATCTACAGAATAAGTTACAGAAGTAAGAAACTACAGGACAAAACCAACAGATATGAATACATCTGATTTTTCCACCATATTTGAAGTTTAGGGTAATTAAGAGATATGAGAGTGAAAACAGGAAATTTTTTAAAAATATCTTTTGCTGAACTACTAGTTCCAGTTATTTTCATGAAGATATTCTAAATGCAGCTGTCACCACTTGCAGCAAGTGCTACAGAAACTCCAAGCTGCTGTTCCTGGGACATTGCCATGAAATAAACAGTTTAAACTAGAAATAAAGTCAGCCACTGAGGCAGGAATGCTCATACTAATGGTGACTAGTGACCAGAGTACTCACATCCATAGACAAATGTGCAAAGGAGCCTTAGCAAGCAGTCCCTGACATGCAAGTAACTTGTCTCTTTAGGGAAACTGCTGATGTGTTCTAGAATTCAGGTAAGAAATGGTGTCTCAAGACTGGAGGAGTAAACTGTAAAGAAAAGCAGATGCCTGAGGTCCTCAAATGAGCAGAGCAGATAGTTATCTGAAAGTGTTTTCTATATGGCATTGAAAGCACAAACACAGGCTCAAAACTAGTGTATGTGCTGGGCTGGTGCCATGCAGTGGGAATATCTGCTATGATTGAAGCTCTGAAGTGACAAGCCAGAGTTTTAGAAGCAGGATATACAGCACTAAATTTGTAATAGTTTGAATGAGGATTTACAATGCCATGGAAGGATATCCACATAGCCATTCTGTTTTTACTTTCATGAAAGTAATCGTGATACTCACTGAATTAAATGAGATAAAAAAGAGTTCATTATAAGATTTTATTAATTCATATTCAGCAGCTACAGGCTTGTATATCCCTTCTATATCATGATACTGGGATAATCCAGGATGCTCAATCCACTTGCTTCTGCCTCTCAAACACTAGGATTATAGAAATATTCTATATTTAGCTAGGAAATCTATTGCTGAATTATAATATTTTCAAACTATGATGTGTTTACAAAGATATAACTCTATGTTTTCTGGAAATTCTCCTGAATGACTAGTTCCTCGGTATTGCATAAAAGTTTTCTGTGAATCTGCAAAAATTTCAAAATTCACACAAATCCAGATACATATAAGAATGTTTACTCTAAAACTGGGATAGCTAAGTGACCAATTTTGTGAGCCAAGGAGATTTTCTAGCCTATCCTCCCTTTCATGTGTCCCTTCACTTGAGCAGAGCTTTAGAAACTAAAATAATAGTGTGATACATTCAGAAGCCTTTTTCATTTTTATAAATTTTAGCAAATGTTTAAGATGTACAAATAACATGTATTCAGAGGATCTCCTGATGATTCTAGCACCTGTACCTGTGTAGCATTTAGATATCATGGGTATTTGTCACACACACACTTCCTTCTTTGATTAGAAGCACACTGAGAACTTTTCTGAGTTGTTATTGTCTCTGTAATCAACAATATATAAGGATATTCAAGTATAAGTACATGCATATCGAAAAGAAGTGGACATTAATATCATAAAACAAATAAAAGTAGATGAGAAACCACAGATTGATTCTCATAAAGTGATAGCAGATCACTTTTAAAATATAAAATGGTAGTCTGTAGAATTGAACAGAAAACTCTCAGAAGTAAAACATACAAATAGCCAATAAAACTGGTGTTCATTAATCTTAGTTATGTGCAATGCAGATTAAAAACACTTTATGATTTTACCTGACTCCAAACAAACAGGGTGGAATCAGGATCAAAATGAAATTGACAACAAATGCTGGTGTTGATGTGGGGAAATGGGCAGCCTTATACTATGTTTGTAGAGTTATGAGATATTAAATCACCTTTTAAAGCTGTTCGATAGTTCCTCAAATAATAAAGAAGGCAAGGAAAATTCTAGAAATGGATCCACCATATCATATAGCCTAGCTGTACTTCTCCTTGGCATATGATCAAATGACTTTATATGCTATTATAGATGTGCTTGTACATCTATGCTCATCCCCACTGTATTCTCCATTGCTAGGAAACGGAGTCAGCCTTCATGCATGTCAGCAGACAAGGGATATATTAAATGCATGCATGCAAAATGGAATGATATTACAATGTAAAAATAAAATTGGCAGGTTAATGAATGCATTTGGAAAAGTTATACTGGTGCATTCAATCAGGCTCAGAAAGACAAACACTGTACGTTGTATCTGATATGCCCTTCTTATATTATTATTGCGTGTTTGAATCAGAAAATTTGTGGAAACAAGGTAATAAAAACCAGGCCACAGAAGATAAACACATTGATAGAGGGAGATACTAAAATATAGATAAAATCAAAGTAGAGATGGAAAAAGCTGGGGACTGAATAATTATAGTTATGGTATGGAGGCTAGGGAACTGAGAGAGTGGTAGGAGGCTTAAGTAATATTATAGATATATGTAACAGCTACATGGAAAACTTTTATGTTACAACCAAAATGAAAATTATAAGAGGTGGTTAGAACAGAAGGGATGTGAAAGGAATGGAATACTCCAAATTAAAGGTACAAGTGTGGATTTAGTCATGAGGAGATCAGAGGATAGAGATTTTGTTGATTCTAAACTAAGGATATCTGATGAGACAAAGAAATTTGTTATCAATCAAGCCCAGATTCATAACTGGCCAACATGAAATGAATCAGTGACCATGAGTGCTCAGTCAGGGATGGGTCACCTATATCAGTCATCCCCATGAAGACTGGAAAAACATAACAGAAGACTAGGTAAAAAGGAATGTTGAGGCTGGAAAATAAAAAAAGAGTTGTGAAATTCTGTTTTTACATACAACTGTTCATACACAGCATCTGTGTTTGCTTGCTCATAATTAAGCCAATGTAAATTCAAAAATGATTTGGGAGGGGTTTTCCAAGGCTCTGCCTGTAGACATGGAGCTATTGGCAGCTGACGCTTTTGAAGGAGAAACAGTCATTTTTCTTTTGGGAAGTGGTGATTGGTTGTTTGCCCATATCCCACTGGATATTCCCATACCAATGAAAACACGAATAGCACTAATTGGACTGAAGACCAACTGATGATGATATTAATAATACAATTATTGCTAGTAATAATTAAAATAGAAATGATAATAAAAGAAGATACGAACTCAAGAGTCAGACAGTTCGATGATTTTCAGAATAATTAGGAGTAAGTAAAATTAGATAAAATCAAAATCTGCTATATATATGAATATATATATACATGAATGAATGAACAGAATATAATTAATATATATATATAAGATTCTGTGGTCGAGGACCCCAATCTGTGCCACAGAGCTCCATAGCCAAATAGTGCCATGAGAAAACTAGCATCCCAGGAGTGTGGACAAGCCTGTGAGTGGAGGTAAGACAAGCACGACTTCTCAGCTGGACCGGCCCAGAATTCTCGGGGCACAGGGACTGAGGAACAGCCTGGGACAGGAGCTTTCTGGTTTATGCCTGTTGTCTGTGCCATGCAGCACCATACCCAAATAGCACAGGGAAAGAGCTAGCCTACCAGGAGTGTGGACAAGCCTGTGAGCAGGGGTATGGACAGCACCTCTGCTCAGAGGGACCCACCTAGAAACTCCAGGACACAGGGACTGAGGAATGGACTTGCTATTTCCTGCTGCATCCAGGGAGCTGATTCTGTGACACAGAGCTCCATACTCAGTGCCAGGAGAGAGCTGGTCTCCCAGGAGTACCAATGCACCTTCAAGCACAGGAAGACCACCACTTCTGTTCAAAATCCTGTCTCAAGAGGGACCCTCACAGAGCCATCAGGACACAGGAACCAAGGAACAGCTGGGAACAGGATCCTTCAGGTTTCTGTCTGCACCCCAAAGCTGACCCTGTACCACAACTCTCCAAACATAAATTCCTCTCAGAGAGAGTTGGTCTCCAAGGAGGACTGATGAAAAGGCTTGCAGGAGGGGCAAGCCACAGTCAGAGACAGCAAGACTAGCTAACATGAGAGATAACCAGATGGAGAAAGACAAGGGCAAGAACATAAGGAACAGAAACCAAGGCAACTCGGCATCATCAGAACCCAGTTCTCCACCACAGTGAGCCCTGGACACCCCAACACACCAGAAAATCATGACTCAGATTTAAAATAACTTCTCAAGATGATGATAGAAGACTTTAAGAAGAAAATAAATTACTCCCTTAAAGAAATACAAAAGAACACAGGTAAACAGCTAGAAGCCCTTAAAGAGGAAATACAGGAAAACACAATCAAACAGGTGAAGGAAATGAATAAAATGATCCAAGATCTAAAAATGGAAATAGAAACAATAAGAAAATCACAAAGGGAGGCAACCCTGGAGATAGAAACCCTAGGAAAGAGATCAGGAGTCATAGATGAGAGCATCACTAACAGAATACAAGAGGTAGAAGAGAAAATCTCAGGTGCGGAAGATACCATAGAAACATTGACACAACAGTCAAAGAAAATGAAAATGCAAAAAGTTTCTAAACCAAAATATCCAGGAAATCCACCACACAATGAGAAGATCAAACATAAGGATAATAGGTATAGAAGAGAGTGAAGATTCCAAAATTAAAGGGCCAGTAAATATCTTCAACAAAATTATAGAAGAAAACTTCCCTAACCTGAAGAAAGAGATGAACATAAACATTCAAGAAGCCTACAGAACTCCAAATAGATTGGACCAGAAAAGAAAGTCCTCCCATCACATAATAGTCAAAACAGCAAATGCACAAAACAAGGAAAGAATATTAAAAGCAGTAAGGAAAAAAAGTCAAGTAACATATAAAGGCAGACCTATCAGAATTACACCAGACATCTCACCAGAGATTATGAAAGCTAGAAGATCCTGGGAATATCTCATACAGACCCTAAGAGAACACGAATGCCAGCCTAGGCTGCTATACCCAGCAAAACTGTCAATTACCATAGACGGTGAAACCAAGATATCCCATGACAAGACCAAATTTACACAATATTTTCCACAAACCCAGCCTTACAAAGGATAATAGATGGAAAATGCAAACACAAGGAGGGAAACTACACCCTAGAAAAAGTAAGAAAGTAATCTTTCAATAAACTCAAAACAAGATAGCCATACAAACATAAAAATAACATTGAAAATAACAGGAAGCAACAATCACTATTCCTTAATATCTCTTAACATCAATGGAATCAATTCCCCAATAAAAAGACATAGACTAACAGATTGGATATATAAACAGGACCCAGCATTTTGCTGCATACAGGAAATGCACCTCAGTGCTAAAGACAAACACTACCTCAGAGTAAAGGGCTGGAAAATAATTTTCCCAGCAAATGGTCCCAAGAAACAGGCAGGAATAACCATTCTAATATCGAATAAAATCAACTTTCAACCAAAACTCATCAAAAAAGATAAGGAAGGACATTTCATCCTCATCAAAGGAAAAATTTACCAAGAAGAACTGGCAAATTCTGAAAATCTATGCTAAAAAATGCAAGGGCACGCACTTTCATGAAAGAAATTTTACTAAAGCTCAAAGCACACATTGCACTTCACACAGTAATAGTGGGAAACTTCAACACCCCACTTACATAGTTGGGCAGATCTTGGAAACACAAACTAAACAGAGACACAGTGAAACTAACAGAAGTTACGTACCAAATAAATTTATCAGATATCTATAGAATATTTCATCCTAAATCAAAAGAATATACCCTCTTTTCAGCACCTCACAGTACTTTCACCAAAATTGACCATTTAATTGGTCACAAAACAAATCTCAACAGATATAAGAAGATAGAAATAATCCCATGCCTCCTATCAGATCACTACAGATTAACACTGTTCTTCAATGGCAAGAAAAACAACAGGAAGCCTGCATACACATAGAAGCTGAACAATGCTCTACTCAATGATAGCTTGGTCAAGAGGAAAGAAAGAAAGAAATTAAAAACTTCCTAGAATGTAATGAAAATGAAAGTATAACATACTGAAATTTATGGGACACAATGAAAGCAGAGTTAAGAGGAAAACTCATAGATCTGAGGGCCTCCAAAAAGAAGCTGGAAATAGCAGAGACTAGCAGCTTAACAGCACACCTGAAAGTTCTAGAACAAAAGAAGCTAATACACACAACAGGAGTAGAAGGCAAGAAATAATCAAACTCAGGGCTGAAATCAAAGAAGTAGAAACAAAAAGAACTATACAAAGAATCAACAAAACCAGGAGCTGGTTCAGTGAGAAAATCAACAAGATAGATAAACCCTTAGCCAGACTAACCAAAGGGCTTAGAGATAGTATCCAAATTAACAAAGTCCAAAATGTAAAGGGAGATATAACAACAGAATCTGAGGAAATTCAAAAAAATCATCAAGTCCTACTACAAAAGCCTATACTCAACAAAATTGGACAATCTGGGTGAAATGGACAATTTTCTAGACAGATACCAAATACCAAAGTTAAGTCAGGATCAGGTAAACCATCTAAACAGTCCCATAACCCCTAACGAAATAGAGACAGTCATTAAAAGTCTCCCAACCAAAAAAAGCCCAGGACCAGTTACGTTTAGTGCAAAATTCTATCAGACTTTCAAAGAAGATCTAAAACCAATACTCTTCAAACTATTCCACAAAATAGAAACAGAAGGAACACTACAAAATTCATTCTATGAGGCCACAGTTACACTGATACCAAAACCTCACAAAGACCCAATGAAGAAAGAATGTTTCAAACCAATTTCCCTTATGAATATCAATGCAAAAATTCTCAATAAAATTCTCGCAAACCAGATGCAAGAACATATCAAAATGATCATTCATCATGATCAAGCAGGCTTCATCACAGGGTTGCAGGGTTGATTCAATACCTAGAATCAATGTAATCTACTACATAAACAAACTCAAAGGAAAAAAAACACATGGTCATTTCATTATACTCTGAAAAACCATTTGACAAAATTCAACATCCTTCATGATAAAAGTCTTGGAAAGATCAAGAATTCAAGGCCCATACCAAAACATAATAAAAACAATATACAGCAAACCAGTAGCCAATGTCAAACTAAATGGACAGGAACTTGAAACATTTCCACTAAAATCAGGGACTAGACAAGGTTGTCCACTCTCTCCCTGTCTATTCTTCATAGTACTTGAAGTTCTAGCTAGAGCAATTAGACAACAAAAGGAGGTCAAAGGGATACAAATTTGAAAGGAAGGTATCAAAATATCACTACTTGCAGATGATATGATCGTATACTTAAGTGACCGGAGAAACTCCACCAGAAAACTTCTATGACTAATAAACAACTTCAGCAAAGTGACTGGATATAAACTAACTCAAACAAATCAGTAGCTTTCCTATACTTAAAGGATAAAATGCCTGAGAAAGTAAATAGGAAAATGACACCCTTCACAATAGTCACAAACAATGTAAGTATCTTGGTGTGATTATAACCAAACAAGTGAAAGATCTGTATGACAAGAACTTCAAGTCCCTGAAGAGAGAAATTGAAGAAGACCTCAGATGATAGAAAGATCTTCCATGCTCATGGATTGGCAAGATTAACATAGTAAAAATAGCCATCTTGCTGAAAGCAATCTACAGATTCAATGCAATCTCCATCAAAATTCCAACTCAATTCTTCATAGATGTAGAAAGAGCAATTCTCAGATTCATTGGGAATAACAAAAACAGAGAATAGCAAAAACTATTCTCAACAATAAAAGAACTTCTGGCAGAATCAGCATCCCTGACCTCAAGCTGTACTACAGAGCAGTAGCGATAAAAACTGCATGGTATTGGTAAAGTAACAGGCAGGTAGATCAATGGAATAGAATTGAAGATCCAGAAATGAACCCACCCTCCTATGGTCACATGATCTTTGACAAAGGAGCTAAAACCATCCAGTAGAAAAAAGACAGCATTTTCAATAAATGGTGCTGGCTAACTGGAGATCAACATGTAGAAGAATGCAAAGTGATCCATTCCTATCTCCCCGTACAATGCTCAAGTCCAGGTGGATCAAGGACCTCCAAATAAAACTAGATACACTGAATCTAATAGAAGAGAAAGTGGGGAAAAGTCTCGAACACATGGGCACAGGGGAAAAGTTCCTGAATAGAATGCCAGTTGCTTATGCTCTAAGATCAAGAATGGACAAATGGGACCTCATAAAATTGCAAAGCTTCTGTAACGCAAAGGACACTGTCAATAGTACAAAATGGCAACCAGCAGATTGGGAAAAGATCTTTACCAATCCTACATCTGATAGAGGGCAAATATCCAATATATACAAAGAACTCAAGAAGTTAGGCTCCAGAGAAACAAATAACCCTATCAAAAAATAGGGAACAGAGCTAAACAGAGAATTCTCAACTGAGGAAACTGGAAGGGCTGAGAAGCACCTAAAGAAATGTTCAACATCCTTAGTCATCAGAGAAATGCAAATCAAAACAACCCTGAGATTCCATTTCACACCAGTTAGAAAATATCATCCTGAGTGAGGTAACTCAGTAACAAATGAACAAACACGTTAGGTACACACTGATAAGCAGATATTAGCCCAAAAGTTCAGAACACCCATGATTCAATTCAAAGGAACTTTAGACTGAGCATGGGGACTCAGGTGGAAGAGTTGGAGAAGGGACTGCAGGAGCTGAGGGAGTGTAGACCCATGGGGAGGGAGCAACAGTGTCAACTGGTCAGGACCCCAGATGCTCCCAGAGACTGGACCACCAACCAAAGAATGCATTTAGAGGGACCTATGGTGCTGGCCACATATGTTACAGAGGAGGGCCTTGTTGGCCATTAGTGGGAGGAGAGACCCTTGGGTCTGAGAGTGTTAGATGCCCCACTATAGGGGAATGCCAGGGAGGGAAGAAGGGAGTGGGTGGGTGGGTGGGTGGGGGAATACCCTCATAGTGGCAGGGGGAGGGGAATGGGATAGGGAGTTTCCAAAGGGGAGACCTGGAAAGGTGAAAACATTTTAAATGTAAATAAAGTATCAAAAATAATAATAATAGTAAAAAAGGATTTTCAATGTTAAAAAAAAATTATATAAACTTTGCTAAAGATTCTTAGATTCTTTTCAAGATGAATGTAACCATATCAGTTACTACAGAAAATCATATCTAAATCATGTCACATAGGAATTAATTGACTAATTTTAGATATAGATAATTTTAATCATTTAAAAATGTAGTTAGAATATTCTTACAGGCTAAATCATGAACATTCCAATTTTAATATTGAATTAGAAAACTCTATTATCCGCCACAGTCTGGCTATATTGAGAGTTCCAGTCTTCAAATAGTAAAGAATGGTCTTTGAAGTCATTAAGAAATTTTGCCAGTATCCTAACATAAGAAAGAGATCTCGAGTTACATGTAGTGATGAGTCATGCTCATAGATGCTAAAAGGAAACTCAGCTTCTCTAGAAGAACAGTAGGAACTTTTAAACACTGTGCCATCCCTCCTGACCCTATTTTGGTAATTTAATTTTGAGTCGTCACTTGCCCTCTCCCCTACCCTTAGGACCTGCTTCTGTCAGTGTTGTGTGGTGCATGAGTACAAGTTGTATTTTCCAGATCTTCTGTGGTAGTGTTCCATATTTAGTCCAGGGAATGATTAACTTACCTTTCATGTCAAGATCATTCAATGATTCCAAAAAGTGGTAGATGGCTAAAACAATGTCATCAAATCCTAGTACTTGGCAATTGTTTCTTAGACATGAAAATTTTATTTACTTTGTCTAAGTCAGACACTGAAGGCCACCTGTTATATGTATGTTTAGGTTATTTATTCATAGATTGAAATATGAGGTAAATTTCTTAAAACTAGCATAAGATTCTCCTCTGACTACTAGTAAAGGCTAAATTCTAGCTCTATATTATGTCAAGCCAGCATTAGACAATGTCTTAACTACAATAATAAACTGAGTGCTGTTTTCAATCAGTGCTAACAGAAAATACATGTCTAGTGATGAGTTAATGTAGATTGCATAATTATTTAAAACATCAACCATAAGAGAAAGCTCTGCTCTATCTGGCGGGAAAACTAAAAGCCTGTAGGTGATTGTTCTCCTATCTTCATGACATAGGCATACCTGTAAAACCAGAGAAAATTCTGTTCTCATTTCAAAATTTATTTTTCTCCTAGAAATGGAGATAGATATTTAAGTTAGAAACCTTCCATATGCTTAATTTACTATGCCTATATGTATAAAGTAGTACCTTATCATAACATTCCACATGCAATAACACACACACATACACATGCACATGCACACACGTATATATATATATATATATATATATATATATATAATGTATACATGCAATGTACATATATATAATGCAATTATAAAATAGTTATATTACATGCAATATCTAAGGGAAGAATTGAACTCATAAATTTATTTCAAAAGAGATTATTCTTCACAGGACAACTCCACTTTAGCTGAACTATGCATCTAAATGTTATTTCTATCACCATGTTTTTATAACTTAGTTACCATGAAGAATATTTTTCAATTACTTAATTGTCTTAGTTATTTTCTGTTGGTATGAATAAATGCTATGAGCAAAACAACTTACTAAAGAAAATATTTAATTGTGGGCTTGTGTACAGTTTCAGAAAGTTAATCCATGGCCAGCATGGTGGAGAATATGATGGCAGGCAGGCAGGAAGACATGACTCTGGTGTAGTAGCTGAGAGCTCACATCTGATCTGTAAGCACAGGGTAAAAAAATGTCAAAACTAGTCCTGTCATTGGCTTTTGAAACCTCCAATTCACTCTGAATGACAGATCTCCTCTAATATGGCCATTCATTCTCTTCTTCCTAAACTCATCATCAAATGTGAGTATCAAGTATTTAAATAAATGAGACTAAGAGGGACATTCTCATTCAAACAACCACACTTGACCCTGAAGCATTAAATGTATGGGAGTCTCAAAAATTGCCTCAAGGAAAGATGTTCTCTGAATCTCTTTTGGAAGAACTTTTTGGCCAAATGCTCTTTTTCATTATGACACGATGTGGGGATGCTAAAATGGGGGCGGGATATACTCAAACAATTGTCCACCATTCTAATAAGCATATTTTGTGAATATTGTTAAAGGTTTTATATAACAACCTATTGGAAATCTATTAACATTCCTGCTTCAGAAGGCTGCAGGACAAATGTGTAATTTTAGTCACTAAAATTCAGAAAATTTGCTTACTTTGAAATTCCCAAAAATGATGAAATAAACTTTTGTTGCCATAAATGAAATATAATTTGATCCAGTGGTAGCTAGTGTGATTAAGTAGTGTTACTAGACTACACAGGAGTACAGAATTCAAGAACAGGTCCTTGTCTATTGCTTTGGAATCACTTGCTTTTGCACAATGCAGACAGGATACCTTGCCATGTCTGAAATATTAGTCAGGACACACAGGTCATTTCAGAAAACTACTTTCCTCCTCACTTATTACTACCTTTAAGAGTGTTTTGAACAAGTTAACTTTGTTTCTGCTAATGAGCATTTTAGCTACCTGCAAATATCAACCCTGTTCCCATTTCCTGGTCAGGTTGCATAGTTCAATATAAAGAACTATTACTTCAACAGTCCCAGAGTTATTCTTCCTATGGTCTTGTTAGCTTGCTAGTCTATGTACATTAACTTTCCTGGAGTTCAAATAATAACAGCTCACAATCAGAGTTTTCTAAGAATACAAATATATCGATTCAATATATGGGTACAAGAACATTGAAAGAAAATAATAAAAAAATTTCTACAACACATGATATGAAAGATAAAGGGGGAAACCGGGCAGTGGTGGTGCATGCTTTTAATCTTAGCACTTGGGAGGCAGAGACAGGTAGATTTCTGAGTTCGAGGCCAGCCTGGTCTACAGCATGAGTTCCAGGACAGTCAGGGCTACACAGAGAAACCCTGTCTCGAAAAAATTTAAAAAAAAAGAAAAAAGAAAAAAAAAAAAAGAAAAGAAAAAAGAAAGATGGAAGGGGGAGAACAAGCATAGAGTAATTTGAATCAGGAGGAAAAGCATGGAGAGAGAGAGAGAGAGAGAGAGAGAGAGAGAGAGAGAGAGAGAGAGAGAGAGAGAGAAAGAGAGAGAGAGATCAGTTTTGGAGTGGGTAAACCAAAATTAAGCATGTATAAAAATTTCATAAAGAAGCTATCTAATTTACCAGTGTCTTAGGCTTTTATTGCTATGAAGAGAGTCTATGACTGTGGGGCAATGGTCTGTGACAGGCAATCTGGCACACAGTCGAGCACAGGCTTAACACCGGGGAACCCGTGGAGCAACCTTCTAGGGACCAGTACAACCCCCCACAGCCTCACGTAGAGAACTCTGTCACATATACCCCTTCTCAGGTAGAGAGGTGGCCATGAAGCCCCAAGCCATCCCTATGTTAATGAGACACCTAGAGACTTAGTCATGCCCCATCCCTGTTACTATTTCTACCTTGCTGCTCCTGGAGGCTGTGGGGTATGATTTCATCCATACCACCCATCATGATGTGAATAAACACCTTAGAATTATGGACTGTGTTTATTCATCTTGACCCACCATGGGAAGCAAGGGATCTGATCTTCAATTAAGGAGCTGTGTCTAATCTCTCTCGAATGCATCTCAGCTCTTCCAGATGGTACTCATTCACCCAAGCCAAAGCAGCTATCTGGCGCCACAAGCCACCAACCCTGTCTGGGCCGGAACCCAAACTGTGCTCCGGCTAGCCTGTCTGTGGCACCCAGTTGAGTCTGCTGTGCTCCTGGCTAGAGAACCCACAGAGACGGCTGCCATGCATTCCCGGGAATGGCCCCCTTCTCCACTGATGGGTGAAGAAGGCTTCCCATTATCTGACTGTGGGTGGAGGAACGAGGCCACTTCCCCATGTGTCCTGTCCCTCCCAGAGCCACAGTGCTTCTCTCCACTGCACCAGATTGGTCCCACATCTGACGCCAACAATGTGGGGCAAAAACCCAGCTTCAAGTGTACCCCCAGTTGTCAACCCACCCACATTGAAACTCTAGATTGCTCAAGAACCCTAAGTACAAAATGGGTGTTCCTTAAATCTTTTTCTCTCTCTCACTCTCTCTCCCTGAGTGTTCCTGGACAATTTGTCCCCATCCCCTGCACCCACAAGGGCTCCTGTTTAGCTATGGTTCTGAGCACCTTGCTCCCCCATCAGTGGCTTTACCCACAATTTCCTGAGATCCATACAGGCCAAGAGACCAGTTTCTTTCCCCCAGTGCCATTGAGGTAGCTCCTGCCTGGCTACAGCCCGAGCTTCTTGCTTTCTCCTCTGACCCTGGATGTCCTATCAAACCTCTCTGTTTCTTCCTTTAAGGTTTTTTTTTTTTTTTCAAGGTTGGACTTCCTTCTGCTTTTACATTTAGACCTGCCATAGACAAAGAAAAGTTTTTGGACTTGTTTAAATGCTTGTTCTCCCTAACAGGAATACCAGAAACTGTCCATGCTTCTCAACTTAAAATTTTCTTGCTTCTTTATTTACATGTTTATTTTTCTCCCTAGCATTCGTGCAAATATGTCCAAAAAATCTTCCAACTTGTTTAAGATTTCTTTTAAAGTTCAAAAGTCATCTAATCTACACACACAGGTCAAATCAACTATGTGGATCACTGTTTCTTCAATCCTTAATTAACAACTAGTTTTCTTTTACAGATACTGTTACTACCAATGCCAAAAGTTTTCTTCCTCAGCCATTCAAAGCAGACTTATAACATGCCTTCCAGGACCATGATGTGCTCCCAAGCAAACCATTACAGTTGTAACTTGCTATTCACCCCATGCAGACATCCCCCTACTGGGATTCTGCTCCTCTGATGTGATTTTTCCTACAGGCTTATCCACCCAGAAGCTTGCAGCCATAGATACAGTGTAGACAACACCATCTCCTTAGACCTGCCTGTGACTTCAAAGCTGCCTTACTCCAGATGGAAGACTCCGAGGGATGCACACTAAGATCCAGAGGCATTTTCTCAGCCCTGCAGAGGATGGACATGAGACTTTCCAGCTACAGATGAACTCTCTTGCCAAAGCCAAATAACTACTGAACTTGGGAGAAGCTAAATGATAGTAAGGAAACCATGTCTTTCTAGATTAATCAAATGTTGTTTTAAACTGATGTTATTACCCTCACACTGTACCATCCATGATACAATTAATTGATTCATTGATTCCTTGCCTTCCCAAGCCCCCACTCTTAACCCTCCTTGCCCTCTGACTTAGTTGTGCTACCACTCCAACCTGTGCAGTGTTTTCTTTTGATATTGCCACCCCACCCCAAATTTTCATTACAAATGACACCTCTCCCTTAAAAAAGAAAATGGGGGAATTGTGGGGCAGTGGTCTGTGACAGGCAATCTGGCACCCGGTTGAGCACAGGCTTAACTCCAGGGGACCCAGTAGGGCAACTTGCAAGGGGCCAGAAACACTCTCGGGAGGCCTTTTGGCTCCTGTCAAGTACAACTCCCCACTGCCTCCTATAGAGAGGTTTGTCATGTGAGGTCTGTCATGTACACCCCTCCTCAGGTAGAGGTATGGCCATGCAGCCCCAAGCCATCCCCAGGTTAATGAGACACCTAGAGACTTAGCCATGCCCCTTCCCAGTTACTATGTCTGCCTCACCCATCCCAGAGATTTCAGGATACGATATTACCCATGCCACTTATCAAGATGCCAATGAATGCCTTAGAATTATGGACTGTCTCTTTATCTGGACCTGCCGTGGGAGGCAAGAGATCCAGCCTTCGATTAAGGAGCTGCATCTAATCTCTCACCGAGGGCTTCCCCATGCTCCCAGATGGTACCCATTCACCCAAGCTGAAGCAGCTAGTTGGCACCCAAGCTGCCAAACCCTGTCTGGGTGGGAACCCCAGCTGTGCTCAGGCTAGCCTGTCTGTGGTACCCAGTGGTTTCTGAGGTACCCTGGGCTAGAGAACCCATAGAGACAGCTGTCTCATGTTCCCTGGGAATGGCCTCCTCCCCCAACCACTGGTGGTGTCCTGGCAGCTTCCTACAGCCCCCACCTGCCCATCAGATTGTGTGGGAAGACAGCCACTCCCTGAGTGTTCCGTCCCACCCAGAGCAGCAGTGCCCAGGATGGACACATGGAACTTCTCTTTCTATCATGCTGGATTGTTCCCACATATGACCATGGCAACTCTTATAAAAAAATAAATAAATAAAATAAACAAAACCAAAAACTATTTAATTGGAACTGGCTTACAGTTTAGAGATTTAGTTTATTATTGTCATGGAAAGAAGCATGGTAGCATGCACATAGATATGGTACTGGAGCAGGACCTGAGTGTTCTACATCTTGAGCCACATGCAGCAGGTGACTGTGATCCAAGCTGGGCATAGTGTGAGCATATGAAACCTCAAAGCCAGTGACACACTTCCTCAATCAAGGCTCTGAATAGTACCACTCCCTGTTGATCAAGCATTCAAACACAAAAGTTGCAGAAGGCCATTCCTCTTCCAATCACCACAGTAAGGTAACTGGTTTAAAGTTGGAATGGAGGTACTTTGCTTGATTGAATAGGGCAGTCCTCCAAAGTCATACAGCATGAAATAAAAATGTTTGTGTTGCTGTTGGACAACTTCTCTATGAGTTCTTATTCAAGCCACTGAAGCCCACCAAAACCATAAAGGTCATTTTTCTTGCATTTGGTTGCTAAAAATATTTCAAGACCCTGTTGCTGAACATCCCATGTACATTTTCTGCATGACATAAAGATATCAAGTTAGGACTGGTCTGTAAGCTTTTTTTATGATGGATAGCTTTCAGGGTACTGGAAGGAACTATGGTGGCTGCTAGATAAAAAAAAATGTATCATCATCAGTCTTAATTTGCTGTGGACCTGGCTTCTACAGTACCACCTTCCTGAGTAAGATATACAATAGTGTCATCGATATTTGTTGCACAATCAAACATTTTCTGATTGAATTTGAAGCAGGTTTATTGGGAGGGAGATCATAACCACTATTGTGTACCTAATCAAAAGCCAGTTGCTAAAGAGATTATAGGATTGGTAAGGAAAGTTCTACTGTTGTTCTGACAAATGAACATAATATTCTCATCATAGTGCCTAGTAAATATTTACAGTTATGTCCATATATTGGTGCTACTGTGAGCTTTGGCAAGAGATGCTATTTTGTTTTCTGTGATTGGCAATTGCAACAAATACTCATAATTAGTGAACATGCTGAGTTTAAGGGACAGTTTAGTGATGAGCCCTAAATGGGACACCTATTTTAACATCAACCACTGAAAGTTCATGAAACATTTGAGAAGGGGGCTGGAAAATATGAGGTAAAAGGAGTAGCATATTAGGGACACTCCTCTAGGCTTAATGTCACTTCAGTCATAAGTTTACATCAGCTTTAGGAACAGTGTTATGATTTAATATAACTAAGTAACAAGAGTACTAATGTCGCAAAGAAATGACTAATATTTAAGGAAGCTCTACATACATTTATTTGATCCTTGCACTTCATGAATCAGTTATGACATTATTCCCTATAACGATATGCACATATAGTCAGTCTTAATCCTCTAAAATAAGATTTAAAAATAAATTATGCACACTGAGGTTGTTATTTTGAAACATTTAGTACTTTGCCATCAAGTTCAAAGCTTATTTTAACAAAAGTATGCCTTATAAAACAAAGTAAACGTAAAAAATTTTGAGTATTAAAGCTAAATAGAAATGTTCAAATTTCTTTCCCTGTTGGACATTTATGAGGCTTTTCCCATAAACATCTCCCATAGAACATTTGAGTTGTGGAGTTACACTATTAGATCATTTGCAATCACTGACAAAAAATGAAAATCATCATTAGCAATATATATTAGAACTGTAAATGCAATCTTGCTTTTGGTAAATGGGGTATTTTTACTCCCATAAATACAGCATTCTTTCCTCTTTTCAATGGCTACAGACATTTCCATACAGAAACATACTATAAAATATAGCCACCTGTTAATGTTTGAATTTCATTTTCCACATTTAATTGTTATAGTATAAATGTAACATCCTCATCTCTTTGAAGTTCATGCTTATCTTGGTAAACCTTTTTTATGGAAGTATTGGGGTAATTTTTACATCTTTTATGTTTTGATACTTATAGGCAAGTTGACATAGAGGGCTGCATTTTTCTTTGTTCATTTGTTTGTTTGTTTCTTTTTTTCTTTCTCTCATTCTTTCTTTTTTGTTGCTGTTTTGAGAAAATTCTATTTTGATTCCCCTGTGACAACATCATTACCTGCATCTGTTGTCTTTTATTTCCTTGATGTCTGTCACTCTGATTGGGATTGGTAAAATCTCAAAGTAATTTTATTTTACATTTCCCAGAGCCTACCTGTATTGAACACATTCAAATTACTTATTGGTCATTTGTATTTCAAGTACTTTCCTGACTGAGACATCTACCCCATGACCCAGCAATACCACATGTAGGTACACACTCAGTGAGTCCTAGTTCTACTACAGAGATGCTTAAACATCCATGTTTATTACTGCCTTATTTTACAATATACAGTAAGTTGAACTATCTTAAATGTCTATGACATGTGAATAGAAAATGAAAATATGGCAAATATATAGAGCATAATTTTGCTTAGCTGTAGTCAAAAGGAATTCATGAAATATAATGAAAAAACTTACAATAAGTACAATCACTGAAGGCAAATACTACACACCTGATATGGACGCCGAAAAGAAGTTACAAGGAGGATACAGTACTGGAGATATGGGAGAAAAAGATTTGAAAAGAATTTTTTAAAATAGAAGCACTAATTTTAGTTTAGAACTAACCTTGTTTGATAGTACAATAATTAAACCTAATTCTGTGTATGTTAATTAAATTTCTAAAAAAAATTTATCTGAAACATTTAAAAATAGTTTTAATCATTTCTGTTACATCAGTCCTTCCAAAAAGTTATTAAGCTGCTGACACCTTTGTTCATCTGATTGCATTTTGTCTTATGCATGTTGGTGGTGAACTTAATAATTTAAGGGATTGTGGTGGTTGGAATATGTTTGTCCCATGGAGTGACATTATTAGGAGTTGTGGTCTTGTTGGAGAAAGTGTGGTCATCTTAAAGGAAATGTGCCACTGTGGGAGTTGGTTTGGAGACCCTCCTTCTGTCGACAATCTTTTCCTATTTGTCTTCAGGACAAGATGTAGAAATCTCAACTCCTTCAGCACCATGCCTGCCTCAATGCTGACATCTTTCCTGCCATGATGATAAAGAACTGAACCTCAGAACCAGTAAGAGAGCTACAATTAAATGTTGACATTTGTAAAAGTTTCTTGGTCATGGTGTCTTTAAATAACAATGGAAATCATAACTAAGACAGGAATTGAGAATATTTCATACCATTATTAAACATAAATTTTAATATGACTTCACAGTTTTTCTACTGCCAATTTTCTACTAAAAATAAAACCTTTGTCTACTTTAAATGTTAATTAATGAAATAATTTTTAATGCATTAAGGGATGCTTAAGACAATTTAAAAAGAAAATCTCAACTTCTATTTACAAAACATGACTATATACATTTGATTACACCTAGAAATTTGTACATTTTGGGACTATCAACAATTTAATATTAATGTTAAACATTTAAATAACCTACATATGTATGAACTGAATTTCATAAAGAGGGCAAGAAGAAAAACTGTTCCTGTGTTTAAAACTCTATAAGGCTAAATAATTGAACTGGCAGTCAGTGGAGTTTTCAAAGCATGACAGACAAGACGGAGCTATTCTTGGACTATGGTTTTATTCTTCAAAAGCTATCTGTTGCCCACATCTGTGTCTTATCTAATGTTATTATCATGATCACACCTTTAAAACATCCTTACTATTCCACAAGTCTCACCAATCCAAAAGCAGCAAGAAGATAGCATCTGGAAACACTAGAAGAATTTTGACCCTTTTGCTGTGACCCATCTCCTTATTAGCTCACATCAGTGAGCTTGTTAAATAAGCTGATTTATGCCTTTCTCTATTTTGTGAGGAATAACATCTCATATAATCACTTCCTAGTGGAAAATAGTATTGGGGAAATTTGACTCTATTTCCCTAGTTGATGGAGACTCATTATTGGATTCATCAGAAAATATCTCTTATGCCCATTGAGGTGACAACTGTGATTTTTGCATCAACATGTAACACTCATAGAAAAAATAACTTTAATTAAGTCTTTGCTTCAAATTAATCTAGATGCTAGACAGGTGAGATGAGGAGTCAGACTAAATAAAATAGAAAGTTCTATGCTTAAATCTTTCTTATTTTAAGTACTTCAAAGAGGAAAAAAAGAATGAAATAATTCCCTTTAAATTGACTAGAGAAAATCACTTTTAAAATTGAGTGATTACAAGCTGAAGTCTTGCATAAATATGAATATCCTAAAACTAAATAAGGGCAAATCAGTCTATGTGAAGATATAACTAATTTCTTTAGCTTATACATTTTTGCCTTCTGGGTCAATACATAAAAGTTTACCTCTTAAATAGGATATTTTACCTTGAGTTAACTTTGTAATTCTATTCCTCTGGAAAATTTGGAAAGAACATTTTGTTTAGCGTATGACTTCAGTGAAATTCAGCTTGAGAGGATGGGTGGACCTAGCAAAGAGTACCAAAAGCAACTGTGCTTTGGACTTCTGTAAAGGCATAAGAAGTCTAGTCCTTTCTGAAAGTACTTGGCGTTATGTCTCTGTATACATGGACCTGAGATATGGGCTCTTCTGGGAATAGGTGCTACTTGCATGGGAAACCTAATTCTCTCTTCCCTGCAAAATTCCATTTTCTTGTACCTAAATTTTAAGTTGCAGTGATCTTGGAAAAGGTCTTCTTATACAGATTTTATTTGCCTATTTTCATTGATTAAAAGTAGCAGAGTATGGTACACTGGCATATTAGAACAATTAAATTTCAGTTAGTGAAGTAGGTAACATATTTTATTTACCAGATTCTTTCTGCTTAAAAATTTGAACTGAATTTAAAGTGATTCAAAAAAAATCTGACATTGTTATCTTGAAAAACATTCAAAAAAGTATTCATTAATTTCACTGGATCAAAGCATCTATTCTATTTTTGGAGTTAACTAAGTTAATATTCTATTTGGACCATCAGATGATACCCACTTATTACTGCCTGTACTATTTGTGCAATTCTTTTTCAAGCCAAATATGATAGAACAGAAAGTGATAGTATCAAAAATAATAATTTTATTCAATATAAATCTCTTAAAATAAGTCCAAGGATGTACATAATTAAGAAAAGATATAGGAGGCTTAGAGAAGACTGAGAGTGGACAAATAATCTTATCATTGGAATTGAAGTGAAAACAACATAAATCTTCAGGAAAAATTCTAGGTGACACAAGATATCCCATATTCCTGCTACTTTATATGTATGGAGTTGCATTTCCTTCATCAAATCTTTGTTATATCTAACCCAACACAACTGTTTCTTGGTCAGATACAACACTTGACTACAAAGTCAGCATAGAATTGTGTAAAAACATTTTGTAAGAGGAGCCTTGGGGAATTATTCACTCCCTGTGTAGGAGCAAAAGGAATATTGGAACAGAATTATGTATTGTGTGTTTGGGGAGTTTAGAATCATGGAGAAGACACAACTTGCACTGGACAGTAAGCCTATTTCAAAGTCATGGGAGTTAGCTGGGAAAACCACACAGTCTAATGGCAAAACTCATGATTCTGGACCCCTATGGTCAAATGTGTTGCTGGTTGCTCTGAACTTTTAATGGTGTGCCAGATACAGCACATGAAAAACTATCATTAATGAGCAGTTACAAATTAAATGAAATATCAATAGACCTTTGGAATTTCTCAGGTCTAGAACAGAATCAAGTACCAAATTGAAGCTTGGACTAGATCATAGTAGTCAGCAGTTTAATGTTGAGCTCAGGTAGGGGAGGCAAATAAGGGAAGAGGAAAGCCATGAAAACTGATATGATTGGCACCCAGAAAACCTAGATGAATATATTTAGATATTTTCTGAAAATGGCAACTCCTAGAAACAGTGAACCACTACCTCACCTAAAGATTCAGATGTCCTCTATTGCCTGAAGAGCTATTCTTTCTTGGTAGCAATGGTCTTATACTGGATACCTCAGTGGAATCTCTACCTTCTGTGAAACGATTGTGCTAATGAAAGATAGCTAACAGGATTATACTTGGGGGTAAGGCCCAAGTTAAGTTGGCAGTGACAACAATATGCATGAAGACCACAAAGGAAAAAGAAGTGATAATCTGTTTTATATACATTTCTATATTCTAGGTTTTTAGTTACTCAAGCCTAGCCAACCACAAATTAGAAAACTGAATTGAATATTACATAGTCATCTACTCAAATGACAGGAATATCTGATGGTAAGATAAATGACTATAATAGTATAGCAATTTACAATTAAAACAATTAAATATTGTCTATGTCCAGGTTATAAGTTAACTTTTATCATAAAGATGTGTGAGAAGAGAAGATACATCACTTATAAGATTCAGTACTTGATAGCTTTCAAACTCAACTGGGATTTTTCAAGTATATCCCTGCCAAAAACTGTGAAAAAGAAAAATATGCCTATAGAGAAACTTTTAGAAGACTGGAGAAGGCAGTGGCCAAGTCAGTCATGCAGAAATGTCTGAATTGATGGCAGGTGTTAGGTGCAAATGGAAGATTGGGGGAAATGGAACTTTTGGAATGCAGATAATACTGGAGGCTACAGAGAGTAGTTTAAGGTCTCCAGGATTTAGTTGTCATATTATTCAGCAAAACCATAGGGAAAGCTTTAAAGGAGACTTGGATCACTTTGACATTGTTTTTATATGCCAGAGCTGATTGGAGAATATAGAATTTGGAGTTCAAATAACTATACATATTCTGTCTTGCAGTCGAGGCTGTTTGGCAATGTTCACCCACTAGACTAAGAAAAAATAAAAATAAAGTTACTTCTGTGACTGCAACGACTGAAGCAGAAAAGGTGCAAGCCAATTTGAACCAAGAATTACAAGTGTGTGAGGAACAAAATGGTGTGCTTAGTGGAATGGTAGATGCAGCTGAACAAACAGAGCACTGTTGTTATAGATGTAATACAGTAAAGAGAAAAAATATTGTCCTTGGAAGACACGAAGCCTGGCTGCAGGGTAAAGCATGTACACACAATGGAAGTTCTCTTTATGGAACTATGTGCCCCAAGAGAAGAACCCTTTATCTCATAAGCATTGGTAGAACCAAGAGTGATTATATAAACACTGTGTTAATAACCATCTAATGTAAGAGGAATTATCTATCAAGAGAGTTAAGAGATGTACTAATTTTATTATTTTAATAATTAATTTCCTACATCCCTTCAAGTTTTATTAACTTTAAAAATATACTAATGAGAGCCATGTGTTGTATGATAGTCAAACTCATGCTCTCTAGATGAGTTTATATTGCTCTTAACTGCTAAGCCATTCCCCTGTTTCTAGAAATTTTTATTTAAGTTTCTTTTTATATAGTATATTTTGATCACACACATGGCTTACAGAAGGTTGAAATACCAGCTCTAGGAAATCCAACACCTATATCTGGTCTCCACATGGATGGAATGCATGAGCTGTAGACATACACATAGCAAAACATTTGCACACCTAAATTGTTTTTTTAAATCCAAATTCTAAAGCCATGAAATAGTGGGAACTGTATTTGTCACTAAACCTGATGATGTTGTTCCCATTCCATATGGTTGAAGAAGAAATGCACTTCGTCCACACAGTCCTTCAATAAATTCAACAAAACTATAAAAATAACTACCCAACCTTGCTTCCCCTGGCCCACTTCTAACATTATCATTTATTTTTTGTGGGTTGATATACCTGTAAGGATTGAGATGTTAGAACTATGATTTACTAAGACTGTAGACAATAAGCAGCTTAGCTCTTATATATTGAATTAGTGCTAGTCTCATTTGACATAGCAGACTAAAGTATATGTCAGATTTTAAAGATTTAGAAAAAGCAGGTGAATAAAATAGTTCATTAATAAATATTTTTATTAGACAAGTTTAGACTGGAAACATTCAAAATATAGGTGATACTATATAAATTTAATGATGATAGCACATGGTAGATATTTTGGCATACAACTAAAATTAATTTTACCTATTTCTCTTTATATTTCTATTATGATTTCTAGACCCCTTGAAAAGTTACCTGGCTGATGTTTTTGGCTAACAGTATAATTTATTTAAAACATCATCAATCTAGAAAAAAGATAATATACTATATTAGTAGAATTTGTATTGCCACAATAAAATACTTGGAAAAACTTAAGTGAGGAAAGTAATTTTTTTTTTTTTTTTTTTTTTTTTTTTTGGTTTTTCGAGACAGGGTTTCTCTGTGTAGCCCTGGCTGTCCTGGAACTCACTCTGTAGACCAGGCTGGTCTCGAACTCAGAAATCCGCCTGCCTCTGCCTCCCAAGTGCTGGGATTAAAGGCGTGTGCCACCACTGCCCGGCTGAGGAAAGTAAATTTTAATGTTACTGTACAAGATCAGGTTCAGCAATATGTGTGGCCTCTGGTAAGGGGTACAGGAATGTATGTGAGGGATAGCCTTCTCATAATGAACTGGGGTTCAACATGTGACTTTGACTTTCTTTAAAAACGGGGTTCATGGTTTTCTGTGTTATTTACTCACTTCCATAATCTGACTGATAAATATGTTTTTTTTAATTTAATATAATTTATCTATGAGTTATATGGTACATGAGAGAAAGATAAACCTTGATGATTACAACTGTATTTTATTAATAAATAACCTATACAAGTGATAGATAATTTTTTCCTCGTGAATTTATTCAACATATAGAAATAAAAATGCCTGTATAAACAGTTGTCAGGGTATTTTTTGAAATTCTGTTCTTTTGCAGATGTATTTTGTTTTTCATTTGATTACATTGGTAAGTCTTGAAATGCCAAAGAATTAATTATTTGATCAGAGATCTATTTTATAATTTAATAATCTACAAACTCAGTGTGATCTCTGTATTTAGATGATATCATCTAGGCTACATTTTAAAAGACTGCTAAGATTGTTGTTTGATAAAATGTTGGTGCTAATTTTTATACAAATGAAAATGGATTAGCAACATGTCCCCTTTAAGACCTAAATATGCTTTATTTACCTCAAGAATAGTGAGGACAACCAAATTTAAATAAAATTCTAAAGAACAGGAAAAAAATCATTGTGTGAATGGATTTTCTCTGTTCCGAATAAAGGGCATTCTTGCCTACTTTAGATGGGACTTTTAATATCGTCTTCAAATATTTCTTTATTCCACTTTCTGTACTTCAATGGTATACCTTATGTTCTCCTTATCTATATATCTCTACTTTTAATACTTGAGAAATAACAGTGGAATGTGATGTGTAATCAATAATGCTGTGCCTATAAACAGGGTTTGGAGAAGCAGGTTTTGAAGGTGCATTTAAACCCTCTAGACTTACCTTTCCTCTATCATTGCATGGAAGAGCTCCTTGTAGAGTGGACAGTATAGATGGGAAGAAGTATATGGAGAGTATTGTCCTTGGGAATGATATGGATGGAGCCTCACTGTAATCTGAGGTCAGTTACATACAACATCTCAACTGCTCTGAATCTGATCCAACTGCAGGCTCTTTCGTACAAGTAGTAAACCCACTGTGGCTTACATTCCTTTGCACAAAAATGTAAATGTCGGTCTTAGTTTGTTTTTTATTGCTGTGAAGAGACATCATGACTAAATCAGTTCTTATAAACACTAACATTTAATTGAAAGTTGCTTACATTTTCAGATGTTTAGTCTATTACCATCAAGGCAGGAAGCAGGGAAGCCTGCAGGCAGACATAGCGCTGGAGGTAAAGCTGACAGTTCTACATCTAGATCTGGAGGCAGCAAGGAAGGGACTCTGTATTGAGCTTCTCAGACCTGAAAGCCTACAGCACAGTGACATATGCTTTCCAAGAAAGCCACTCCTCCTACTAGTGCAATTTCCTGTGGGTCAAACATTCAGAGTCTTTTTGGGCCAAACCTATTCAAACCACCCTATCACATAGAAATTCTATAAATATAAAAATTTTCTAAACAGTCAATGGTTTCTCACAATATATACAAGGATTATACAAAATTTAACATTCACCAATAAAGGTATCTGTCATCTATCTAACACAGAGAAACACAGAATTATGTCGATTGTAGAATTGCTATAGTTTTTTCAACAACTTAACAATACCAGTGTCCAGACTGAAGTGAATTGTGGATTCACACTGAGAGTGATTTTCAAAAGTCATAACCATTTTTAATATGAATGATTAGTTCAGCAAGAAGTAGCTATCTTAAGTCCTTAAATTTTCTAAAATACCTGACACAATATGGATTAGCATTTTTTGGTGATTAGCACACAATTATAATAAAATGTAAGAACTACAATTTTATTATTAGTTGTACTCCCTTTAAAGTGAAGTGTATAATTCAAAAACTTTCTTGAAATTAGTCTTTTATTATGAAAATTTAACTGAGCCTTAAATTTTTCAAACATTTTAACCCTGAAAGTTTTTAGACCACAAAAGTCCATCATCAGGATGTCCCTAAACCATACAAAAATGAATCTCTCCTTTAGTGAGTCCAGAATATCAAAAATATTATGAAAAGGGATACACAGAGGATCATTTTTCCATTAAAAGTTTTCATTGGCTTATCAAATAATTTAAAAAATGTATATCTCTGACAGAATGTGGAAGGTAGACATAAACTTTGTGCTGAACAAGAACAATAATTTCAACAATAAGCATTCACTTTACATGTAAATTTTTTTAAAAAAAACCTCAATTTTGAAATTTGCCTCAATTTTCCTGCTTTGTTCTCAGAATATTTTATACTACCAACATTCCACACTGTTTTCTGATGCTGTAAATGGAGATTTAATATGAAATCTTCTGTAGACTCTATCACTAGTATTTTTATTATCACATTTTCTGAAATTACACAGCTGTTGAATAATTTTACAACCAGTATTGTACCACGTTTTTGTTTGTGTGTCTTCTCCTTACAAGATATGCCTGAATGTACACATATTATAAACAACAAAAAATATATGGTAGGTTACTTAAAATAGAAAAATACAAATGAACAAAGTCAAAATCACCTGTGTCCACGAAGAATATAAAAGGAAAGATGTACACAATTGGGAGGGTAGCACTGTGTATAAATAAAAAAAAAAATATGCAGATGAAGTTAAGCAATTACCTATCTGGATGATAATATATAAATACTAAACTTCATAACATAAAAGAACAAGTTTATATATATATATATAAATATATATATATATATATACACACACACACACACACACATATATATATATATCTTCCCTTTCATATACATGTACATATACTCACAAACATATAGAAATACACACATACTAATTCACACACAAATATTTATATATATATATATACATACATATATATACAAAGAGCTATATGCCTATATGTTTTTCAAAAATATAACACAATATGACCTATGAGCATAGATTTAAATTCTGTAACAAATTCTTAGTATATTCAATCTAATATGCTAAACATAATTTATATTAATTATACCTGTGATGGCATGAGTTGTATGTCAATAATTCAAAGCCATATATATATAGGAGGCAGAGGCAGGTGGATTTCTGAGTTCGAGGCCATCCTGGTCTACAGAGTGAGTTCCAGGACAGCCAGGGCTACACAGAGAAACCCTGTCTCAAAAAACCAAAAAAAAAAAAAAAAAAAAAAAAAAAAGGAATATTCAAAGAATTGAAAAAACTCATAGCATTACGATATGGTGTGTATGTAAAATAAAAGATAAAGATTAAGGGGAAAATCCTTAAAAATAAAGAGCAATAAAATGTGTTTCCTTATAAAGAAATAAATCACAATAAGTGGATGAAAGGAAAATTTCATCGGATTAATTATAGATCTATCTGTAAAATTAACAAATTTTAAAGGAAATAGGTAAAATATAAAACTAAAATAGGGAATATATTAACAGAATGGCTTTTTTCCATAATAACAAATACTAAAATATACTATATGGAAAATGCTTTTAAATAGAAGTAAGTAAAGTGTGGAAAGTAGGAAAAATCAAATAATGATGATACTTTACAGAAAATGCAGAGTAAAGAGTCTAATGCAGATTTTGAAACTGTTTATTGGCAAATATATTACATGTAAATCTAGAAAATATTCTTAGGATCAATAGAATAAATGTAAGGAATTAAAGAGGAAAAATGAATATGCCTATATTCTTATCCTTTTTTTTTTTATTCTTTATACTTCTCCAAAGCACCAATCTGGATGTGTTCATAGAAGCTAATCCTTTTAACATTAAAGAGTGCCATCGCATCATTTCTCTCATTTTGCCCCCAAAGAATGGAATCAGAGGGAGATTTTATCACTAGTTTTATGGGATCAGGACTTTCTAATACAAAAGCTAGTTTGGGCCCTGAGCAGTCTGCTATCTCAGGTGGACCTCCATTCTCTCCACACCTCTCCACCTACTTTTATCAGACCAGTGAATCCTGAAACATACAAGTAAGCCTCCTTGCCCCACCCATATTCCCTGCTTGCTGAGTACTCTTGAACAAGCCAAGTTGTCCTGTGCAGCCTGCTATCCCTGGGTGACCTCCATTCTCCTTTCACTGATATTTCCACCTTGATCAGAATACTTGCTAATACTGAACCATACAGATACACAGATGAAGAGCTATACTACCCACAGATAAATATCATAGGCCTGCCATACCTGGATCATTGAGGAAAAGATGCCTTGCAATATCTTCTATAACAGGAATACCTAGGGACCAACATGATCCAGATGGCCGTATATCCTCAACTGAACAGAATCAACAAAAGTCAGAAAAATACACCTTCAGCACAGATAACCTAGTATATCAAGCTCTTGATATCCTAACACAAGTAAAGCACAAGAAAATGACCTTAGATATAATCTTATAAAGATGATAGAAGTTTTTAAAGAAGAAATGAATAAATCTCTTGAAGTAATACAGGAAAATACAGTCGATGCACTGGAGGTCTGTAAAGAGGAAACAATTGAATCCCTTAAAGATATAAAGGAAAATACCATTAAAGAAGTGAAGGAAATAAATAAACCTGTGCAAGACCTAAAAGTAGAAACAGAAACAATAAAGAAAACACAAAATGAAAAAAACCTGGGGATGGACAACCTAGGGAAGAGAACAGAAAAAAGTAGATGCAAACATCAACAACAGAAAACAGAAAAAGGAAGAAAGAAGATCAGGTGTAAAAGAAATTGATACATCAGTCAAAAAATGTTAAATTAAAAAAATAAATCCTGACATAAAATATCCAGGAAGTCTGGAATATCATGAAAAGATCTAACCTATGAATGATTGGAATGGGAAAATTTCAATACTCCCAAATCCAAGGTCCAGAAAATATTCCCAACAAAATCATAAAAGAAAACTTTTGCAACCTAAAGAAAGAAATGCCTATAGACAAACAAGAAGCCTATAAAGCATCATTTAGGCTGAAGTAGAAATGAAAAATCTTCCCATTACATAAAAAATCAAAGCAAAAATTGACAGAACAAAGAAAGAATATTAAAAGCAGCATGGAAAAATGCCAGATAACAGACAATGGCAAACCTATCAGAATTGTACCTACATTGTCAACAGAAATTCACAAAGCTAGAAGGGTCTGGAGAGATATGTTTCAACTTCTACAAAACCACAAATGCCATCGTAGACTACTGTACCCAGTAGATCTATCGGTTGAAATAGATGGAGATAAAAAGATGTTTCAAGACAAATCCAAGTCCAATCAATATCTATCAACAAATCTAGCCCTACAGAAAATACTCGAAAAAAATCTACAGCCCAAGGAGGATATCTACATCCATGAAAACACAGGAAATAAGTAGTTTTATACCAGCAAAAACAAAGGAAGCACATGCACACAAATACACACACACACACACACACACACACACACACACACACACACACACACACGAATACTATCAACATCAAAATAACAGGTAATAAAAATCACTGAACTCATTTCCCAGTAAAAAGACACAGACTAAAAGAATAGATGTTAAAACAAGATCCATCATTATGTTGCATACAAGAAACACACCTCAGCAAAAAAGAAGGACATTAGTCAGAGTAAAGAGCTAGAAAAAAGTTCACAAAGAAAACAGAACCAAGAAGCAAGCCTGAGTACACATTCTAATATCTAATAAAATAGACTTTCAATCAAAATTAATCAAAAGAGATAGGGAAGGACACGTTTACTCATCAAAGGAAAAATCCATAAATATAATATCTCATTTCTGAATATTTGTGCCCAAAACATAAAGCACTCTCATTTGTAAAAGAAACATTGCTAAAGCTTAAATTTCATATCAAACTCCACACATTATTTCTGGGAGACTTGAATATCCCACTCTCTTAAATTAACACGTCATCCAGATAAAAACTAAATATAGAAATTATGAAATTAATAGATGTTACGACTCAATTGGACCTGACAGACATCTATAGAATATTCCACCTAAGCACAAAAGAATGAACGTTCTTCTCAGCATCTCTTGCATCCGTATCCAAAAATACCATGCAGTTGGTCACAAAACAAGCATAAACAGATACAAGAAAATTGAAATAATGCCTTGTACATTAGCAGACCACCATAGATTAAAGCTGAACATAAACAAAAGAAAGCCTACACACTCACAGAAGTTGAACAACTCTCTACTCAATGATCTCTGGTTCAGGAAATAAATAAATAAATAAACAAGTAAATAAATAAATAGCATTCTATAATTCAATGAAAATGAAGGCACAATATACCTAAATTCATAAGAAACAATGAAAGCAGTGCCAAGAGAAAACTTCATAGCACTAAGTATCCCCATAAAGAAATTAGAAAGTTCTCAGATGAGCAATTTAAAAGTACACCTTAAATCTCTTTGGGAAAAAAAGGATCAGGCACACCAAAGATGAGTAAAAGTCAGGAAATAATAAAAATCAGGGCTGAAATCAATCAGACAGAATCAAAGAAAACCAGACAAAAAATCAGTGAATACAAGAGCTGGTTCTTTTAGAAAACCAACATTATAGACCAACTCCTTGACAAACTAACCAAAAGAAAAGGGACAATATCCAAATAATCAAAATTAGAAATGAAAGGGGAGATGTAACAATAGTCAGTGAGGAAATTCAAAGTTTATACTCCACAAAATTGAAAAATCTTAATGAAATGAATGATTTTCTCCAGTGATAAAACTTACCAATGTTAAATCAAGACTGAGTAAACTATTTAAACAGCCATATAACTCCTAAAGAAATTGAATCATTCATTAAATGTCTAACAACAACAACAACAACAACAGTGCCCAGGCCAGATGGCTTTAGTGCAGAATTCTACTGAACTTTCAAGGAAGAGCTGATACCAGTACTCTTCAAACTATTCCAGAAAATAGAAACAGAAGGAAGACTGCCAAACTCATTCTTTTAACCCTAGGTCACCATTGTAGCTAACCCACACAGTATCAACAAAGAAAGAAAATCTCAGGCCAATTAATCTTCTGAACTTTGATTCAGAAATACTCAATAAAATACTCACAAACTGAATCCATGTATACATAAAAATAACATCCATCATGATCAGGTAAGCTTCATACCAGAGATTCAGGGATGGTTCAATATACAGAAACTCATTAGTATAATTCACTATACGAACAAAGAGAAAAAAATCTCATGATCATCTCACTAGATACTGAAAAATCCTTTGATAAAATCCAGTGCCCTTTCATATTAAAAGTATAAGAGAGATCAGTGATATAAGGCACATATCGAAACATAATCAAAGCAATATACAGCAAGCCTGTAGAGGGTTTGGTCTAATACTACTTGTACTTTAATGCTAATTAATTATGGTTCCCTAAACAGCTTGCACTAGTGTTTGTATGTAAGACACTGAGGGACCATGCTCCAAGTAGATTCTTTTTGGTAAATGAAGATGCCAGCAGCCAAGGGCTAGGCAAGGCAGATAGAGACATGGCTTTTAGGATTCCTGGGCTTAGACAAAGAGAGTAAGTGAGAAAGAGATCCACCTTGCTGTGAGAATAAGGAGAGAAGAGAACACATGCCAGAGAATAGTGGAGGCAGGAAAGCATGATATCCACAAGAAGGAGCCAGGAGAGTGGATCCCAGTTGGGCAGCCCTCTGGGTCTAGGACAGCCAATGTAGAATACAGATTTTAGTAATAACTCAGAATTTTGGGGGGGAGGTGGATTAACCAGATGGAGGCTAGGAAGTAGCCCTGCTATTTAGCTGTCTAAGGCATACCAAAACATATAGGCTATGTGTGTGTGTTTCATTTGGGAATGTAACATTGGGGAAGGTATCATAACTTGATGCCTAGATTATTTTAATTAACATAATTCTACACAAGTAAATAGCCAACATCAAATTAAATGAAGAGAAGTTGAAAGCAATTCCACTAAAATCAGGGACAAGACAAGGCTGCCTACTCTGTCTGTATCTATGCATTATTCTATGTGAAGTTCTAGCCAGAGCAATAAGATGAGTAAAGGAGAAAAGGGGAACACAAATTGCAAAAAAAGAAGTTGAAGAATTGCTATTTGTAGAAGATATGATAGTATACATAAACGACCTCAAAAATTCTACCAGAAAACTCCTAAAACTAATAAACACCTTCACCAAGTGGCTTGAAATAAAATTAACTCAAAGAAATTAGTAGTCCTCAGGTAGTACCTGAGGACTCAGCTATACCTCTCCGGGCATATACCCAGAAGATGCTCCAACATGTAATAAAGACACATGCTCCACTATGTTTATAATAGCCAGAAGTTGGAAACAACCCAGATGTCCCTCAGCAGAGAAATGGATACAGAAAATGTGGTACATTTACACAATGGAGTACTACTCAGCTATTAAAAACAATGACTTCATGAAATTCGCAGGCAAATGGATGAAACTTGAAAATATCATCCTGAGTGAGGTAACTCAGTAACAAAAGAACGAACATGGTATGTACTCACTGATAAGTGGATATTAGCCCAAAAGTTTGGAATACTCAAGTTTCACTTTACAGTAACCGTTGGACTGAGAGTATGGTCCCAGATGGAGGAGTTGGAGAAGGGACTGAAGGAGCTGAGTGAGTGGCAGTCCCATGGAGGTAGCAACAGTGTCATCTGGCCTGACCACCCTTGTGCTCCTGGAGGCTGGACCACCAACTAAAGAATACACATCGAGGCACCCATGGCTCGAACCACATATGTGGCAGAGGAGGGCCTTGTTGGCCATCAGGGGGAGGAGAGGCCCTTGGGCCCGAGGGTGTTAGAGGCCCCAGTAAAGGGGAATGTCAAGGTGGGAATACAGAAGTGGGTGGGCTTGTGGGTGGGAGGTGGAATACCCTCATAGAGGCAGGGGAGGTGGGGAGGGGATAGGGGGTTTCCAAAGAGGAGACCTGGAAAGGGGGAAACACTGGAAATGTAAATAAAGTATCAAAAAATGAAAAAAAAAAAGAAATTAGTAGTCCTCTTTTATACAAATGATAAGTGGGCTGAGAAAGAAATTAGGGAAACAACAACCTTCACAATAGTGACAAATAATATAAAATATTTTCATGTAACTCTAACCAAGCAAATGAAAGGTATGTATGACAAGAACTTCAAGTCCCTGAAGAAAGACATTGAAGAAGATATCAGAATATAGAAAGATCTTCCAGGACTGACATAGGAAAAATGCTATCATACTAAAAGCTATCTAAAGATTCAAAGCAATGTCCATCAAAATTTCAACAAATTTTTTTGTAAATCTTAAAAGGGCAATTCTCAACTTGATTTGGGAAAAAAATAGAATAGCCAAAACCTATCCTAAGCAATACAACCCTAAACAATAAAAGAACTTCTGACCTCAAGCTGTACTGCAGAGCAATAGTGATAGAAACTACATGGTATTTTTCTTAGTGAAAAGACACCATGACCAAAGCAACTCTTATCAGGACGAATCTAAATGGGGCTGGCTTACATGTTCAGAGTTTCATGACATTATCATCAGTGCAGGAGCATAGCCGAATTCAGCCAGGAATGGTACAGGAACAGCTGAGAGTTCAACATTTTTATATGAAGGCCACTAGATTAAGACATGCTTTAGGAGGAGGGTCTCATCACCCACCCCCACAATGACACAATTCCTCCAACAATCCCATACTACCTAATAGTGCTACTTAGTCTCACTTAGAATGTGGAATAAAATAGTCACTAGAAGGAGACAGAGGGAAGAAATGAGGTGGCAGAGGAAATAGGGAGCGGTATGGGGTGTTCTGGATCAGGTGTGGGAAGTATCAAGAGAGATGGCTGGATAGCCATGAGAATGAATAGAAATCTGCAACTTATGGTGTTGGGGAGGTAGGTGGCATCTCCAGGAAGAGACAGAAATCTGGGATAAGGGGGTCACCCAATAATCAATGAGGTTGCTCATCCTTAGCTATCACTCACAGCATTGAGGATATTGAACCTGAAGAGGCTACCTTCTGTAGTTAGGTAGGAACCCCATGGCACCATAGGGACACCAATCTACCCACAAAACTTTGGACCCAGTGTTTGTCCTATCAACAAGAAATGTAGGGACAGAAGATGGAGCACAGACTGAGGGAATGGTGAAGCAATATTTGGCCCAACTTGAGCTCTACCCTATTGGTAAGCATGAGTCCCTGACACTATAATTGACACTCTGTTTTGCTTGCAGACAGTAGCCTAGCATAGGTGTCCTCTGAGAGTCTCCACCGAGCAGCTAACTCAAACAGATGCAGGCACCCACAGCCAAACAACAGATGGAGCTTAGGGACTCTTATGGAAGAACTGGTAGAAAGATTGCAGGCCCTGAAGGGGATAGGAACTCCATAGGAGGACTAACAGAGTCAACTAACCTGGCTCTTAGGGCTCTCAGAGATTGAACCTCCAACCAAAGAACATACATGAGCTGGACTGAGGCCTCCTCACATATATGTAGCAAATGTGCAGTTTTGTATTCATGTGGGTCATGAACAAATGGATAGGGGTATATGGGATAGGTTCTTCGGGATGGGCTGCCTTGTCTGGCATCAATGGGAGAGATTTGCCTAGCCTTGTAGAGACTTGATGTGCCATGGTGCAGGAATACCCAGAGGGGGCCCAATCTGCTCAGGGAAGAAGGGGAGAGGGTATGGAGGAAAGGATTGTGGGATATGGTTATGAGGAGAAGGGCAATGAGTATAATGTAAATGGAATAATTTTAAAAAATGGTGTTTGTGTTTACCAAAAGAAAATGCTATTACTCAATGTTCCCCAAAAGCATAGATTTAAAAACCCTAACAAATTCATAGAATATCCAATGTAATATGGTATCTATAAGTTATATCCTGTGATGGCTTAAGTCGTATGCCTATAATTCAAAGATAATTCAGTATGTGAAGATGACTTTGTCTTAAAATCTATTAACTTTCTTCAACTCTGCACCAATAGAAATAGAGAAAACATTTGATAGACTAATAAGCAATTTATCATAAAACCACATATTGTTTTATAAATAGTGAGAAATACAGCAAATGATATCCTCAAAGCTCAGGAAGAGCAACATAGTAACTGAGAAAACACTAAAGTTTGTCACTCAGTTCAAGAAAAATGTGACTCCAGTTTTAATAACATTTAGATATAAAAGGCAATGCCTTTCTTACATACTGTGATGGTTTGTATATGCTTGGCCCAGGGAGTGGCATGATTAGAATGTGTGGTCCTGTTGGAGTAGGTGTGTCAGTGTGGGTATGTGCTATAAGACCTTCATCCTAGCTGCCTGGAAACAAGTACTCTGCTAGCAGCCTTCATATGAAGAAGTCTAACTCTCAGCTCCTCCTGCATCTTGCCTGCCTGGATGCCACCATGTTCCTGCCTTGAAGATATTAGACTGAACCTCTGAACCTGTAAGCCAGCCCCAGTTAAATGTTGTCCTTATAAGAGCTGCCTTGGTCATGGTGTCTAAATAGGAAACATGTTTAAATTAAAGTATAAAAATAAGGCTTATAAACACTTTCAGCGATGTAGCTGGATACAATATTAACTTATAAAAATGTATAGCTCTCTTGTATACAAATGTCAGCCTGGGGAAAAAAATCAAAATGTTTTCTCCTTTTCTCTTGGGTTGTTGGCTATCAGCCCAAGAGTACAAAGAAAGCAAAGACCATAAAAAGGTTTTCAGAAAGCCCATGAGTAGTAACTGAAATGACAACATTCTGGGATCAGCTTCAGGGAGACAAATCAACATATTCGAGATAAATCAAAGATTATATAGTTTTGGGGAAATGGAAAGAAACATCCAGGTTTGGCAAAGATCATAGGCTGAATGCTAAGGTACTGAGATGCATCAATAGCATGGGAAGACATTCTAGGACTCTCCAGTATTTGCTGAACAGGTTTCTAATCTGGAAAGGAAGCTGAACCTGTAATCTAACTAAGGCTGCATGCCATTGTGAAGGCAGAGGATATAGAGGCTTTTGAGATCCCTAGACAAGGTCAGACAAGAGGCATTGTTGGTAATGGAATTCTACCAATTTTCACTGTGCTTAGGGCTTTCTGCTAACTTAGTGCTTTCTAGTGATGTCAGACTTCAACTTCAGTTAGCAGGACCACAGATAAGTAACACCTATCACAATAGCATAAATTATAATGAGTATCTCTAACCAAGCAATTCAAAGACTCTTAGGAAAAAAAAATTCTTTTTGTAGAAGATGATTTCAGAAGACAGAATGGTCTCCCAAGCCCATGTATGGGTAAGATTAATATAGTGAATATGTCCATTGTACTGAGCAAAATCAACAGATTCAGTGAAATATCCATGAAAATTCCAACAAAATGATACACAGATCTTGAATGGACAATTTTCAGATTTCTACTGAAATGCAAAAAACTCAGAATACCTAAAAAAATCCTATGCAATAGCAAAACTACTGTAGGTATCACTATCCCTGATTTCAAGTTGTACTACAAAGCTTTAGTAATAAAAACAGCATGATATTGGGACAAAAACAGGCATGCTGATAAATGGAATTGAATTGAAGATGAATGCATAAATCCACACACCTATGAACATGTTGTTTTTTATAAAGAATCCACAAAAATGCATTGGAAAAAAGACAAAATCTTCAACAAATGGTGCTCATCTAACTGAATATCTGTATGTAGAAGAATACAAACAGATATTTATGATAATGCACCAAAGTTTCCAAATGGATCAATGACCTCAACATTGAATTGGATATACTGAACATGATAGAAGAGAAAGTGGGAAATAGCCTTGACCTCATTGATACAGAAGAAAAACTCATGAACAGAACATCATAAGCTCAGAACATTGTGAAACTAAGAATCTTCTCAAAGCAGTGGTATGTAGAATCAGAAAATATTTGAGGGCTAATATCCAAAATAATTTTTTTAAAAAATCAAGAAACTAGATATCAAGAAACCAAATAATCCAGTTTAAAAATGGAATAAAGAGGTAAAAAGAGGAGTTCTCAATTGAAGAAACTCACGTAGCTGAAAAACACTTAAAGGAATGTTCAACATTAACTGTCAGGGGAAAAAAAACAAAATTAGTTGGCGATTTCCTCTTACACCTGTCATATTGGGTAAGATCAGTTATATCACTCTTGAACATATACAAAAGGATGATTCATTGTAATATATGAACACTTGCTCAACATGTTTATTGCTGCTCTATTTATAATAGCCAGCAATTGGAAACAATCTAGATTTCCCTTAGTAGAAGAATGGATAAAGAAAATGTGGTTCATTTACAAAATGAAATATTATTTATGCTAAAATACATGAAATTTGCAGGCAAATGAATGGAACTAGAAAAATAATAGTATAGTATCCCAGATTCAGAAAGATGAATATGGTATGCATTTGTTTTATTTGAATATTTGCTCTAAATGCAGTATCTATAGAATCACAGAGGGTATGTATAAAATGAGAACTAGAAGAGACAGATATATCTCACTGGAAAAGGCAAATAGAATACATAGACATGGATGAAAGAGAGTGGAAAAAACCTTGTACAGTAGAAACATACCAAAAATATGAATATACAAAGGTGCTCTAGAAAACTTGACATATATGGAAGAAAGACAGTCCCAACTGGGCATCTCTTGTCACTCAACAGGACTTCCAGTACTGGGAATGTGTTACATCTAATTGAGTTTTGGGGAGGAGGGGTCATATATGAATATTCTAGCAACCAAGGTTGTTGCCAAGAGTACAGGTTGCTTTCTAAAAACTTACAAGGCCCCATTTTAAATGACAACACTTACACAGGTCATTAAAATCTGAAATGTTGAATGAGTACCTATATAGAGCCTTCATGCATATATTCTAGTGTCGTCACAGGAACATACGCTGCATACTATAAAAAGAGATACATAACCAGAAATCCAGACACAAACTCTTTTATTTATAATGGTGTCCTGTTTGCAAGATGTGCTAGGACAATGATGGCACATATTTTGTGTAAGTAACCAACCAATAACTCTTTTGACTTAATGACCTCTCCATTATATGGAAACCGTATCTAGCATTATTTGGGTAATCATGAACTATATAGTTCAGAGACTGAGAATAAAACCAAAGAGAGAGAGAGAGAGAGAGAGAGAGAGAGAGAGAGAGAGAGAGAGAGAGAGAAAGAGAGAGACAGAGAGACAAAGAAACAAAGAGATATTATATAATGACAAAACAACTTATAATGATATTCTGTTGCATTGATAGATCAGAGTCTGGTTCAACTATCAGCAGAGAAGTTTCCTCCTGTAGCAGGTGTGAACAAATATGATGAGCCTCACACAGATTTTATACAGATAGTGAGAGACATTGGAACACTCAGCCGTTGGTGGGATATCTTCATTGAATCTCTACCTTTAGATCTCAGAGATCCTTGTGGAAATAGAGGAAAAAAAGGAGTGTAAGAACAAGACGCCATGAAGTACACCAAGAAAACAAGGCCATCTAAATTAACAAAAGCCAAGCTCATTGAACTGACAGAAACTTAAGGAGCTTGTACATGCGCTGCAGGGTTTTACACTAGGTTGTCTGTGCATGGATTATAGGATAGTGTTGGGTAATTTTATGGGATTCCTGAATGGGCAAACCCATGGATCCCTGAGTCTTGTGCCTTCTCTTGGGGTCTTTTCTTTGTTTGATTGTCTTGATCAACACTGATGTAATAGTTTGTATTTTATTTTATTTCATCATATATTTAATTTAATGAATAAATGAATGGTAAATGTTAACTGAACTGACACTTATACCTGCTGGAAGAGGGAAAACCAATTTCTCCATAAAGAAATGCTGGGTATGTTAAACATTCCAACACAGGCTTCATGTGCAATAACATTTGACCAAGATATAATTGGACTCCACAATTTTGAGTGTGCTATGATTTTGTTACAGTTTTATTAATGATGATATTGTAGGTGTTTGGTGTTTTTACTTTGAATCTGGTTTTATTACGTTTGCTTGATTATATGAGAGTTCTTGTTGTATTGAATTTTGTTTGTTCTTTTGAGAAAGAGTTGAGTGGATATGGAGGGTTGAAGATATGAAAGGAAAATTTTCCTTCCAACACTCTTCCCTGATTCACCCCCTAAGCATCCAACTTTGTGTCTGTTATAATAAACTGATTAAGATAATTTGTGCCATTCCAATGCTTGCATATATTGCCTTCTAAAGCAAAAGCAATTTAGCAATGGGTATACTCTTAAATAATCTATTCTTTTCTCAACAGATAACACTGTCATAATTCTGTGGCTAAGTATAGACCTTAACTATTCTGACTATATCTGTTGTGGGTTAGAATGATTATAGTTTTAAATTTGTATGATGAATATGGTGGCTTGAATATGCTTGGTTAAGGAGGTGTGTGAGCTTTTTGGAGGAATTGTGTCACTGTGGAGGTGAGCGTTGAGGTCTCATATGCTCAGTCTCTGCCCAGTGTGGAACTCAATCTTCTTCTGCTGCCTTAGGTTCCAGATACAGTAGAACTCTTTACTCCTGTTGTGTCATGTCTGCCTACACTCTGCCATGCTCACCTACCATGATTATAATGGACTGAACCCCTGAAACTGTAAGCCAGCCCCAATTAAATGTTTGCCTTTATAAGAATTGCCTTGGTCATGGTATCTCTTCTCAGCAACAGAAACCCTAAATAAGATAATGACTGACACAGTGACATTTAATGACATCAACTATGTATTCCTGCTGATTTTTATTAATATTTTTGTCCAAATCCATTTCCGCATCTCTCCTTTAATGATGTTTTATTAATTAGCTACTTTTTAGGCATTCAATTTGACATTCAGATAATTAAATATATTTACATATACAAAGATATATATTTACATATTATGAATACTTTATTGCATTATTTTTCTTTTTGTAGAATTAAATTACATTGTAACATCGTCAAAATGATGGTAAAATTCCTGAATATTTACCCATGGACAATAATTCTAATGTTCATTATTTCTTTTCTCAGATATATATATCTGTGAGATATAGTTTTTTTTTTCTGCCTAAAACTACTTTTCATGTTTCTTGTAATGTGGGTCAATATTCAACTCATCCTTTTAAATTTACTGCAGCCAATCCATTTGTTTTACTTTTGGCTTTGGAAGCTATTTTGCTGAGCACGGGATTATATGCTTGACTTATTCTCTTTCAGTGTTGAGTAAGTTACTCTATTTCTTCTCCAATTTGTTTAAGCAAGAAATCTGAATTTACTCATTATGATTATTGTCACACAGAAATAACAAGAATCCTCTTCAATTGCATTTTCTTATTTCTTTAGAACAATTTATGATTTAATCTAATAAAGTTCTCACAAGTACATTTTATGTTTTTATAAATTATGTTATGTTTAGAAAATGTTCAGTAATATCCCCAATGTATTTCATTAACTCTCCTTTCGATCCCTCTATGGGACACTGATTGACACAACTTTTTTATGCAATTATACCATATAATGCTTTATCAAAGCCTTTAAGCTTTTTCTTCCTTGCTTTGTTTTTGTGTATTTTGTTTTTATGCATTTTGTGGGTCATTTCTATTGCCCTGTATATAATTCAACAACCCTTTTGTATTTTGGACTGTAAATTTCTGGTAATATGTGTAGCCTATTTTATATGAGACATGATAATTGTCATCTTTTTTACTGTTTAAGACAGTTGTTCTCAACTTGTTCACAACCTCTTTGGGGATCTAATGATAATTTCACAGGAGTTGACTAAGGCCATCAGAAAATGTAGATATTTACTTTATTATTGATATAATAGCAACATTACAGTTATAAAGTAGCAATGAAAATAATCTTATGGTTAGGATCACCACAACCTGAGGAGCTGTACTAAATGGTCACAGCATTATGAAGTTTGAGCACCACTGCCTTGGAGTAAGATTCTACAATGTGATAGAAGCAGTTATGTTGTTATAAACAGTTCAGTGCTTTTATGACTTGTTGGATAGATCCGTTGCTATATGATACTTGTAGCTGCTGCTTTTCCCACACTAAAGCATAAAATACCCCATGCTCATAACTGGTGGACTTTCAAATCTGGCTGCTAATAGAAGCCCCTAATTATAGGTTGTGCTTAGCAGAATCAGTCATTGATGGTTACTTAGGGTAGTTCTTTCTCCAGTTTTATAAAATTTGCTCTTATATATGACCCATTTGTTTAAGGGTTAATTTTTCTTTTTGATAAATGCTTGGAATTTGCCCTCACAATCTTGCAACATCTATGTTTTATCTTATGGAGCCCATTATCCTTGAAATTATGATAAACACACACTAAATATTATGATATTTCTGTCTTCACCTGTGTCCTTCAACTGCAGCAATCTCTAAACTATACATTGACTCTTCCTTTAATTAAATTGATATATCAACATTATAAAATATGGTACTCTGCTTGTTTAGCTACTATCAGATTAGATGTTCCTGCAAATACAATTTGTAACTGTGATTAACTTCTACATATGTTTAACTAATGGAAAAAGAGATTTTTTTCTTGATAATTCAAGTGAGCTGCATCCAACCAACTGAAGCCTTTAATAACAACAGCTAATATTTTAGAGAAGCAATTCTGCCTCCAGGCAGAACACTAAAAACCTAGCTGAAGTGTGAGCCTGGCAGGTTCTGTTATGGATTCAGTCTAGTTAGCTGCTTACAAGCTAAGGTCTATGTTCTAGTCATGTTTATTGTCAACTTGATACAATTAAATGAGGAGAAACTTCAACCGAATAATTTCTCAAACAAGATTAGCCTATGGTCAGGTCTTTGAGAGATTGTTTTGGTCAATGATTGTTAGGAAAGAGCCCACTGTTGCTAATTCAACATCAGTACGAGGCATGTGGAAGTTTTATCCAAATATTCTATTGATTTCTACCCAATAGATAGGGTCCTTGATTCTCCTTAGTTTACAGGTTTATAGCTGAAATTCCTTCAACCTCAGGCATCATTTGAATCCACAGACTCTAATTATACAGGCTTGCCTTGTATCCCCAGTCAGGTTTGCTTATCTGTTATAAACTCAGGATGAATGAATTATTGATTACCATAATCTACCCATTGGGATTCCCAGTTTTCTCCACTTTTACATACAATGACTAGAATCTTTCATTTATCTCAGGGCTAATGTCAAGATGGAAAGAAAGCTGACTAAAGTACCCTGTCTTCCCTGAAATGAATAACCATGTAATATCAACTAGTTCATTGTCATTTTATTTTTTTTATTGTAAAGTTCTTATTTGTAGAAACTATTGGTTTAATTGACTCAGATGCTTATATAAAGAACCAACCTAAACTAATTCAACGGAAATAAAATTCTTTCTTTATTTTAACTAAGTCATCATAGTGAACAATCATTGTCAGTAAAGATTTGTCTGGGCCCTGGAAGGTCTAGCTTTTCAGTCTTCCAAGAGTTGTTCATTAATATTCAAACCATATGAAATCCTACAACTATACAATATATAATCCATATAATATAAAAGTAGATGTATAATATAGGTATGACAATGTAAGTCTAAAAGGTATTTTTTCCTTTAAAAATTTCAAATGTTATCCCCTTTCCAGGTTTTCCTTTCACAACACCCCCTATCCTATCGACTGCCCCCTGATTCTATGAGGGTGCTTCCCCATCCACTTATCCACTTCTGCCTCACCTAGCATTACCCTACTCTGGGGCATTGAGTCTCCATAGGACCCAAGGCCTCCCCTCTCACTGATGCCAGATAAAGCAATCCTCTGCTACATAAGCAGCTGGAGCCATGGGTCCCTTCATCTGTACTCTTTGGTTGGTAGTTTAGTTCCTGGGAGCTCTGGAAGGTCTGGTTGGTTGATATTGTTATTCTTCCTATGGGGTTGCAAACCCCTTCAGTTTCTTCAGTCCTTCCCCTAACTACTCCATTGGGGTCCCTGTGCTCAGTCCAGTAGTTGGCTGCGAGCACCTGCATCTGTATTGGTGAGGCTGTAGCAGATCCTCTCAAAGGACAGCTCTTGTCAGCAAGTGCTTCTTGGCATCAGCAATAGTTTCTGGGTTTAGTGTCTGAAGATGGGATGGATGCCTATATGGGGCAGTCTCTGGATGTCCTTTCCTTCAGTCTCTGCTCCACTCATTGTCCCTGCATTGTCTTTAGAATGGAGCAAATCTGGATTAATATTTTTGAGCTGGGGGGGTGGCTCCATCCCTTAACCTGGGGCCATGCCTAGCTATTGGATATGGGTTGTCTCTACAGGTTCTAGCTCTTTGTTGGGAATTTTGGCTACAGTCATTGCCCTTTGGTCTTGGGAATATCTTGCTTCACTGGTATCTGCGACTTTCTAGTCTATCCCCAGTTCCCCATCCCCCACTGCTACAGAGTAAAACCTTACAAATAAAACTAAAATTATCACATAAAATTTATACAAGGCAAGATAAAGATAGCAATAAAATATTCTGCTATAGTCATAGATCAGTGCCTTACTCAACCACCATCAGAAAAATATTCTCTTTTAATAAACTGGAGCAAATACAGAGATGCACAGACACTACACTGAATGACCTTAGTACACACTGGTCCAAGTGGTATTTCTCCATTAAATCCCTTCCATCAGAGCTCAAGGTACCATGAGGAAAAGGAGACACAATTGATATAAGAGCCAGAGGGGACATAGGACACCTGGAAAATAAGTATCTAAATCAACTGAACAAAGCTAATATGAATTCACAGAGACTGCATGGGGTCTACACCAAGTCCTCTGTGAGCATATTATAGCTTTCAGTTTAGGATTTGTATAGGACTTGTGGGTGTATGAATGAGAAGTTCTCTGATTCTTTTGCCTTATCTTGGATTACTTTCTACATCTTGTTTACTTGTATAGCTATTTACCTTCACAGAATCTTAAAAATGAGCCCATCTCTCTACCATCACTTTTTGAGTTGTACCTATCTGAGGAAGGAGAGTCGTTGCTTGGAAAGGAAAGAAATGTCTATCTGCCATTCATCATAATTTCAGAAAAAACAAAGAACATTTGAGGGCAAAAAGAAACAAAGAAACACATAAACTCAAAATAAAATTTGCTCAGTAGCACTTGAAGGGAACCTTTAAAATCATAGAATGTTTGTTGTATTGGTTTCTGAAATCTTACAGATCTGAACATCATTGTAATCTGCTAGCATGCCTAATAGCCTAGATTCTTTGCTAATACTCTATAGTTCATTGTGTAAAAATGTATGACCATTCTAAAATGCTGAGCAGCTTGCCAACACTGTGGTAGGTACCAGTCTCTCAGTAATGTTTCAAGGATCAGAAATTGAGGTTAAAATTGAACATCTTAAGAAAATGAAAACAAATAAGAACATTTATACTGAGTCAGACCTTACATAAAAATATCTTTAACTGAGAAAAAACATTCCCGTCATAAAAAGGAAAGCAATCACTTTCAATTGTGGAAGGCCACATAACTGCTGTGAGGGAGCACTCAGTATGATGCACTACTTTAGAATATCTGCTTCTCAAGGGGAAAAAAGTTTAGCCAGGATAATAATGTACAACATCACACTTCTCTATATAGTTTTCATGTTTTAAAGCAATGTAAATAACCTTTTAAATGATTCTCCACACATTTGTGATTTGTTTACATTTAAATGGAAATTTAGTTTTTCTTTTGTGTTAATTTCAACAAATAAAGTATGATGTCCATAATAGTTTATGCCATTCCATCAGCTGCTCTACTTACAGTATATGGGTTCTTCTTTGAAATTAATGGGTTAAATGCACTGTTGGCCTTTGAATGATATTGAAAGCACATCTTTAAATATTTTTTAAACTTAATTATTTTCAGGATTTAATCTAACTGTACGTATTGTAAGATAATGTATGTTATGCCACAAATATGTTTTGGTCACAAATAAACCATGAACATTGCTTCATATTCATGGAAATCTCTTGTTATATGCTGATTCACTAATTCTAATGACAAGCTGTAGATTCCATGAAAATATTGAATGCTAAACAGCAACTTCTATACCATGTGACAAGTCTCAACTTACATCAGTAGGAATAGTATCTTTTCCATAGTAGATCTTAGACTCTGCCTTAAATGTAATTACTAATATTTTAATCCAGATATGTTGATATGACAAAACACCTGATGCTGAATGTTATGTTAAAAATCGGTGGTGCTGTTTAGTTAGTTTTCAATTTGGAAAGACTAGAATTAAACATTTCTATCCTTGGCCTCTGATAAAGACCATTTAACTACATTGCAGCAGATAGAAAGGATGACGCCCAGGAAAATATGTGATGATTCAAGTTGTGAATTTAGACAAGATCAGAAGTTTGCCTTACAAGGGTTATAATTATCCAAACCCTTATTACCAGAGCACAACTTGAAGGTTCCTACACATTTCTTTAATGTTATATTGAAAATAAAGATCATAGCGCATGAACATTGTGGGGACAAGCCATGTGCAAATCATATCATAGAGTTCTCCTTTAGGAAGGCATGTTGATAGACATTCACACACAGAAGCAGAAACTGTCAACTACCCACAAATAATTGCCAAGCACAGATGAAATCTAGAAGCTAGAGGAGGCATGTTGCAAATTTTCCATGAGAACTGGCTACAGCATTCATAGGAGCCAACCTTGCTGACACTGATGCCATTATCTACAATTCTGAAGTGAGGATCTAACATTTTAAGCCAGTTTCTGCCCATTCATTGCAGAACCACTGTAAAAGTGATATGACATATTTTTCTTTCTTTTCTTTTTTAAAAATAGAATCTTTCTGTAAGTCCAAGCTAGCCTGGTCCCACGCTATGCTACCTGGGCTTTCCTCCAACTCATAACAATTCTGCTGTCTCAGCCTACAAAATTCTGGAATATGCTAACCATCATGACCAATTAATACAGCATAATTTTCATGATATGTAAAGATTAATTTTATATTACAACTGTTTTTAAAAATCTGTATATAATCCAGCTTTTTTCTTTGAGAAATTACTACAGTATATTTGATCATAATATAACCTTCTCCCTACTCCTTCCAGATCCTGTTCTGAATCCCAAACTACAAACATCACATTCTTTCTTTTAAAAACAAAAACACACCTAAAAGCAAACCCACCATTCACATACACACATCACATACAACCCCCCCCACACACACACACAAGCACATGCCCACACTAACGTGAGTCCAAGTTATATTGGCCAACTACTGCTGAACATCACATATGTCCAGGGTTGTAGCTGCTATAGCTAGTAGAGTCTGCTGAAGAAATCTGATTTTCCTTCTCCAAGAAGACAGCAGTTGTAAATAGCTTCTTGGATGAGGTGGGTTGTTCTCCCCTTCTCTCCTTCATGATGAGATTATTTCTTCCTTGAACTTGTGCAGTTCTCATGTATGCTGTCATTCTTTATGTACTCATATGTACATCTGTCCTATTTTGTTTGGAGAATGCTGCTTCCTTATAGTAATCCACCACTTCTGGCTCTTACAATCTTTCCACTGCCTTTCTTCTCTGCCTTGATCCCAGACTTTGCATATACATATACATATGCATGTAATTGTTTGTGTATATGCCATTAGAAGTTGTATTATTGATTACTGCTATTTACCCAACTAATAGGGTGTTTCTCCTATGGCTCATGATTTATCTAATCTCCAGTTCTTCACTTCATTAGCAGTGTCAGGTATATCTTTCACATCATCATGGAAAGAAACTTTAGCCAAATCAAAACAGTAGGTTACTCACATAACATGTAACACTGTTTCACTAATGGGTATCTTTCAAAGCCAGATCATTTAGGTGGGTCACACGGTTTAATATTTCTGTGTAACAAATGATTAGGTTTTTTTTTTTTTCCTTCTAAGAGTATATATAGTCTCTTGCAATCCTATGAATGCCACCCAGTAGTGATGAAGACTCCAGTTGTGTATCAGTTAGATTCCTCAAGGTTCTATGAAGAGCATATTTGATGTCTTCAGTAATAGTATCATACTGTGATTTGTGACCAATACCAAGTGTAATAGCATTTAATATTTGGGAAGTTTACAAGTCCCCTTTTGGGAAATGACTGAAAAGTATATACAACCTATCCCTTGTACTGGGGACTTCATTTGGTAGCATATGATATCTATGTTGACCCATATAATGTTTATTAGAGAACTTTTCATCTTTATTATTAATTGCTTCTCTTCCTTAAGATTGTGATATAATGATATTTTTTGGTATAGTTGTCTACTGATAAAAATTATATAACAGAGGGTCATTTTAAATGATAGTAACTTATGTTTTAAACATTTCTCATGCTTCACAGGCAGAATTTGTTTTTCAAGTTTACCATTTATATTCAATGTCTGTGGTTGTGTTTCTCTTAACATGCCCTAGAAGAAGAACCTCTACTTGCTCAGCTCCTATACTACTAATCTCAACTGAAACACTTGAGGATAGTACAAACTATTGGATGCCAAATCCATCAGAGAAAAGCTATGAATGCAGCCCAAATTATTATAAATGGTAATCTTACATTCCAATATGAAAAGATTGGATATACTACAAGGTTTCCCTCATTGTAATGTGAACATATAATATTGTTACTTTCTAGATAATATGACAAGTCTCTATTATAAGCTATTTCAAGGACTAAACTCTAAATTTGAACTAGCAATATTTCCTAATATATTAAAATTGGTATCTAATTTATTAATTGTGAGATAGATTTTTTTTGTAAAATATAGAGAAATAAATTAAGCTTTATTATTAATATCTCTCAGAAATTTGAGAGAGACAAAGAGCAGCACACAGAGATGTGTTCATATGGAATAAAAGAAGGAATTTTATGAAGTCCAGGAAACTTTTATAAACTGTGAATTATAATAAAGGATCAAGTTCTTCCATTTGTCGCAGTAGGTGTTACTGTTAATACCACATGCCTAAAAAGATACTTGTACAAAATAAGTCTTACTGATTTTATTTCTAGTCTTCCTACTTTAATATAAGAATAATGGGGAAAACGTGGAAGAAAGAACTACATTGGAATCTGTTGATTGAAGTCTTTCATTTTAAGGCATAGCAATCCATATATTGTTTACAAATTGCATGGGAATGCTAAGCTTTGAGAAAGCCCATGACCTCAAATTTTCCTCAAATTTATTGCCAGTTTTACATAATAGATTGCCGATGGAGAAGTAAAGCATATTGTCTGCTGTTTAGGGAAAGAATTTCTACCAGATGAGATTCATGACTAGTCTTATATGCATAATTAGATTAGAATTCATCTTAAAGGTGACCTTGATTTATTTAGCTGGTTAGTCAGTAGATACTTTATGGAGTTCAATATTGTAAAGATTGCTCAAAAGAGGAAAGTTGTAATGTCCTTAATAGGGTCATTAGTGAAATCACTAGATGAAATTAACTGAAGGACAATCTCAACAAACGTCTTTTTAGTACTAATAGCATACCCCTGAGAACATTAATAGCTAGTGTAAATTGGTGTCTATTTCCTTTATCTCATTTTCTTTATCTGACTTAAGTAGATAACAGATGATTATACTGAATATAAATTAGAATTATTACTGTTTTCCAAACTTGCTCAATTGAAAAGAAATGCAATGACCTTTAAATATTCAAGAAGAACTTTTATGGAAACTCAATCATATTTTTCACAGGTTAATATTTTTATAGACATTAATAGAATTGTATTATTTTCAGTGTGGAAATTTTCAGCAAATTTATGAGTTAGCTAGTTATTTCTGATTTGATTTGTGAATCACTAGCCAGTAGAAATAAATGAAAATTTACCTCAACAATGATGGCTTAAGAACCTCAAAGTTCCGAACTTTTGGGCTAATATCCACTTATCAGAGATTACATACCATGTTCGTTCTTTTGTGACTGAGTTACCTCTCTCAGGATGATATTTTCAAGTTCCATCCATTTGCCTGAGAATTTCATGAAGTCATTGTTTTTAATAGCTGAGTAGTACTCCATTGTGTAAATGTACCACATTTTCTGTATCCATTCCTCTGATGAGGGACATCTGGGTTGTTTCCAGCTTCTGGCTATTATAATTCTGGCCACTATGAACATGGTGGAACATGTGTCTATATTAAATGTCGGAGCATCTTCTGGGTATATGCCCAGGAGTGGTATAGCTGGGTCCTCAGGTAGTATTATGTCCATTTTTCTGAGGGTCCGCCAAACTGATTTCCAGAGTGGTTGCACCAGCTTGCAATCCCACCAACAATGGAAGCATGTTCTTCTTTCTCCACATCCTTGCCAGCATCTGCTGTCACCTGAGTTTTTGATCTTAGCCATTCTGACTGGTGTGAGGTGGAATCTCAGAGTTGTTTTAATTTGCATTTCCCTGATGACTAAGGATGTTGAACATTTCTTTAGGTGCTTCTCAGCCCTGTGAATTTCCTCTGTTGAGAATTCTCTGTTTAGCTCTGTTCCTCATTTTTTGATAGGGTTATTTGGTTTTCTGGAGTCTAACTTCTTGAGTTCTTTGAATATATTGTTATTAGCCCTCTATCGGACGTAGGATTGGTTAAGATCGTTCCCCAATCTGTTCATTGTCGTTTGTCCTATTGACATTGTCCTCTGCCTTACAGAAGCATTGCAATTTCATGAGGTCCAATTTGTCGATTCTTGATCTTAGAGCATAAGCCACTGGTGTTCTGTTCAGGAACTTTTCCCCTGTACCCAGGTGTTCGAGACTTTTCCCCACTTTCTCTTCTATTAGATTCAGTGTATCTGGCTTTATGTGGAGGTCCTTGATCCACTTGGACTTGAGCTTTGTACAGGGAGATAGGAATGGATCAATTTGCATTCTTCTACATGTAGACCACCAGTTGAACCAGCACCATTTGTTGAAAATGCTGTCTTTTTTTCCACTGGGTGGTTTTAGCTCTTTTGTCGAAAATCAAGTGACCATAAGTGTGTGGGTTCATTTCTGGGTCTTTAATTCTACTTCATTGATCTACCTGCCTGTCACTGTACCAATACCATGCAGTTTTTATCACTACTGCTCTGTAGTACAGCTTGAGGTCAGGGATGATGATTCCCCCAGAAGGTCTTTTGTTGTTGAGATTAGCTTTTGCTATCCTGGGTTTTTTTGTTGCTCCAAATGAATTTGGGAATTGCTCTTTCTAAGTCTATGAAGAATAGAGTTGGAATTTTGATGGGGATTACATTGATTGTGTAGATTGCGTAACCGCTGGACTGAGAGTGAGGTCCCAGATGGAGCTGAGGGAATTTGCAGTCCCATGGAGGGAGCAACCATGTCAACTGGCCCGACCACCCGGGTCCTCCTGGAGGCTGGACCACCAACCAAAGAATACCCATCGAGGGACCCATGGCTCAGACCACATATGTGGCAGTGGAGGGCCTTGTTGGCCATCAGGGGGAGGAGAGGCCCTTGGGCCTGAGGGTGCTAGAGGCCCCAGTAAAGGGGAATGTCAAGGTGGGAATAAGGGAGTGGGTGGGCGGGTAGGTGGGAGGTGGAATACCCTCATAGAGGAGGGGAGGGGAAGGGGATAGGGGGTTTCCAAAGAGGAGACCTAGAAATGGGAAAACATTGGAAATGTGAATAAAGCATCAAAAAATAAAAATAAAAATAAATTAAAAAAAAAAAAAAGAGTCGCAAAGTTATGGCAAAAGACAGCACCAATTAGAGGCAGTTTCTTGGGTGATAGCAATGTGTTCATTTTCATGCAATAGCTGGTCCACTCCCTAGTAGACTTAGATGTCATGGAATAAACACTAGAATCTTACCAGTATTGTTGTTTGTCACCTAGACTGTGACAGCATTTGGAGCATGAAATCCTGACTTGACTGTTTTTCTTCCAATGAAAGAATGATCAGTATGCCTTGGCCTCTTACTGTAAGAATCAAATCAGTTAAGATGTGTGAATACAATCTAAAATCTGCAAAATACCATTTAGATAAAAGAGATTTGAGAGATAATACAATTTCATTTTCAATCCTGTATTTATATCAGTATACTAAGCAGCATAAGCTATTGTTGATCATGAAATAATTTCGTTCTTGCTACACCACATGCAAACAACCCAGGATATTTAAATATCACTTCCAGCTAGAATCCATGCCCTGGAAGTAAATTTTGAATAGATTATAATAAATAATTATTTTGATTAATCTTAAATTCAGAGACCATTCCATTTAAACTCCTTGTAATATAGTATTACAAAAATAATATGGAAGCACTAAAAGCCTACTAGAGAACTAAACATGTTTTCAGATGTCATAAAATAGCAAACAGAGCTGTGAATGATGCCTTGAATATGGTAACATCCATTAGAATAACATAAGTACATTTAGCCAATTTAATACTGATGTGGATAAAACTATAAAATATTGATAAGAAACTGTGGGCCTAAATTAATAAAGAGCTATACTTATGTATTAACCAAAAGCATGGTTATGTTGATAATAACATTCATCCCAAAGTAATCTGTGAATTTCAACAGAATTTCAATCAAAACCCCATAATATTTTGGGTAGGGAAGGAGAAAGTTAAAAATTGATCCAATATCTTTATATAGAAATAGATAATACATTAGAAAGTAATTTTAGAAAATATTTTCAATGTCACATTAGAAATATGATGGAAGCTTTACGAAAATTGTAGGGACATTGAGAAATGAAGGACAAGAATTATTTACCTTAGAGCATAGTCAGAAAGTCTTCCCAAGGATTCTGACACAATTAATAACTCCTTAAGGATATTCAGGTAATCTAAAAGCAAGGAATATAAAAGTGAGGTGATTTGGGCAGAAATATATGAATTACTAAACATCATCATTATCTCCCTAGAATTAATATTTTAAATAATATAATTTGTATATCAAAAGCTATAATGAATGAATTAACATAATACTTAACATAATTGAAATTTAAGAAATATGTCCTAAAATTGGAAAGTAATAAAGGGACAAGTGTCCCCCAAAAATGACTCATTGTCCATACCTTTAACATTTTAACGTTGTCTTTGCAGAAAAATCTCTATTTATTTTCTTAGAAACATGCATCAAAATAAAATCTAATTGAAAATTGTTCTGTTTTCTTTTGACATAAATTGCTATTTCTAAACAATCTGTCTAAACCTTCTTAAAGCAGGATTTAGGATATGCTAAGTTGAGAGCTCTGGTCACTACCAACCTTAAGTCTTCATTCAAGTCAGAAGACCCTGGTCCTGGTCTTCAAACTGGAGAACAGGTAAAAAATATGGAATAGGAGGATTGAAGTTTAGTGGGACAACTGCAGCTTTAAAAATGATTAATATATGTGAAAGTAGAGGATTTACAAAAATAGTCTGTTCTTAGAGATTTTATGGGTATATATTTATAAGTAATACTGATGATAGCAATTTAGAAACATGAAAAAGTAGACAAGGTATTACTCTAATATATTATTTCCAATAATATGATTATTGGAAAACTTTAAGATATTGTGGAATTATAGGACAATTAACTCACTGTTTTGTAAGAGAAAATGAAAAACTGTATATATCCCTACTTACCTATTCCAAAGCATGATATTCTATGTACCATACTTAAATAAAGATCTGTGTAATAATTAAAATTGCCAGAAGAGAATATGGCATGGTTGTATGGAATTACAAGTGTTCATGATGACAATATGATTTCAGGAATTTCACCATATAAGAAAAGTTAAAGAGCTAATGCAGACTCAAAATGTAGGCGACTCATGTGTATAGCTTAAGATTGAGTTTTCATTAGCTTAAGAGTATTGGGCATGTGAAAATATGAAAAAAGTGAAGCCTCAAAATGTTTTAGAAAATTTGAAAGCATGAGGCACACCTACAAAGGAAATGGTTTGCCTATCGATGCCTTGAATGTCACAGCACAGCAGCTGTGTACCTCTCCACTCCTCCAGTGCTGCTTGACCTGAATAAACAGGTAAGTAACCATCTTTCTGAACAACAACAACAAAAACAGCTCTCATCAGTGGGTAAGATAAAGAACAATTATAATGGTTGAAAGGCAACTATAATGAGGAATGGTGAGAGTTTGGAACAAAGAATGCCTATGATCACCCTGAGGTTGGTTAACAATATTTACAAAAACAACAAACAAACAAACAAACAAACAAACAAACAAAAAAGAAACAAAAATTCAAGTGAGACTTTTATGAATGGACTTGTATTAAGCTGATTTTTTTAATACATTTTATGTATTAATTTTTATACTTATTCACTTTGCTTAACTTTCCCCTCCTGCTCACACCTTCCCACAATCCTTCCCTCTTCTCCTCTGAGCTGGTGGGGTTTCCCCTAGATATCCCCCAAACCTGGCATATCAAATATCTGTGGGTCCAAGCACATCCTCTCCAAACTGGCCAGGTAAGGTAGCCCAGGTAGAAGAAAATATCCCATTTATAGGCAATAGCTTTTGGGATAGCACCTACTACAGTTCTTCAGGTCCCACATGAAGACTAAGCGGCACATCTGCTACGTATGTGTGGGGAGGCCTAGCTCAAGCCCGTGTATATCCTTAGGTTTGTGTACAGTAGCTGAGAGCTGCAAGGGTCCAAGTTTCTCAACTCCAACTCTGTTGCTCTTCTTAGGGAGATCCCATTCAGTTCTCAGACCTCAATCCTTCCTCCTATTCAATGTCTCTCTTCAGTGACTTGAAGTTATTGCTTGCTATACAGATAGTTCACTAGCTTGGTTCTGATTACACCAAGATTTTTTATATTATTCATGGCTATTGTAGAGGGTGTTGTTTCTCTAATTTTTTTCTCCATCTATTTATCATTTGTATAAAGAAGGACTATGAATGTCTTTGAGTTAATATTGTGTCCAGCCACTTTGCTGAACGTGTTTATAAGCTGTAGGAGTTCTTTGGTAGCATTTTTGAGGTAGCTTATGGATACTATCTTATCATTTGTAAATAGTAAAATTTGACTTCTTCACTTCCAATGTATACTCTTGATCTTTTTTAGTTGTCTTATTGCTCTGGCTAGAACTTCACATATTATATTGAATAGATGGGGAGAGAGTGGGCAGCCTTGTCTTGTTTCTGATTTTAGTCGAAATACTTTAATATTGTATCCAGTTTATATGATGCTGGATATTGGTTTGCTATATGTTGCTTTAATTATGTTTAGGTATATGTTTCCCTTATCTGATTGTGTAATACTTATACCATTAAGGTGTTTTGAATTTTTCAAAGGCGTTTTTCACCATCTAATGAGTTGATCACCTGTCATTTCTTTCAGTTTTTTTTTAATATGCTGGATTATATTAATGAATTTTTATATATTGAACCATTCCTGCATCTGTATGATAAAGCCTAGTTGATCATAGTGGATTGTTTTTAATGGTTGCTTGGATTCAGTTTGAGTATTTTATTGAGTATTTTTGCATCCATATTCATAAGAGAAATTAGCCAGATGCTTTCTTTCTTTGTTGAGTCTTCATGTGGTTGAGATATCACGGTGACTATGGCTTCATAAAATGAATTTGGTAGCATTCCTTCTGTTTCTATTTTGTGGAATAGTTTAAGGAATATTGGTATTAGCTCTTTTTTGCAAGTCTGGTAGAATTCAACACTAAAGCCAAATGGCCCTGGGCTTTTATTTGTTGGGAGACTTTTAATGATGCTTATATTTCTTTAGGTGTTATAGAGCTGTTTAAATAGTTTACCTCACCTTGATTTAATTTTGGTAAGTGTATCTGTCTAGAAAATTGTCTATTTCTTTAAAATTTTTTTCCAATTTTGTGAGTATAGGCTTTTGAAATAAAGCCTAAGGATTCTTTGAATTTTCTTAGTGTCTGCTGTTATGCATTGCTTTTCATTACTGATTTTGCTTTTTTGAATATGGTCTCTCTGTCTTTTGGTTACTTTGGCAAAGGGTCTGTCTATATTGTTGATTTTCTCAAGGAACCAGCACTCAGTTTCCTTCATTCCTTATATTGTTTTCTTTATTTCTAAATGTTAGATTTCTACCCTGATTTTGATTATTTCCTGACTTCTACTCATCATTGGTGTACTTTCTTTTTTTCCTAGAGATTTCAGGTATACTTTTAAATTGCTGGTATGAGAACTTTCTAATTTTCATCCTGGTGAAGGCACTTAGTGCTATGGACATTCCTCTTAGCACTACTTTCATTGTGTCCCACAAATTTTGGTATGCTGTGCCTTTATTTTCACTGAGTTCTAGAAAGTCTTTAACTTCTTTGTAAATTTCTTTGCTGACCAAGTGATCATTGAGTAGAGAGTTGTTCAAACTCCATTATTGTGAAGGCTTTCTGATCTGTGTATTGTTGTTCAAGTCCAGCTTTACATGGTGGTTTTATAAGATACAAGATATTATTTCACTTTTCTTGTATCTGTTGATGCTTGATTTGTGACCAACTATATGGTCAGTTTTGGAGAAGGATCCATGAGGTGTGGAGAACATATATTCTTTTGTGTTTGAGTGAAATATTCTATAGATGTGTGTATATATATGTGTGTGTGTGTGCGTGTGTGTGTTTGTGTGTGTGTGTGTATACCATTAGGTATATTTGATTCATAATGTTTGTTAATATTGTTATTTCTCCTTTGTCTGGGAGACTGTCAATTGGGGAGAGTGGGGTGTTGAAGTCTGCCACTATTAATGTGTGGAGTTCAATATGTGACTTAAGCTTTAGCAGTGTTACTTTTATAAAGGTGGATGGCCTGTATTTCAGCACTGATGGTCAGAATTGAGATATCATCTTGGTAGATTTTTTTCTTTAGTGAGTATGGAGTGTTCTTCCCTGTCTCTTTTGACTAATTATAGTTTGAAGTCTATTTTACTAGATATAAGAATGGCTACTCCAAATTTTTTCTTAGCTCTGTTTACTTGGAAACCTATTTTTCCAAGCTTTTTATTCCAAGTACTGACTACCTTTGTTGCTGAGGTATGGTTCTTGTGTTTGTTTAGCAGAATAATAGATTCTGATTTCATATCCATCTTGTTAGCATTGTCTTTTTATTGGGGAAATGAGTCCATTCATATTGACAGATATTAATGATCACTGACTGTTAATTCCTGTTATTTTGATTTTGCTGGTGTTAGTGTGTGTGTATTTGTGTGTGGGGGGGGGCTTTCTTTGTTTCTGCTTGTATGGAAGCTCTTATTTCCTGTGGTTTCTTGGGGTTTAGTTATTTTTCAAGAGTTGGAGTTTTTCTTCTACTATTATCTATAGTGTTGAATTTGTGGATAGATAGTGTTTGAATTTGGATTTCACTTAAAATATCTTGTTTTCTCCATCAATGAAGAGGTTTGCTGGGTATAGTAATCTAGGTCAGCATCTGTGGATTTTTCAAGGTTGAATATATCTGAGCAGGCCCTTATAACTTTGTCAGTCTCTGTTGAGAGCTTGGGTATAATTATGATAGGTCTGCTTTGTCTGTTACCTGGCCTTTTCCCCTTGCTGCTTTTAATATTCTGTCTTTGTTCTGTAGATTTTGTGTTTTTATTATTATGTGGCATAATGTTATTATTATGTTTTTTATTATTATTTACTAGTTCAATCTAATTGTGTTCTATATGCTTTCCATGATAACAAGAACAAATTTAAGGAATATCTATATGTTGCAGATAGTCCTAGGGCTGCTTGTATTTTGATTCTAATTCTGTTCTCCTGGAAAGTACTGCAAACTAGGAAGGCATCAGTACTCAGGTGAATTCTTGTGAACCTTCTCCCCACCTTAATTTGTAAAACAAAGGCTAGAGCTGGTGGTTGGGCAGGAGAGGAAATGGTGGAGCTAAAAGCTGGGAGGAGTAGGAGAAGAGCAAAGAGAAGAAGAGAAGAGGATGACGTGGCCTGGAGTAACTGCAAGTTATAAGAGGTCACTTAGATGGCAAAGAGAGTAGAGTAGTGGCCGATCTGCCCAATCTAGGTGTACAGCTTGATTCATACTGATTGAGTTGTGTTTTTATTGCCCAGGCTTATTTGGGTTGGAGATTTACTGCAACAAAGTGGTGCCCAGTGTATTGATTAGAACTCAACTAACCTGAAATAGAAGTTCACTGCCCCCCCCCCCCCCCAATATGGCTTGGGCAGTCATCTAGGCTGTAGCAGTGCGGATTGAAGCCTTTCCCTGAGAATAAAAGAATCGGAAGACAAAGATACAAAGGGCTCTGGACCAGGTAATACATTGATCCTTAATAATAAGAAAACAATAAATATATTTTGTGCTTTATGTGATATCTTGAATGGATTGACAGAAATGGATTTAAAGGAAATAGACACCTTATCATTTATTTGTATTACAATACTTATTCTCTTGATTTACTATGTCTTCTCAAAAGATAGGGCCCTAGAAAAAACCTCTTTGCCTTAAGAAAGAGATTACAAGTAATACTAGAACTAAAGGTTCAGGATTTTATTGATCAAAATACACAACAGAAGGAGGAGAATGAAAGTTGGAGACAGAAGCTGGAAGAGATGCTAGAACAGAAATTTATGAAGTTCGTAGATGAGTCTGAGCAACAGAGAGATAAGCTTAAGACTTGGCAACATGGCCTACAGGAAACACAAGAACTAAAGGTTCAGAATTTTATTGGTCAAAATAAGCAACAGAAAGAGGAGAATGAAAGTTGGAGACCAAAGCAGGAAAAAAATGCTAGAACAAAGGATGCAGCAGCTCACAGATCAGACTGACCAGCAAGGAGATAGAGATAAAATTTGGAAGCAAAATCTAGAGGATAATTTACTAAAGCTAGCAAACCAAAATAAGGCAGATGCTGCAATATTAGAATTACAACTTAAAAAGAAGCTAAGATTATGGAAGCAGGGCTTAGAACAAAAGATACAGGAATTTATAGAGCAGCATGAACAACAGAAACAGAAATTTAAGACTTGGCAATGTGGCTTAGAGGAAACATTAAAACTGAAGACACAGGAAATTATAGATCAGAACAATAATTGAGTCTTTAGCCTTTGAAAATGCAAATGCTTAATGCAAGGAAGTAATGAGACCACCAAGGGCAAGGTCAGCATCAGTAGATGAGTGGATTAGTTACACAGCCTGATAGGACTGTAATAGGAGAAGTTGCCACTAGACACCTAGAGATGATCCATGATTCCAAATGTTTTAATTTTGGTGAGCAGGGTCATCTCAGAAATAACTTCAGGAAAAAACCAAAGTAATACCAAAAGGGGGCCTATGCCTTATGAAATATGTCAAAGATGTGGCAAGACCAACATTTGACGTTATGTCTCTGAATATAGAGACAGCTTTGGAATAGCTGAGGCTAAAATGCCTATATACAGCCAATAACATTGGGTATAAATTTCTCATGACTTGTTATTACATACCATCCTTTACGAGGGCAAATATATGAAGTTATATTGCAGTTTGATTATATGATCAAACTAATCTGAAGAAAGGCAGTCATCTTTCTTTATTATCTTCATCTTTCTTTATTATCTTCTCTTGACCAATCTGTGCACCCTGCATGGTCCCTGTAAATGTTTTTACAGAACTATATGTTGCTTTTAAGTTTTGTGTACTGCAGGATGAAAGAAGAAAAAGACAACCCTGAACAGATTCACACTCTGGGATGCTGAGATTCTGGGACCTTCCATTCCAGCTTCGCTCTTAACTCTACTTCAACTACATCAAAGCTATTTCTTCTAAAGACTTGCTTCCAGAACTTTTCCAGAACAGCTAGTTTTCCTATTCAGCCTTTCAGACTGTCATGGTCAAGATGTCAGCTAAGCAATGAACTTTCTCAGCACATAGTGACTGGAAGGCAAAATGATGCCAGCTAGCTCTCCTTTGAAAAGGCCAACTTCCCTATTTCCCTTTGGACCCCCAGAAAGGAATTCTTCACCCTAATTCAGCTGGAAGTAGACAAAGAAGATCATCGTCCAAATTCCTTATGTTGGGGTAGATGGTTCTGGTTATTTTATGAATTATATATGTGTTGTCATATAATGCGTACTGTACAAATGTAGCTTTGGACAGGGAGGGAACTAGAGAGATTAAACTCAGGGATTTCTATCTTTCCTTTCTTCTTCACTATCCTTCCTTCTTAGGTAAAAGGGAAGGGGGTGGAAAAGAAAAGGGGGATATGGTAATATCATAGAAATTATAGAACTAGACAAATAGAGATAAGTTAGAAAATTTACTCTTAAGCAAAAGATTACATAGCTATATCTTACATTGGTACAGAATTTATTTGATACAAATTTAAAGTATTCATTGGTATAACTTTCTTATTGATGCAAAATTGGGATGAATATTGTTACTCTTACATAGGCATTGTGCCTATATAACACATTTAAGAATACAAGGCTTAGACATAGTCCTTCTATGACTGCCATTATAAACTGCTTTTAGATGAAGCAATTCGAGTTAAGGGCCAGATAGCAAACTCATGGTCCTGAGTTAATAAAAAGCGTATTTCTGAGATATTTCAAGTAGGCCGAGAGTAATTAAGGCTTAACAGTTCAGGAATATTTTGGGTAGATAGATAGTCTTCAAAGGCATCAGAAGTCCACAGAAAATGATGTTTATGGACATTTCTTTATTAAAGATCATTTGACTAGAGGTCGGCTCCTGATAGCACCCTTTTCTTGGACTCAAAGAAGAAATTGAGCACCAGTGGAGTTGCTCCAGTTGTGGCAAGACAGCCACTAGGCAAAAATTGCCTCATTTCATCTACAGACAAATACTGTCCAAAAACGGAACATGCTCTGCAGAATAGTCAACTGATAATCTCTGCCAAGACAGAGTAATCATCCCTTCAAAATTCTGCATTACAAAGATCTGTTAGATGATCCTGGGCCAGAAGGCTGAAGACCAATGCTCCAACATTTTGAAGTATAAGGGACTGTCCAGATAATCAGAGACCTCAATAAATTGGCTAAGTTTTGGAAGCTATATTTTGTGCTTCTCAAATTTTTAGGTAATATTAGGCATTTTTGGATTTCTGACGGGGTTGAGAACTGGTAGTTTCATAGTCAACCCAAGCTGATTATCATTGAGAAAGAGGATATAGAGTTGAGAGGATGGTTTTCAGATGGCATATAATCTAAAGCCAGGACATAAGTCAGGTGTAGATTTATAACTCTGGGTGTTAGGTCTGTCTGTCTTATACTTTAGAAATTGTAAAATGGTAATAGTTGTGCTTTATATTTGAGAGAAAGATTATGTTTTTTATTAGAACAGAAAAGGGCAAGTGTTGCAGATAGCCCTAGTGCTGATTGTATTTTGATTCTAATTCTGTTCTCCTGGAAAGGGCTGCAAATTAGGAAGAAGTCAGTACTCAGATGAATTCTTGTGAACCTTCTCCCCACCTTAATTTGTAAAATAAAGGCTAGAACTGGTGATTGGGCAGGAGAGGGAAAGGTGGAGCTGAAAGTTGGTAGGAGTAGGAGAAGATGAAGGAAAGGAGGGGAGAGGAGAATGACATGGCCTGGAGTATCCACAAGTTATAAGGGGTCACTTTGATGGGGAAGAGAGTAGTGTAGTGGTAGATCTGCCCAATCTAGGCATGCAGCTTGATTCATATTGATTAAGTTTTTATTGCCCAGGCTTATTTGGGTTGGAGATTACTGCAACATGTATATACAAATTGAGCCTTACAGAATGCACTAGAAAGAAAATGCTAACCCAAAGAAGTTCACCATACTTAAGAAAATACAAGGAACAAGTAATAACAGAACAAATCAAAATAAGGAAAAACTTCAACACAACAACAGAAACCATAGAAAATTGAAATCAACAAATACTGCCATACATAACTATCAATATCAATGATCTTGATTTCCCAATATAAAGACACAGGCTAGCAAAATAGATTCAAAATTAGAATCCATCCTTCTGTTCTTCAAGAAAAACATCGCTCAATCAAGGATAGACATCAACTCATTTAAAGAGACAGGAAAAGGTACTCCATGCAAACGGCCTCATGAAGGAAATAGATATAACCATTTTACTATCCAAAAAATAGACTTTAAATTAAATTTATCAGTAAAGAAAGGGAAGGATACTACATACTTAATAAAGGAAAAATACACCAAAAAGAAATAGACCCATATTTGTCACCTTGCACAAAGCTCAAGTCCAAGTGGATGAAGGACCTCAAGATAAAACCAGATACACTCAGTCTAATAGAAAAAAAAAGTGGGAAAGAGTCTTGAACTCATTGGCACAGGCAAAAATTTTCTAAACAGAATTCCAGTGGCTCACACTCTAAGATCAAGAATTGATAAATGGGACCTCATGAAACTATATACCTTCTGTAAGGAAAAGGACATAGTTACTAAGACAAATTGGCAAACTACAGATTTTGGGAAAAAATTCATTAACCCCACATCTGATAGAGGAGTGATATCCAAAATATATAAAGAACTCACCAAAAAACTAAACAAACCAATCAAAACAGGGGTATAGAACTAAAGGGAGAATTCACAACAGAGGAAATGTTCAAAGGCCATAGTGATCAGAGCAATGAAAATAAAAACAACCTTGAGATTCAACCTTACACCAATCAGAATGGCTAAGATCAAAGCCTCAGGTGATAGCACATGTTCATGAGGATGTGGAGAAAAAGGAACACTCCTCCATTGATGGTGGGATGGCAAACTGGTACAACCACTCTGGAAATCAATCTGGAGGTTCCTCAGAAAATTGGAAAAACCTGAAAACTTAGCAATACCACTCTTGGGGATATACCTAAAAGATACCCCACCTTGACACAGGGGCATATGTTCCACTATGTTCATAGCAGCCTTATTTGTGATAGCCAGAAGCTGGAAACAACCCAGATGTCTGATGACAGAAGAATGGCTACAGAAAATGTAGTTTATTTACACAATGGAATACTACTCAGCTATTAAGAACGAGGACATACTGAGTTTTGCAGGCAAATGCATGGAACTGGAAAATATCCAGAGTGATGTAACTCAGACCCAAAAGGGCATGCATGATATGTACTCAATAATAAGTGAATATTAGCAAAAAGAAGTAGAGAATACCAAAGATACAGAACACAGGGCTCAAAAAAGGGCAACAAGCTGAAAGGCCCAAATGAGAATGCCTCAGTTCCACTTGGGAGGGAGAAGAAAAAAAACCACCAGGGGGAAGGAAAGTATCTGGGAGGAAAAGGGGAAGGAGAAGGGAAGAAGGGGACATGATTGTGTATTGGGTGGTAAACAAAGGACTGAAGCCTTGAGGGCCATCAGAAAGAATGGAAACAGGCAACCTTGGGCGATAGAATGTTGGGGGAACCCTCCAGAATGTACTCAAGACATAGGAGGTGAGAGACTCTCAGGACTCAAAGAGGGGGGCCCTAGATGAAATGCCCTATAGTGGAGAGAGTGAACACGTAGAGGCCACCTCCAACAGAAAGACAGGGCATCATGTGAGGGATGGGTTGCCATTCCACAGTCAAAACTCTGACTCATAATTGTTTCTGTCTGAAAGAACTGCAGGGATAGACTTGGAGAAGAGCCTGAAGAAAAGGTCAAGCGACAGGCCCAAATTGGGATCCAGTTCAAGGGGAGGTCCCAAGGCCTGACACCTTTACTGAGGCTATGGTGCGCTCACAAAAAGGGACCTAGCACTCTGACCTCTGAAAGACCCAACAAGCAGCTGAAAGAGTCAGATGAAGATATTTGCACCCAACCAATGAACAGTTGCTGCTGACCTGTGTGGTTGAATTATAGAAAGCTGGAAGAAGCTGAGGAGGGCCACCCTGTAGTAATATCAGCAGTCTCAATTAACCTGGTCCCCCGAAATCACTCAGACACTGGATCACCAACCAGGCAACATATACCAGCTGATATGACGTTCCCAACACATATACAGCAGAGGACTGCCAGGACTGGGTTCAGTCAGAGAAGATGCACCAAACCCTCAAGAGAATGGAGGCCCCAGTGAGTCTAGAGGTCTGGTGGGGTGCGGTGGTTTGGAGACATCCTTGTGGAGATGGGGTGGGGGCAGGGAGGAAGTATGGGATATGGGACAGTCTGAGGGTGGACTGAGAAGGGAATAAAATCTGGAATGTAAAAAAAAAAGAAAAAGAAAAAGAAAAAAAAAATTGGTATTCTTTCTTTTTTTTCGAGACAGGGTTTCTGTGTAGTCCTGGCTGTCCTGGAACTCACTCTAGACCAGGCTGGCCTCGAACTCAGAAATCCGCCTGCCTCTGCCTCCCAAGTGCTGGGATTAAAGGCGTGTGCCACAACTGCCACACTAAGAAATTGGTATTCTAAACATCTATTTACCACACACAAAGATAGCCAAGTTCTTAAAAGAAACACTACTACAGCTATATCTCATACTCATTCAGTTATAGTGATTACTCCACTACTCCCTTAACCCCAAGAGACAGACCATCAAAAGAAGAACAAGAAAGAAAAATTCTGGAATTGATTAAAGTCCAAAAGCATGTGGTCCTAACAGATAGTTACACAGTTTATTTCACTCAATCATAAAACTACATGTATATGTATGTATTTCTTGTCTGCTCATGGAACTTTCTCCCACATTGACCACATATTTGAACACAAAGCAGGTCTCAACAAAAAGTGAAAAAAATAAAATAACACCCTGCATCCTATTTAACTACCATGAAACAAAGACTGATATCAACAACAACAGAAACAAGAGAAAGTATAGATGCTCATGAAAATTGAATAACTCACTATGAATTAAAATAGGAGTAACAGAAATTAATAAGCAAATCAAAAGCTTTCAAAATTGAATGAAAACTAATACAAAATATACCCAAATCTACGGGAGCATATAAAGATACTTATAAGGTGCGAGTTCATACATAGCACTAATGATGATCTCATATTATTAACTTAATGGCACACCTATAACTTCTAGACTAAAAGAATAAATAAAACCTGAGAGCTGTTGATGGAATGAAATAATATAATGATCAATAATGGTTATTCAACAGCTACATAAAGTTTATTTAACAGCTGCAAAGAAATACATAGAATCAATGAAATAAATAATTTTTCTTTGATAAAATCAATAAGATTGATAAAACCTTAACCAACCTAATTAAAAGACTAGGGGATAATATCTAAATGTAAAATAAAATACAGATGAAAATGGGGCAACCACATCAGAGAGTGAGAAAATCCAGAGAATTAAAAGAACATATAATATTCAGGAGTGGGAAGAGACAGGGGCAATGGACAGATGGCTGTGACAATGTGTGAAATGTACAGCTGGCAGGAGTGGCGGGGCTTCTGGCATACATGCCAAAGGCTTTGGATAAGAAAGGCTCCCAAGAATCAATGGGGGTGACTCTAGCTGAAACTCACAGCAGAGGGGATATGGTACCTGGAGAGGCCACCTTCTGTAGCCTGGCATGAACCCCATTAGAGATATAGGGACACAACCCCACCCACAAAATTTTTACCAAAAATGTATCCTGTCTACAAGAGTCTCAATAACAGGGGATGAAGCAGAGACTGAGGAAATAACCAATCTATCGCTATCCCAACCAGAGCCCCACACCATGTGCAAGCACCAATCCATGACAATACTAATGGTACTCTGTTATTCTTGCAGACAGGAGTCTAGCATGGCTATCTACTTGTAGGATTCACCCAGCAGCTGACTCAGATGCAGAGACCTAAAGTCAAATATTGGATGGAGTTTGGGGATTCTTATGGAAGAGTTGGGGAAACAATTGAGTGCCCAGAAGGTGATGAGACTCCATAGGAAAACCAGCAGGATCAAGCGACGTGGACTACTGGGTTCTCTCAGAGACTAAACTACCAACCAAACACGCTGGATCTAGGCACCCTACACATATGTACTAGATGTACAGCTCTGTCTTCACATAGGTCCCAAATAACTGGAGTGAAAACTATCCCTAAAACTGTTGCCTGTCTGTGGAATCTGTTGCCCTAACTCAGCTTTCTTTTCTCATTTCAGTAGGAGAAGGGCCTACCTCAGAGAATTCACTCTCTCAGAGGAGAAGAGGGAAGGACTAAAGGAGGGACTGTGAGAGGATGAAAAGGAGGGATAGAAATTATGATATAAAGTTAATATATATATATATTTGTGGTACATTTACACAGTGGAGTACTACTCATTTATTAAAAACAATGACTTCATGAAATTCACAGGAAATGGATGGAATTTGAAATATCATCCTGTGAGATAACCTAGTCACACACACACACACACACACACACACACACACACACACACACACACACGGTATTTATTTACTCATTGATAAATGAATATTAACCAAAAAGAAGCTCAGAATACAAAGGATACAACTCACACACCATATGAAACCCATGAACAAAAAAGACCACACCAAAGTGTGGATGCTACAGTCCTATTCGTAAGGGGGAGAGAAAATAATCTCTGGGAAGTAGAGGAGAGAAAAATCTGGGAGGAAGTGAGGAGGGAAAATGGGGCCAATCTAGATCCAGGAGATGAGTGAGAAGTACAGAGGGACAGGAATTTCAAAATAGGTATGTAGAAGTCAGAGAGGGAAACGGCATAGACACTAGAAAATTCCAGATGCCAGGGACCCAAGTGGTACCAGGAACCAACAGGGAGGACTTAAGCTGAAATACCCTACAAAGGGGAGAAAGAACCTGTAGAGACCATATTCAGTGGATAGTCATGGCACATGGTTGAAGGATAGGGACACTCACCCACCTCAAAAATATTAATCCATCAAAAGGAAATACAGGGACAAAGGCCATCAAGAGACTGCCCCACCTAGGGATCAATCCCATCTGTAGACAGCAAACCCAGACACTATAACTGAAGCCAAGAAGTACTTGCTGGCAGGAGCATCGTACAGCTGTCCCCTGAGAGGTTCTGCCAAAGCCTAAACAATACAGATGGGGATGCATGCAGTCAAACATTAGACTGAGTGCAGTGACCCCAAAGGAGAAGTTAGATCAAGGACTGAAGGGAAAGGGTTACAACCCCATAGGAAGAGCAATAATATCAACCAACCAGATCCCCCAAAGCTCCCAGGGACAAAACCACCAACCAAAGAGTACACATGGGGGGACCCATGGCTCCAGCTGGATATGTAGCAGAGGATTGTCTTATTGGGCATCACTGGGAGGGGATTACCTTGGTTCTGTGTAGATTCAGTTACCCAGGGTAGAGGAATGCTAGGGTGCTGAGGCAGGAGTGGGTGGATGGGTGGAAGAGCTCCCTCATAGAGGCAGGGGAGGGAGAAGGAAATAGGATGTTTGTGGAGGGGTAACTGGGAAGGGGGGTAACATTTGAAAAGTGAATAAATAAAATAACCAATAAAAATGGAAAAAAATATATGAAATTTTAAAAATAACTTTACCAGAGAACTCCTACAGCTGAAAAACACTTTGAGCAAAATGGCTGACTACAAGATTAACTAACAACAACCAGAAAAATCTGTTGTTTTCCTTATACAAATGACAGACAGACTGAGAAAGAAGTCAAGGAATTAACAGCTCTCAAAATAGCCTCAAATAATATCAAATATCTTGGGATAACTCTAGCCAAAGTAAAAGGTCTGTATGATTAAAAACTTCAAGTCTCAGAAGAAATAAATGAAAGAGTTCAGAAAATGGAGAAATTTCATATTGCGGGAAATGTTTCAAAAGATGGAATATATCTTTTATGCATGTTCCTGCATTAAGCCCTGGCTCTCTCATCCCTGGCAGGCTGGCCAGCCATGCACTGGTGGGCAATGGCCAACCTGCTTTCATCTCATGGAGCTCTGACTCAGAGCTCCATGATCTCTCCACCCAGCTAGCTAGGTTCCCACTGGTGGGTCACTACCATGCCAGCCCCAAGCTTCAATTCCCCCATGCTCTCTGTGGTGCACATCAGGCAAACCCACACTTTGCTGCTGTACCTTTCTCTCTGGAACCCAGACGAGCTGCCACATGAAGGAAAACACAACACAAACTTAGCTCAGAAACAATGGTAACTCAGTCTCTGGGCACAACAACTAAAACCTAATCTTGTAAACCTTATCAAAGTATGATTCCTCTGGTGGCGAATCCTTGCAGATCCACCATACCAGGAGACTCTAGTAGCTACATCTTATCTACATGCTGATCCTGTTCCAAAGAACACCCTCTCTCTCCTCCTTCTCCTCTCTTCTTCTCTCTGATCCCAAAGTCTCTCCATGTGCCCAGTGATTGGCTCTTTTATTCATTAGGGGATTGGTTCATAAGAAGTCATAGGTGTAACTCACTCCTTGTCTGAAGCCCCTCACAGGAGGGCAGAATTAGAATTCAAAGAGCTCCAGGGCTATCCACAACAATTTTACATGTTCATAAATCAGTAAGATTAAAATAGTAATAATGGCCATCTTTAAAAAACATTTACACCAGGCAGTGGTGGCACACACCTTTAATCCCAGCAGTTGGGAGGCAGAGGCAGGTGGATTTCTGAGTTCAAGGCCAGCCTGATCTACCGAGTGAGTTCCAGGACAGCCAGGGCTACACAGAGAAACCCTATCTCGAAAAACCAAGGAAAAAATTTACATATTTAATGTAATCTCATTCAAAATCTCAAGAAAATTCTCAACACACACACACACACACACACACACAAAGATATTTTCTGAACAGTAAAGTAAATATTTCAGATTGTACTATGAAACTATAATAATAAAACCAGCATGGTATTGGTGTAAAAGCAGTCCTATTGGTCAATGGAATAAAATTAAAGAGTCAGACATAAATAAATATACCTTTGAACACCTTTTTTTTTTTTTGATAAAGAAGCCAGAAATAAACATTGGATACAAAACCATCTTCGAAAAATGGTGCTGATACAAATGGATGGCTGCACATAGAAGAATCCAAATAGAACCAAACGTATCCCTCTGCAAAACTACTCAATTCTATATGTATCAAAGACCTCAGCATGGAACCAGATACCCAGAACAGGATGGAAATGGAAATTTAGAACAGCCCTGGACTCAGTAGCACAGGAAAATACTTTCTGATCCAGGCACTGTGAGCACAGGCACAAAGATCAATTAACAAATGAGACCTCATGACACTGTGAAGGTTCTGAACAGCAATGGCCAATGTCATTTGGACAAAATGACATTCTACAGAATCAGAAAATAATTTAACCACCTCTACATGTGATAGAGAGCTATAATTTAAAATATATAAAGCCTCAAAATACTAGATATCAAGAAAATAAGTACCTTAATTAAAAACTGGAGAACAGATATGAACAGAGAGTTCATACTACAGGGAAATCAAATGACTCAGAAACTCAACGAAATGTTCACCATCATTAGTCACCAAATCCACTTTGAGATTACATCCTACATCAACCAGAACTCTCAAAATCAAATTTAAAAAGTGTCAGTTTATACTGAAAAGGATATGAACGTGACCACTTAGTAATTGCCTATGAGAGCACAAACCTGTACAAACACTATGGAAATAAGTGTAGTGTTTCTTCAAGAAGCCAGAAATCCATCTGCCATAAGATGTAGCTATACGTCCCTTGAACACATACATACTACCAAGGCACTTGTTCAACTTTATTTATTCTGTTCTGTTCATAATAGACACAAATCAGAAACAACTGAGATGTCAGTCTGCAGTAGAGTGGATAAACAAAAATGTAGAAGCCTCATAAATCATATATATATATATATATATATATATATATATATAAAAAAAATACATATAGATCATATACATACATATACACATATGAAAGAAATCTAAATGGAGTAGCCAAATAATAGGGTAGATAAAACCTCAACTAGGTATTTCTCACCACCAAACATACCCTCCAGTGCCAAGAATAGGTTATGTATAATTAAGTTGCTGGCCAACAGGACCCTACAAAAGCACCCAAACAGCTCACATTATTGCCTGAGGCTATTGGTAGCTCTCCCAGTTTATGGTAGGGTTCCATTGATGATGACATTTACATATCTCACTGAACCTGGAGAAATTGACCTATTGTCTATATCGGCTTTCAAGACTATTTGACTAGTGTTCATGGTACTATAAAATACTGTCGATGCTAGCAGACGAGAAAGGAAACCACACCCCTGGATATGTACCTTCAGTCTACAATGTTTGCCTACCTGTTTGATAAGGTGGTGAATAGTGGCATAAGCATTGTTGTCATAACCAAACACTATCTGAGTGGTTACAGGCCCACTTCATGACATCATTCCCATGTCTAAAACTTCTTGACTGGTCAAGTTTCTTAGCCAAGATAGTACAGTGGCCTAGAGGAAAAATAAAATTTTGCTGTTTGGCTAAAAGAACACAATAACCTGACACCTAAAGACATTCTGCTCTACCCATAGATTAGTGTCTTGGTACCGATTACCAATGAAGCTTCTTCCTGCAACAGCAGAGAACCACAAATGGACAATATGATGTTAGAGAGTTTAATTCTTCAAAACATCCAAACCTTAATGTAATTTCTTCACAAATACTATCCTTTCAGAGCATAGGCATCTATGTAATATGGAAGGCAGAAAAAATAAAAGAACCAGAGGACATGGATGACACAATGAAAATATTGTCTTCCAAATCCAAGAGGACTACTACATAAATGAGTTCATAGAGAGGATGGCAGCATCCACAGAGCCTACAAAGTTCAAGCTGGATGGTGTCCCAGCACTGAGAGGGAGAGAGGGCAAGCTCCCACTTCTAATGAAGAAGTTGTCTCCAATTTTCAACTACTTGTAAATGAAAGATCATTTTCCCCCAATTGAGTTTCATTGTATATACAAATCACATGTAAAGCCAGGTCTCACCTGCTAGATAGGCACCTAGCAACAGATAAGCAACATAAAATGAACTCAGGGATGTTTTCATAATTTTTTGTGTCTTTTATTGCTTTATTTGTTCATTTTTACTAGTATTTTGCTTGTATATTATGAATTTCTATTTTGTATTTTATGGGTTTTATTTTTTTTAAATGGTATGTTTTTTATAATTTGTCCCTAATTTTCTTTTAAATACTGGTCTCTCTGTTGTTTTTATTTTCCTGTTTATTTTCTAAAGAGAGAAAGAATGGGTAGAGTTGGATGGGTCCGAAAGTGGACAGTAGGTAGAAATATTTGGGTGATACAGTAGGTAGAAATATTTGGGTGATGAGAAAACATAATCATAATATATTATTTGAATTAAAATTTATAATGTTTAAAAATACCAAACCAAAGTGTGGATGCTAAAGTTCTCCTAAGAAGGGGGAAGAAAATAATATCGAGAAGTAGAGGGAGAGAGGGATCTGGAAGGGAGAGAGGAAGAAGAGGGAAAAAAGGGGGTGGTTTAGATATGGGAGACGGGGGAGAAGTACAGAGGGTCCGGAATTTGAAAGGAAGAGGGTAGTAGTGCGGGAGGGGGAACTAAAGGTAACCCCTAGAAAGTCACAATGCCAGGTTTCTAAGAATTTCCCAGGACTCAACAGCGATGACATTAGCCTAAATACACAACAAATGGGAGATAGAACCTGTAGAGACCATACTCAGTGTAAAGGCCCAACCCCGGATCGAGTGATGGGGCCATCCAACCACCTCAGAAATATTAAGCCAGAATTCCTCCTGCCAAAAGAAAATGCAGGGGCAAAGAGTAGAGCAGACACTGAAGAAAAGGCCATCTAGAGACTACCCCACTGTCTAAGTCAGGGTTTCTATTCCTGCACAAACATCATGACCAAGATGCAAGTTGGGGAGGAAAGGCTTTATTCAGTTTACACTTTCATGCTGCTGTTCATCACCAAAGGAAGTCAGGAGTGGAACTCAAGCAGGTCAAGGAGCAGGAGCTGATGCAGAAGCCATGGAGGGTTGTAACTTAATGGCTTGCTTCCCCTGGCTTGCTCTTGCTCAGCCTGCTTTTTCTTTCTTTCTTTCTTTTTTTTTTTTTTTTTGGTTTTTCAAGACAGGGTTTCTCTGTGTAGCCCTGCCTGTCCTGGAACTCCCTCTGTAGACCAAGCTGGCCTCGAACTCAGAAATCCACCTGCCTCTGCCTCCCAAGTGCTGGGATTAAAGGCATGCACCACCACTGCCGAGCTCAGCCTGCTTTCTTATAGATCCCAAGACTACCAGCCCACAGATTGTATCACTGACAAGGAGCCCTCCCCCCTTGATCACTAATTGAGAAAATGCCTTACCCCTGGATCTCATGGAGGCATTTTCTCAACTGAAACTCTCTTCTCTGTGATAACTTCAGCTTGTGTCAAGTTGACACACAAAACTAGCCAGTACAATTGACCCTTTGTCAACTTGACACACAAACACATCACCAATAAGCCTCGACCCTTACTTCCTTATTCATCCCCAAGATCTAAATAACTTTACAAGTCCCACAGTCTTTACGAGTTCTTACATATTAACACTTTGGTCCCTTTTAAACATCCAGTCTCTTAAAATTCAAAGTCTTTAAAAATTCAAAGTCTCTTAACTGTGGGCTCCACTAAAATACCTTCTTTCTTCAAGAGGGAAAAATATCAGGGCACAGTCACAATCAAAAGCAAAATCAAGTTCCAACTGTCCAATGTCTGGGATCTACTCACAATATTCTGGATTCATCCAAGGGCTTTAGTCACTTCTCCAGCTCTGCCCTTTGTAGCACACATGGCTCCAGATGCCTGTACTCCGCTGCTGCTGCTATTGGTGGTCATCTCATGGTACTGGCATCTCCAAAACACTGCTGTCTTCGGCTGCAATTAGGCTTTACCAACAGTCTCTCATAGGCTCTCTTCATGGTGCCAAGCCTCACCTCCTTTACATGACCCCTTCAATCATGGACTGTCAATGCAACTGAGGCTACACCTTCACCAATGGCCTTCCACAGCTTCTCACAGTGCCCAGGCCTCAGCTTCTCTTCACAACTCCTTCATGACTTCAAAACCAGTACCACCTGGGTGACTCTTACACATTACCAAGTCCTGCCACAGCACAAGGTACAACCTTGGCTATCTCTGGAACACAGCCTCTTTGTGCTCTCAGAAAACACTTCCCAGAAGATGTCACCTCATTGATTCTGGTCTCTTTTCAACCACCACCAATCTCCCAGCTCCAGCCAACCAGCATCAATAGTCCCAGCAATGCAATCGTTTTGCTTTAGTAGTTCTGGTATCTTGTTAATCACAGCTGATTTCTTCAGCCCCAGCTAACCAAAACCACAGAATCGTAAATCAAACTAGCAATGGCCCTGATAAGAGTCTTTAATCTTCCCTCTGAAATTTCACAAGCCAGGCCTCCATCTTCTGCACTGTTCTCAACATTATCTTGCAAGCTCCTACACAACATCCCACAGAGCAGCGCAAAGTTCCAAAGTCCTTCCACAATCCTCCCCAAAACATGGTCAGGTTGTCACAAGAATACCCCACTTCGCTGATACCAATTTGTCTAAGTCAGGTTTTCTATTCCTGCACAAACATCATGACCAAGATGCAAGTTGGGGAGGAAAGGGTTTATTCAGCTTACACTTCCATGCTGCGGTTCATCACAAAAGAAAGTCAGGAGTAGAACTCAAGCAGGTCAAGGAGCAGGAGCTGATGCAGAGGCCATGGAGGAATGCTGCTTACTGGCTTGCTTCCCCTGGCTTGTTCAGCCTGCTTTCTTATAGAACCCAAGACTGCCAGCCCACAGTTGGTACCACTCACAAGAGAACCTCCCACCTTGATCACTAATTGAGAAAATGCCTTACCTCTGGATCTCATGGAGGCATGTGTCAAGTTGTGTTAAGTTGACACTCAAAACTAGTCAGTACACCCACCTAGGGATCAATCCTATCTGCAGACACCAAAGCCAGACGCTATTGCTGATATCAAGAAACTCTTGCTGACAGGAGCTTCGTATAGATGTCTCCTGAGAGGCTTTGCCAGAGCCTGATCAATACAGATGCAAGTGCATGCAGTCAAACATTAGACTGAGTGCAGGGACCCCAATGGAGAAGTTAAGGCAAGGACTGAAGGAGTTGGAAGGGTTTGCAACCCCGTAGGAAAAGCAACAAAATCAACCAACCAGACCGCCCAAAGTTCCCAGGGACAAAACCACCAATCAAAGAGTACACGTGGGGGAACCCATGGCTCCAGCTGGATATGTAACAGAGGATTGCCTTATTGAGCATCACTAGGAGGGGAGCCTTTGGTCCTGTGGAGGCTTGCTGACCCAGGGTAGGGGAACGCTAGGGTGCTAAAACAAGAGTGGGTTGGCTGGTGGGGGAACACACTCATTGAGGCAGGGGAGGGGGTAGAGGATAGGGTGTTTGTGGTGGAGAAACTGAGAAGGGGGATAACATTTGAAATGTCAATAAACAAAATAACCAATAAAAATGAAAAAATTACCATGCTTATAAATTTAAATAATTGATCTCCTTAAAACATGGAAAGAAACTAAATGCTGTAAGTATAAACCAGAAAACTTGATGAAAGAAGAGATTATGCCATCTTCAGGATAGGCTTGAAAAGGTACAAGCAAATAATTCTCTAAAGACACAGTATCCATTGCAGATATAATCAGCACGTGTAGTAAAAAGCAGTAGCTGAATGTCCTGAAGACCTTTCATAGCATTACTACATGACAGAGTTTACTCATGATAGACTGAGTACTCCTGCTGTCTTTGTGTTATTTTTACCTTACTCGATTAAACTATCAAAAATTATTTTGTTTGGTAGGAGGTTTAATATATCTGGATATTTGTCATTATGGGAGGCTACTACCCACCACAATCTTGGTTTGGAAAACCAAATAATGAATGATGGTTATTGCTAAAAAGAATGGGATCTGAGTCAAGTATTTGCCACTGGATGAAGATATGACATTTTGAATTGACAGTAAAGACTTTTAGAAAATGATCTAAACTTTATGATGAGCATTATTTCCGACAAAGAAAAACCACAAACCATTGTTCTATTTAAGTAGACTTAATACCAATGAGTTTTTCATTTATGTGCACAGGAAAACAAACAAACAAACTCAGTAGAAGATGCCTGACCAAGATATTACTGAATTAATACATATCTCAATTGTAGATTACAAATGGTTCTTTTGTTCCTTGTCCACTCCATCTAAGAGTACTTCACTTTAACTCCTAATAACTTCTACTTTCTACACTGATCTGTGTGTCTTCCCTAATTTCGTTGATGAAGATGAGAAGGACAAAGGTAGTTCTAGGTAGTGTTCCAGCAACTCTTCACTTCACAGATTACATTTTATGATTCCCACCACTTGACAGTTCCTGCTTCTGGTTTTCGAAGACAGCAAAAACTGAGAAGGTTGGTAATGTATGTGCATAGCTAGGAGAGCATGTGTGGAGTGGAGTCTTGATGTGCAGTTTGACTAGGGCAGTACTTGGGTGCTTGCAACAGCTAGGAAGTGTTATGTTCAAGTTTAGTGATTCTACTATTCGCTATGGCTAGTTAGCATCCCCAGAGGAACAGTTAGCCATTCTTATTTATATAATTGTTTCATATACACTTTTATTACAATAGTGATGCAATACTATGAAATAACAGAAAGGAAAATGTGATTTTAAAATACAACAATAAATGATAGTATTGAAGAGAACAGTGGCTTTTCTTTTGCCTTACAAAATGATGTGTCCTCTCAACAGAATCCCCACACTTTTGCTTTTGTGTCCTCTTTAACTTGCAAGCAATAGCACTGTCCTCCCCAAATCACAAAGCTCAGAGATGTTAGCAAATGATTGTGTTGAACTCTTGGTTTGTTATACAATAAAAAAGTGCTTAAATCTGCCAAATGTCTGTGAAAGAGAGAATGACTCAGTATTAGGATTATAGTTATACAGTGTAACATCTATTACGTAAGTAGGTCCAATCTCCTAAAAAATTTACTAGCAATAATACTAGTCCCACTAAAGGTCTCTTCCAGACAGCTGAGTAGATGAAATAGCCAAGTGTCTGGCTTGTAAAGCAATATTTAAATCAAATAAATTATAATGATTAGTTAATACATTTTATATTTAATGAGAGTATTAATTTATCAGTGTAATTGTAGAAAGAAAATAGTATCAATTAGGAAATAATATGTAAGACAATATTCACGTCATTCAATTTTATAACTTTATTTTCATAGGAATATAACTAATGCAATGATAAAGAAACTGGCTTATTCTGGTTCCCTAACTCCTCCATCCATACTCCAATATTACATAGGGGAAAAAAAAACTACAGTAAAACAAATCTACTATAATCTTCCAAGCCCCAAATAGTCATAACTTTGTTGCTATTTCCAATGAATACCAACATTATTCTATCTACACTGTCAGTCAACAAAAATACAATTAAAATTCAAAAGAAACTGCAAGTAGAAAAAAAGAAGAAGTATGTTCCACTAAGCTGATTGTTATTTTGTTTCTGTATGAGCGTGCTTGTTTTAGTGAAATGAAAACTAAGAACCATAGACTGCTAGAAAAAAAAGTTACTGATCATGCTGATTTAGTTTAAAGGTAGTAAACCTAATTTTGTAATTAAACTTGCTTGGAATAACCATCACTAATTTATTAAGAATAGTTTATAATAATTCAAAACTGAAGGTGATTTTAGAATGTGCATGCAGATGCAAATTATGCTACTGCTGTGATGATATATTAGTTAAATTTTAAAATGGGACATGTAACTCTTCAATTTAAGTAATTTGAGAGGGAAACAAGAGCAGGAACAGACACCCAACTGTCTGAAATTACCATCCTCAAACTACAGACTTAAATGATTATTTAAGGCAATACCTTGCATGTTTTTTACTGGAAAAGCCAATGAAGCTTCATCTCTCGAGGCATAGTTTTGCTCATAATGGCTTGTTAGTTTTGACTTCCTATACAACTGAATAACAATATGCTCCACTTGTGCAAATCAGAAAACTCCTACTGACTTACCCTCTGGTCTGAAAATCATTTCAAGGAGAAGGGTATATCTAAACAGGAATGACCTTGGAAGTGAAAATGAAAATTTCACTGTGTACTCTGGATGTGACAATACCACCGCTATTCAAAAGAGTCAGAAAATAAATCTGATGTTAGCTCATGAATTTATGGCATTTTTTTTATAGATAGCTTTGTCCATGGCAATGCTTGGAGTATTGGATTTTCATTTGTATCAAGATGTATTTATGGATAACTTCTTAGCATAGAATGTATTAGCTTGTTTTCTATTTCGTTTCATAACTGAATGTGCTCTATAGAGTACATGAAAATGAAATTTAATAAAAAATTAAAGAATAAGTAAATTTTTTTATTTTGTTTAGTTCTATGTTGGCAAATTGCTTTCTTAACATCATAATTTTAAAATGTAGTGAGTTGAAATTTCCTTCAATAGAACTTATTTAGCTATTGCCTCATTTTAAATAAAATGTTCCATACATAAAACATATTACATATTTAACGCAATAATTTTCATTATTGGTTTGAAAATGTTAAGAAGTCCTATTCAATCATAATATCAATAGGATAAATAGGCACAATGATAGATCTTGAAATAAATTATATTATCTACAGGGGGACATTAGAAGAAACATAAAGACACATGCCTGGTTACCTGATGTAAAGAGATATTTTCAAAATATTTTGCCTTTTAAACTGTAATGTTCAAATATATACATGAAATATGGTCTGGATAGTTTTCTGTGAGCATTAATTTGAATACTATAGAAAATGTTTACTAAGCTATGTCCCAATACCCTCTGTCTATACAAAAAAAAAAAAAAAAAATGTTTTCCCAAATTTCTTGTCTTCGTGTTCTTCCAGAAAGCAATCACAAATTCTTCAAATCAACTCAGTGAAGTTCCAGCATGTATTTGTGAAGGAGAAACATATTTGTTGTGATTCACATGTTCCATTTGATTATAGCCACATTACTGTCCCCACTGACTCTTTTCCTGCATGACACACTCTATCTAAGTCAATAATATCAAAACTATGACTAGTTACTGAAGTACATCAAGTCATAAACATTTTGGCTTCAAGGACATTAAGGCAGCTTTTGTTTTTCACAGTAATTGTGTATTTCGGTATTCTACTTGGAGGACTCTTTCTGTTCCACTAACTCTTGCATTAGTATGGTCAGGCCAATATTTTGGCTACTTCATGAGTTAGATCAGTGTGGAAAGTCCATGTGTGTTGCTACTATGAGAAATGCCATAAGCAGTAGCTGGAAATGCTGAAGAATTGACAGTGAAAGATACATTTTTTGAGATTACGTTCTGGTATGATAGTCTGGTTATTTTGTGCACAGAGAACTGAAGTTGTAAGAATTTAGCTTTGTTTTGGTGTGACTCCATTGTGGATCATATTCCCTGAACTATATGTAGAAGATTTCCAGATTAAGTGCTAATGTAGCAGATTTAAACAGTATTCTTATATAGCAATCTTAATAAAACCTTCTACATTCTACTAAATCTCTCTCTGTCTCTCTCTCTCTTTCTCTGTGCCACACACATGAGAGAGAAAGCAAGAGAGAGAGAGAGAGAGAGAGAGAGAGAGAGAGAGAGAGAGAGAGAGAGAGAAATTTAGTTTGTTTTCCATATCAAGTTTTGACTATATACATATTTAATCAAACTTGGTCCAAACTACCTGAAAATTTCTACAACTATACTCATCATCTGCCTGCCATTATTCTCTAAATAATAAAACTGCTACTCAAAAAATTTATCCTGTATTAGGCATTATAAGTAGTATGATAATGAGATACTGACTACTAGCCAATAAAGGAACCTATAATTTTATTTCTTTCATTATAACAAATTAAATATGAGAGAGTGCATAATTCACACATAGTAAAATTCATTAAATAATGAAACAAACCTAAAAATAGAAATGAAGCAATTTATGCCATAAAAATTTAAAACATGTTCTGTAAGTTCTTATAAATGGAAGGCAAGATACTCAACATCACATGATATAACACTTTGATTACCTAGTTTTCCTTCATTGAGATGAAAAAGTTTAGGTGGTGGGAATGGAGACAGAAAACTGGCAGTCATGGCCACCTCCAGGGAGTACAAACTTGGAAGGCCTTTCTGAAGAGCCCCAAAGTATCACAGGTTTGTTGAGAAACACATGCATTGTCTCACTTGCAAATTAACTGGAGATGCTTGTCTTTCTACATATTTCTACAAGTGTAAGTGTATTGATAGATTTATAAGAATCAAACTCAAAGCATTTCATCTATTTAATATGACAAAAAAGCCTCTCAATAGATTCACAGACAGAACATCACATGACAGTCACATGTATAATTCTGTGTCAAAAGTAAAACAAATGTAAATGAGGATCATGATCTGTAATAAAAATAATTGTTTTAAATATTGTAAATATAATAAACTATTAAAAATTCTGAATATATCATAATTCTCACTTATGCTATAGTATAAATTTAAACCTTTTATCATGTAGTGGATTATTATTATTATTATTATTATTATTATTATAATTATTATGTGAGTGCAATGTGTACATGAGTAAGTGCAGGCACATATGTCCCATGACATTCACTTTAAGATCAGGTATGGAGTCACTTTCCTCTTTATACCTTTATGTGAGTTCTAAGGATTCAACATAGGTCATGTGGTTAGTGCAGCAATTGTTTTTCCATGATGATCTATGTCACCAACTCATAAGGATTTCTTAAGATTACCTTCTGTTTATTTCTCTGTGATAAGTGATTTCTCTCTTAAGGAAATATTTGATCAGAATTCATTTGCTGCCAATTATTTTTCTATATCAAACACACTAGACTTTTAACACAGTCCTGAATTTTTTTTCAAATAAGGCACAATTTTGTGAAATTAAATAACCCTCTAATTCTTCACACCTTAAAAGAAGATTGTCACCTAAGTATAAGCAGCCTGGATGCTTTCAAGGGTTCAGGCTTCTCAATGTAGCACTGAGTGAAAAATTGCTTTGGGAACCACAACTGTGTTAATTTAACAATTTAATCTATTTTAGCCTTGCTCCACCAAGTAACATAACCCCATTAGAAGACGTATTTTCTTGTATCCATATTCTAATACAATCTATTCAAGAAGTGGTAATTGAATCCATTGTGAAATACACAATTTCAGAAAACTGCAAAGACATTAGAAGAATAACTTATATTTTCTGATAAGTGCCATTATAGAACTTGAATTGGGTAATGGGAAGTTTTATAAATAAATTTAAAAGATAATAAATATTTTTAAAAAGTCAGTTGGATCTGTTAAATATTAATTTTGCCATCTTAAGACAGAATTTTGTAATACACATGCAGAATTTCGTCATTTACTTTGTTCACATGTTTAATATTTACTTCTTTACAAGCCCTATTTATTCCTGTATTCCTAATCTCCTGTTATCATCTCACAACACAACCAATGCATTTCCTATTTAAGCATCTATTTCTCCATTGTTGATCTCTCTTTACAAACTTATAGATTCCATATGAAGAGTCCCTTAAATGACATATAAGTTTAATGCATAAATAATTAAACCAACAATTTGTGACGAAACTAGTTTCCTTTGATGTTCAAATGTAATGGATTCTCTCAGGAATGAAAAATTCACATTCTACTTAGTTACCTAGAAATAGCTTTAAAAATGTATTCTTGACTACAGTAAACATTAGTTATTACCTTATGCAAATATAATAATAAACAAAACATGTAATAAGTCTGAAAAATATATGAAAGCAAAAGTATTCCTTTATTATGTGAAAGATCCATTTATAGTTTGCTATCTAGAAAATACAGTTTGATGTACATTTTGATATAATAGTGATTCTATAAGAACAAAACTAAAACATGCAGATTTATTTGTGTATACACCAAAAGGTAGAATGATATTATCTTAAGCCTTATACTGAATTGCAAGACAATATTTGTAATGGAAATAAGACCATTTGAGATAATCTGTTTAAACAAGAACAACTGGTTTGCTTCTTTACATACCTTGTAAAATCATTAACTTATTTTTCTAAGTCTAATGGAGATAGCTCTTTGTTTTAGTTCTACAGTCTGCACAACTTTGTCAAAATTTTCAAGATCTTGAGCCTTAGTGTATGAGTGTGTGTGATGTGTGTGTGTGTGCATGCACACATATATGTACATGTATACACAGACACACACAGATACACACACACACAGACACACACACACACACACACACACACACACACATATATATATATTTATTTATTTTAAGGAAACTGAGGCAAGACCCTATGAATTAATCATTTATGGAGGTACATGAAATGCAGCCAACTTTGTAAAGGAAATTAAAACATATAAAAGATTTATATTTTAAATCAAAGTCAAAAATAATAGACACTAAGTGAATAGCATATTCACCAGTATATATACTAGGACACTATCAACTTCATAAAAATCACATGAACATTAATTAAAGAAAATTAGTCACAAACTGAAATAAAATGAAACAATTATATAACATGCTGAGTTAAAAAACAATATTTATATTTCATGTGGCCTACATTCATTGATTTGTTCTGCACTGATGTTTCATGTGGCATAGCACGAAATTAACAGACTATTGTTTATTCAGCTTATTGAATTATGATATTAGGATTATTTCCAATTTTTAACTAGTTTCAAATCAACTACTAAACATACACATTCACATACAAATGAAAGAAGCAATTGAAATTGTAAAATTGAAATATACTTAAACATGTAAATCTTATAGAATAAATGAAAATATAAGCTTATTATATAATTATGACTCTATGTTTAGGTTTATTTATATATATTTCTTATTCTGTGACAAAGATATTTGTTGTGTTAACGTACAGTTTTAGCTCTAGACACAGGTCAGTAGAAACACTATAATGGTGTGGCTAAAAACACTGAAAAGACAAAAGAGGAAACAATTTGCAAGTATAACTCCTTCTGAAACAAAACTCAGTGACAGAAACCTAGCTCATTAGATATCAATAAGTCATTTTAGTCATGATTTTACCAAATGGTTAATAAAATGGGTAAGGCAATATCTCAATTTAATATCGATCCTTTATTTTAGATGCCATAAATACAGTAAGCTTCAGACACTGAATACAATGACAATTTGGGAAGATAAAAGACATTAAACATAATATTAGTATCTTGTTTAACAGATAAAAAGGGTATTTGAAACAAAGAAGAGATAAAGAAATGTTCCTGAAGTATAAATGTTAGGGAACTTCTATCAATTGCTATAGTTATTAAAATTATCTCCAAGGCATGGACTCCCTTGGAGTCTTCCCAGTTGCTAGATGTCTATGCTTCTGTCCCACAGGAAGCTCTCATCTTAGCCTAGAGAGGTCTGAGAGGCTGAAATTATAGAACCTCCACGATATTCACTTTGAACTTTTCATAAGATGTATTAGAAACCTCTTTTTCTAGAATTTAATTGGTTTTTAGAGCATCTTCAGCTACTAGAACTCTTTCTAGTCTTTCTAGTGATGGTTTCAGTGGGGAAAGGTACACTTGAGGTTTGTCTCTTTGCTTCTATTTCTATGTAAGATATTATGATGTATTAATTTTCATCTTGATATGACCCATTTTGATTATAAAAAATGTGCTACTGTTGATAGTTATCTTAGAGAAAAATCATTATATGTTAATCTTTAAAAGTATGAGCTATAGAAAACCACAAAGTAGAAAGTGGTGAGCAATTTTGTTACCCTTACCTGCAAGATGCAACTCTTAGGCATTCACGTTCAAATTATGTATATATTTAAAGACAGTAGTTAATATGATTTTTCAGTCTTCATCCTTGAGATCCTAAGTGAAAAAAGACATATTTTTTCAGATAACTTGGTTCATATGTAAGTTCATTTGATTTAACTTTGTCCATGAAATGTTCATTATTTTTTAAGTGATTGTGTAAATGTTCTTAGGAATTCAATTCAGCCATTTTTCTGGGAAAATCTACCATGAGTTTTCTAGTTTTACATTTTCTTTATTTGCCAAAAATATTACATGTACTTGACAATATATCTATATTTATGCTAGCAACAAATTATTGAGGTTTAATACCATGGAGCTTTATTGATCAAGGATGTGGCTCATAGAAATGTAGTATAGCTCAGTATCATAGAGCGTCTGTGTAATAGAGACATTCTTATATCATCTAAACCAAACCAAACCAAACCAACAACAACATAAACAATTAAATTCATGGGGCAGATATTGTAATTTTAAGAGTAAATCTAGTGGACCCTATGACAATGGAGATTGACAAGATATGAAGATGCTGGGGTAGAACAGGTCATTTACATTGCTCCATGGGACAGAGAGGACAAAAGGATCACATTTGCCCATACACGGCTATTATAAAAACTGTGCACTTTTCTCTCTACAACCTAGTTACTACAAGTTATAGGACCCCTTCTACATTAGTAGCTGGACGAATTTACATAAGAGTAATGATGCAGAAGTTAGCTACATCCTTTGCTACAGAGATTTTATTGCAGAGCATCAGTATTTAGTTATACAACTGTACTGCTGGGCCATCAACCAAGCCAATACTTTCATCCATCTTGATCATGTCGTCAGTTTATTGTTAAAGCTCATGCACCTTTGCCTATAAAGGAAGAAACCTAAATAAACAACTTACCTCCAACTGTTGTGAAGGTAGTATTCAACCCAATTTTCCTAACATGATTCACAAATGAAATGTCACTGCTTTTCTGTAGTTGAATAGTTACCCTTCCCATGCTCCCACTGAGTGTGTATTTGCATGTTTATGCACACGAGATAGCTCTGATATAGAAGGTCTAGACTTAATTGATTATGGTAAACCCATCAATGAAATTTACATTCCTTTTATAAAGATTGAATACAGCTAACTCTCATATATAATTAGTGACAATAGAACTCAACTCATTTCTTATTCTCTCTGACCCAGTGAGACAGATGCATCTTCTTAAATTCTGTTGCATACATTTTCAGATTCAAGTTATCTGTGGGTGCAGCCCTGTCTTTTCAGTTACCGCATCCTCTGTCGTTGCAATTTCAAGGATACCCTCTTATATAATCAAAACAAATGTGTATGAATGAGTGTGTGTGTGTGTGTGTGTGTGTGTGTGTGTGTGTGTGTACACTTTCAGGCCCATGGATATTTATCAACAGACTGGATAAAATTTAGTTTCTTGTTGAATTCTGAACCAGTTTTAGTTTGCTGTGCCTGATCAGACTGAGGCTTTTCAACTGACGTAAGCATAGTGGGAAGAAGAAAAGGAAGAAAGATGAACAGCCAAATTTGTTTGAAGAACTCCAAACACACCTAAGTAGAGCTAACTATCCAAGGGAGATGTCTCTGCTGACTCTGTGCTGTAATAGGCCTTAGGATAAGGGGTCTTGCAGGTGACCATGCAGTTGTTGCCTGGATCTCATCTGGGTGAACAGCCAGATTCAAATTCTGCCAGTCACCCCAAGACTCTTAAAAAGAAACCTGTTATTTTAGACTAGAACAATATTAAACTGTGGATAGGAATGGTAAGTTTCGATGGTTCATAATGCTTTTCCAAAAATGTGCTAGGCTACTTTTATTATGAGAAAGATGGAGATTAGCAGCCTGAGCATATTCTAGTGTTAAACTACAAAAGCTTGCTTGCACATATAGATGAACTACAGCTCACAATCAGCAGAATCTTGTTTGAGACTCACTAATTGCTAAATACAAAGGCTACTTCAGACTAAATTTATTTCAGATCAGTCAAGCCATATTCTTTCTTTTCAGCGATCTGCTTTGTTTGGATGACTCTATAATTTTCTTCTACATGATACAATATATAAAGTCCAAAAAGCAGGGCAAAAAGTAATTACAATTTTTGGGGAGGATGCTATTTTCATTTCTGAAGAATTCACAGTTTCAAAATGCTATGTAGGAATAGTATTATGTTTCTGAAACACCATCTAGTGTTCTAGTGTCTGCTTCTTTTTTGGATGTCTTGAAAGAGGGGACCATATTGTTCATGTCAAACACCAATATGGCATATACTCCTAAAATATCCCACTAAATAGTAAAACAGACTAGAACACAGACCTTCTTCCACATTATTATTCATGCTGATTTTAGTCAATAATCAATTTAGGCCTGACTTTTCATCTTAAAACTAAAAGTACAAAAATATGTTCTTATTGAAATTAAGTAAAAAAAAAAAACTTAGGGACAAAACATACTGGAATATTCAATTATTATTAATGATTTACTCTAAGATGAGCTGTTCATCTTGGAGCACTGGATGGAATCTTATGAAAATGCAGAATGTTAATTAGAAAGTGGAAGAACATGCATGTGACACATCAACACTGCAGAGAGGTTCCTCAAGGTCAGGAGGTCAGTAACTCTGTAGCTTCAGAAAGTCCATAAAACTGACCATTTTCATTAATATCCTCCATATCCAAGTATATATGACCTGAAAAGACTTCTGTAAAACTCTCTCTGCAAAATGAAGGTACCTGGAGTTTAGGGGTTTGATGAAAACACTTCATTGAGGACTGAGTATTTTAAAGTTTCTTACTCTCTTCACATTGTCCAGCTGTTGTACTCAATGTTAATTCCTATGAACCACAAGAAGAAGCATCTATGACTGAATCTGGACCCAGCAGTCCTCTACTGTATATGTGTTGGGAGCCTCATGTCAGCTGGTGTATGCTGCCTGGTTGGTGGTCCATTTTCTTAGAGATCTCTGGGATTCAGGTTAATTGAGACTGCTGGTCCTCCTACAGGGTCGTGCTCCTCCTCAGCTTCTTCCAGACTTTTCCTAATTCAACCACAGTGGTCAGCAGCTTCTGTCCATTGTTTGGGTGCAAATATCTGCGTCTGACTCTTTCAGCTGCTTGTTGGGTCTTTCGGACGACAATCATGCTACGTCCCTTTTGGTGAGCATTCCACAGCTTCAATAACAGTGTCAGGCCTTGGGGCTTCCCCTTGAGCTGGATCCCACTTTGTGCCTGGTGCTGGACCTTCTTTTCCCCAGGCTCCTCTCCATTTCCATCCCTGCAGTTCTTACAGACAGGAACAATTATGAGTCAGAATTTTGACTGTGGGATGGCAGCTCCCTCCCTCAATTGATGCCCGGTCTTCCTGCTGAAGGTGGGGTCTATAAGTTCCATCTCCCTATTGTCGGGCATTTTATCTAAGACCCAGGTCTCTGGTGCACTCTGGATGGTCCCCTCAAAGTCCTATCTCCCAAGGTTGCCTGTTTCCATTCTTCCTGCTGGCCCTCAGGGCTTCAGTCCTTTTTCCTCGCCCAATACCAGATCAAGTTCGTGGTGCTGAATGTTTCTTTGAGGTGCTTTTGGAGAAGAATGGTAATCATCAATAACATTGTAATGTTTGCTTTCCATTTCTTCAAATTCTTGCAATCATAAGTAGTGGCTTTAGCATTGTTTATTGTGAAGTGATTATACTATAACTATGGAAATATGTTGCTCTACTAAAGTATATAAGATATAACAGATGGATATCAATTATAGAGACAGTTTTGCTTTTCTTTAAATGTACTTATAGTAAAGAAAGAAATGAAGTTTTAAAAATACATGATTAAAGTATCTTTAAAAAGAGTATTTTAAAATATTTATCCATTAAACACCAAATGTTCTGTTCTGTTTTATTGCTTCAGAACATGAAACATTATGTTTTATACATCTCCAGATGAAGTTTTCATGTGAAATCTATTACTTCCTATAAGAAATCCTCCCAATCACTTTGCTAAACTTGACAGAGATGAATAAAGTGGTCAAACAGTGAAACTATTTTGCCCGCAACATAACCACCTCTTCATATTAATTGTAGCAAACAAGTTTAGAGGAAAAACATTAGTCTCAGAGCTTTCCCATATCTTTTGTATATTAATTCTCCTCTTTATTTAAAAGGTGCATTGATTTCATGGGTTTCAGATGCTTGGGACCACAAGCCAGTCATTTTTCTGTATACGCACCATTCCTTACAAACTTTGGCATATATTTTCTTTTCTCTATTTCAATGTTTACTATGCTGTGAACAAAAGGAGAAAAACATGACCTTATAAACCAGAATGTCCCAAGATTATGGATGCCCTTGATCCCTCACAGGATAGACGTCACACTGCAAACTGCTCAAGAAATTGGAGAGTTTGAAAAGGAAATTTAAAATAATCTTTGATTCATATTAAAATGCAACAGTTGTAATAATGTATTTTTGTCATGCAAGGAATCTACAGTGCTATGATTTTGCCCAACTATGACCAAGCATCAAAATACATCCATGTAGTGAAAGAACTGAGAAGGAATATGAGTTTGTACTCAGTCATAAACTGAAAAGAATTCCTCAATGTTCTTAATTTTTCCCCAGTCACATCCTTTCCTATTAGGAGATGGAATCCTTATTTTAGCATGTTAGACCTGACTTTACCCCGTGACTCACTTTTCTCAGTGGTATTCAATGCATGTACATTCAAAACACACACACACACACACACACACACACACACACACACACACACATGCACGCATGCACGCACGTAAAGCTGTTAGCAACTAAACTAACATAATTTGTAAAACAAACTGTGTTGTTAAACATATTTGGCACCACTCACAGAGTCTTGTGTTTCTATTTATAACCTATACATTGTTTTCTAGAAGTTAAACAAGAGTGAGATACATAGAGTATGGAAATAGGGAGGAATATTCTCTATGTGCCATAAAAGTAAGGTGTACTTGAAAACTGATACCTGGTCAAGAGTCAGCATGTGTAATGTAATGTATGTTCTGTCTCTGCAAGATTTATAATGTGTTCATCCTCAAGGTTTTTATTCCTAAACTAAAACAGCTAATGGAAGCCAAACAGCACTCTGAATTAACATGCTTAGAACAGTGCAATACCAATCATTCTATAAACAGTAGCTTTGCTATTCCATGCAAGACAGCTACTTAATTAAAAATACATCTTGTTTTAAGCTTTCCACAGGTTAAGAGCATTAGTAAGTGGTAGAAAGAATTATTTAAAGTAGAAGCAACAAATCACATGAAAGTGGGTTTTTGAGAATCATAGATGGAAAAATCACATTAATGTCACAGCATAGACAGTTGTAAGATACATGCTATAGAAGTCAGTGGAAGGATATCTCTGTCCTTATAAAATGATTGTATAAAATGATTAAAATAAAACTAAAATGGTATCCATGTCCACAAGAATGGGGAATTCTGTGGGCTTAGAGAGAAATAAAAATAAAATTAAAATCCCAAAACAAACAAACAAAAAATCCCAAGAACTATTGACTATAACCCTAAGGTAGGCTTTAGGAAGGAATTGTCACAGTCATTCATGCTGAGAAGAATCAAGAGAAAAAAAGTGAATCTCTTTAAGTTGGGCTGGAGTAGTCAATATACTAAAAGAGGGAATGTGGAACCAAAGCACACATGATAGTAAAAAACAAAACAACAACAACAAAGAAAGAAAGAAAGAAAGAAAGAAAGAAAGAAAGAAAGAAAGAAAGAAAGAAAGAAAGAAAGAAAGAAAAGAACAACAATGACAAAAGCAGTCTCTTCACACAGTCTATTCTTTCTCTCCCTTTATTATCTTATACCCAGACCATAACTTTACTTAGTGGAGAGAACATAGTGATTTTTCTCTCTTGCTTACCAAGACTATTGTCAATCTATTCACCCCATACATACATAAAATTTTTATTCAACTCCGGGATTGCATAAAGAATGTCAGAGAAAAGAAACCTCTCTTGGATCCATGTGTCAGTTGGGCTTCTTCATTGTTGTTTTATAGCCTAATGGATCTTTGATCCAGTTAATACTCCTCTGCGTTTTCCTCATAGCTTTTCTTGTTCTACTGAATTATTCTGGGAGCATAATTATGGGTATTCAATTGAAAGCATGAGCAATGGCTGAAAAAGAACATGCATTTTCTTTGAATGGATGAAAAAGTGAGGGAATTGGTCTTTTAAGTGCATGTCTGATAATGTTACTTACAATTCCATTTTGTTTCCTAAGCAGTTGAGAGAAGTAAGTTTAAATGAATCATAGGTTGGATCTGTAATATAAACTTGCCTTGCTCAAAGTAAAGCTGGTGTTTCGATTCGCCATAGAGTCTCCTTGGTAACTGCATATCTCTGACTTTCAAATGGACCTCTATTTGAATTTCCTCCAAGATGCTAGGCTGTACTGCTCATCAAGATAGGTGTTCATTACAATCACAGTGTGTCTAGATCCAAGGGGGGAGGAGAGTGGCACTTCTCTGGGTAACAGCTGTGAAGATGAACAGATGCTGTTGATTAGCTGTGCGGTGTTGCTGATTCTAAGTAATTGTTATGAGTATTGAAATGTGGCTGAAATGATACGCCTGGCAATATCAATTTCTGTAGTATCTCATTCCTATTCATCACACTTGTAATTCTCGTGTTTACCCAGTTCATGGGAATTTTCTTTTTATGACCATTTAGATTCCATTAGTCATCCCTTCTACTAACTTACTGAGTCTTGGGGATGTTTTTTAGTAAATGGTTATGAAGGAGAAATAGGAAAGGATATCAACTTCTAAAACTGAAGAGTCAAAGATGGAATTCTTTGTATCCGATCTATGTATGATCTTTAACTGAAATCCATCTATGTTGTAACATAAGCACATCAATTTTATGACACTCAAATTTCACTTACTCTAGGGACAGGAGGTCACAATCTTACTAAGGTGTAAGACGAGGTGTGAGATTCAGTTTGTGACTAAACCAAATAGTGTGAGCCCATTTGCTTCCTTGCGGACTACACTGAGTCTGTCACCTAACAGGTGTGCTCATGTTTGTCCTGTCAGAAGAGGACATGAAGATATGTGTGAGCGCATAGAGACAGCAGCAGTGCAGCCTTGTTGGAAGTGTCCATGGAAACTTTCCTCTGATTAGAAAAACATTACATTAAAGTGCCTTTGTAATGCACTTATACAAAAGGCAATATGTCAGGAATTACTTTCAGACCCAAAGAAAATCTCCACACAAAATAATATGGCATTAGATGACCTTCATGTCTGTGTTTCTTTTGATGTCTACCTCCAATACATTTAATAAACACTCAAGTTCCTATTTGGATTTCAAACCAGGGGAAAGGCAATATAATGGATTTGATAGATTTTTGGGTTTTAGACCCTGATAATTACTGAACTGAATGACATATTGCACAGTTAATGGGTAATTGTTCTGGTTTTACAGGTTAATGATTAAGTTGATGCCATGTGTATCAATCTGGAGGTACTTGCATCCTGTGATGTGGGTTGTTTATCATATGATCCTATGATATCATTACTGTTTTATGAAGTTCTTAAATTTGTAACATGAAATATGAATGAAAATAATCCCAGTGAGAGTATAAAAGATCTTTGTTTAAGGTATTTAAAAGAGAAATTTAACTTCTGTTTTATAAATTTGCATGATTAGAGTAATTCAGAAAATGCAAAATTAAAAAAAATTCCTTTTAGAAATGGGAACATATTAAGGGAAAAGTCAGTTTGGTTGAATAAAATCAGAAGTGAGTTAACTGAAAATTTAGGTCAAACTGAACCTGAGTCTGGGAGGCCCTTTGTGACTTTATTTTACTCTATATTAGTTGCATCACAGTAGATATTCTCATGGTACTGAGGTATGTTTGCTGTTCACATATAGTCAATGCTCATAAAACATCAAAACTTCTGGAAATTACTGTTTGATGCCAGCAACATTGTGTGTATAAGGAGTACTCTTTTAGTTTTCTTTTGTTTGAGTCTAAAAATAAATCCTAAAGTCAGAATGAAGAAAGTTGAGCCATAGTCTAAACTGTGAGCACAACTCTGAGGGAAGACCCTGAATTGTCAGTTCACAGACCTGCAGCTACACGCCCATAAAAGATAATGTTTCTAAAAACAAGTGCATCTGTTATCAACAATTGAGAACTATACAAAGAAATGATGAGGTGAAGTTAAATAATAATGAAAAATTCAAAGAAAGTCTTGTGTCTGCCTTTGAATATTCATACCTCTAGGAAGACAGTACATGTCTCATTGCAAACTCCTCCTTCCCCTAAGAAGTATCCACTGCTTTATATGACTGAAACTGGAGTATATAGGTAACTTTTAACTCTAAATGTTGCAAGACATATAAAAATATGTATCTATACTGTGTGCTACAGCATTAAGTAGTTAAATGCACTCAGTTTCTTTCAGACTCATTTAGCTTTGATCTTCTCCTAAGAGCCATATTCTACAATGCTAGGATAAATGGAAATATGTTTGTGCCATCTTAATTCTCCTAATAACAAGTCCAGAACATCCAGGATGCTGCTCACAACTCTAGCCATTTGATAATTGTTTGGCCCGTGATTATAATTTTTATTCATTTTTAAAACCCCACTTGTAAAAATCACACTGCAATACATAATTTATGAGTTCATTTAAATGATGGAGAGATTGTGTTTGCTTAGTTAAAGCTCCTGACACAATAAACACTACAGATTTCAGTTATCAATATGATACAGATTTTTTTGCAATTATGGAGATCATTGTTTAATACACAGAAACAATTGGGTTTGAAATTTTTAGTCTTTGGTGAAACTTGAAGTTAATGGAGATGGTAACTCCTGCATTCAAAAATTTATGTAAGGAAGCATTGGAAACAAAACAGATTATTACACAAAAATGTGACTAAAATAGTCTGTCTACCATAAATAGCCACATAATAATAATAATAATAATAATAATAATAATAATAATAATAATAATAAATATTGAGTTAGTCCTTGGAATTCTAAATTTCCATTGAAATCATGTAAGTTAGGAACAATTCACTATATACCAAACCTAAATCAGAAGTAACATTCTTCCTAAAACTTGAACAGTGTAGTCAATTTAGATACATTAAAGCCAAAATTCTTTCTTAATTATTTTAAGAAACAAATGTGCATATTTATACAATCAAAAGAAATTAACAATAATAATCTGTGTTCATAAAGTTTGTTACTCTGGTTGACTTCAAAAAGTAAGGGATATCCCATTTGACTTCAAACATTAAGAATCTTGTAAAAATATACTGTACTTAATTTAGTGATTCATATCACTTTAAAAATTAATGTATTCTTTCTTAAAAAACCTGATTTTTCTTGAAGTCTGGGTGACAAAAGAAACGTATACCATACTATAAAGTGTGGTGACCACCAGATGAGGGACCAGTCAGCCAAGGAAAAGGCAGCCACATTCCCATAAAAGGAATGCTTCTATCATGAAATATATAATGAAATGATGAGGAAGGTGAAGTTAAATCCTGGTGAAAATTAAAAGAAACTCTCATGTTTTCTGCACTTAGAATATTCATATCTTTAGAAATATAATAATGTCTCGCCACACAGAAAGGTTGCAAGTACTAAAGGTTTTGTAATTATTATATTTCAAACTAAATCTGTGTCCTTTAAATCAGTGGTGAGGAACAATAGTAATGTCATTTTTAAAAACAAATGTTTTCTTCAAGCTAAAATAAAAACAAGGTAATTGTAATCCTGTCACATATGTATTCTGCTTTGTGGAACTAGAGTCAGGGAGTGACTAAATTCTCTCCATATCAGAGGCACTGGAGGAAATATATTACCTGGGGAAGTAAATTTTTATGTATTTCTATTTGAGGCAGTACTACCAACTGCAGATCATGTCATATCATTATAAACTGATATAATGGTTATAAATATTGTCCTTACAGCAGGATCAGTTAATGAAGGCCAAGGTTAATTATCCAGCAATAATAACCACTGTGCTTAGCACTACTGCCATTTTCATGATGATCCCAGATGTGCAAAAAATAATATATGGCATTCAGGTCAAATTGAAAATATATGACCATGAAATGTTTCACATTAGCATACTGAGATTTTTATAAATAATTGCAACTTTTTTTGCATTAGCTTTCAAGAATGACTAGCTGCTACAAAGATGCTTATATACAGATTGATATCTAGTTAATCATTTATGCTTTCTCAATTTGTAAAATTAACTAATATCCTCTGAGTATATAACTTAATGCTCCCAAAGTATGTCCAGAACACAGAGAATGATACACCTTTACCTACAACCCAGGAATACCCAGAAGTATGAGAAAAAGGCTGCAGAATAGTACCTGCTCAGAGATGAAAGAGGCACAGACCCCATGAGTTTCCTTCACAGAGAGGTTTCCTTAGTCCTATATCAAAGCTTCAAACTGCATTTATACTTTTCTCCAGATTCACACGATAAGTCTGGATACAAGAGCACATATTTTCACGCTCTATAATTAATGCCATTACAACACCTCATATTTGGAATGTATAAATGTTGCTGGTCATACTTTATGATTAAACTGTCACAAAATTTGAAGATACAGAAATTGTTTAATCTGAAGGAACAAATATAGTAAAATATTATTTTCAAATTTTCTCAGCTTTTTCAAAATAATTTTAATTTTTGGTTTCAAACCTGAGTGCTTTATTTACATCTTTTCCACCTTTATTCTGTTGAACTCCTTCCACATACTATCCATTCCCTCTTGAATTCAATATGGAATTTATGACCTTTTCATGTTTAATCACTATTGTTATATTTACATATGTATTTGGATACATATGTAAATATAAAAACAACCTATTATATTTATAGTTCACATAGTGTTTATACGTATGTGTTTATGATTGATCACATGCTATTACAAGAACCAAAGAATCAAGAGGTCTCCTGGTGGACCTTGCCTTCTAGCTATGACAGGAAAATCATTCCATGAAATCACAATAGCATGTCTCACTAAACAGGACCTGAAAATTCTCAATGACCATTGAAATCCCAACATAGAAGATAATCTCATGGAGCCTCACTCCTTGATGAAGAACAAGTAATTAACAATGATGGGGAGAGGAATAGTTAGTCCTAGTCTCTCTCTCTCTCTCTCTCTCCCTCTCTCTCTCTTTCTCTCTCCAGACAAACAGAAAAATAGATTTGTTGGATTATTTACAAGCTGTGTCCCGCCAGCCCTTAATCTGGGGCATCAAACATCCACAGGACCAAAGGCCCCCTCTCAGTGATATCAGATAAGGCCATCCTCTGCTACATATTTGTCTGGAGACATGGATTCCTCTATGTCTACTCTTTGGTTAGTAGTTTAGTCTCTGGTAACTCTGGAAGGTCAAATTAGTAGCCATTATTCTTCCTAAGGGGCTGCTAGAGTGGTGAGGCAGCAGTGGGAGAATGGGTGGAGGAGCACCCTCACAGAGGCAAAGAGGAGGAGGGAGAAGAGGGATGGGATATGGGGGTTGTGGAGGGGTAATGAGGAAGGAGAATAACATATGAAAAGTAAATGAATAAAATGATTAATAAAAAGCTTAAAAACAAATGTATTAGACATAACATTTTCAAAAACTTTTCTCCATAATTTTTTAGTGCAAAAGTGAATCAGTGAAAAGTTTGTGATAAATTGTAGGGCAAAAGTCAGAAGTGAAATGAGATATGCATGAACCTTGCTGGAATGAGCAAGAGATGCTCACAGGCATTTTCTCAGAATGTCACCCTTCAGCACACCAGGAAGCTGATGGCATGAAGAGTCATTTCTTCTACTATGGCACAACTTATAGTTGATCACATTAGAGAGTGTATAGTGTTTCAATATTTGGTGTGTTATTTATTTATGTATTTTGTTACTCCAGGATATATATGCATGCCTCTGTTAGAGATGCTATGTGTATGCACAAGAGTTTCATATCTGCTACAGCCAGAGATATAGTTATGGAGATTGTGACCTGCCTATGTCGTGAGTGGAACAAGAAGAGAAAAAGTTCTTGAGGAAAGGAAACATGTGCTCTTAACCACTGAAACACTGACCTAGAGCTTGCTTTTGAAGCTGAAACATCTGTTCTTTTTCTCTATCACCCCTCTATCTCTATAGCCACTGTGCACTGATCTAATTCTTATCAGATTAGAATACTGTACCTTACATTGCTTATGCTGTTTTCCTTTTTTAAAATTGGATATTTTCTTTATTTGCATTTCAAATGTTATCCCCTTTACTGTCCCCCCAGGAGTCCCATACCCTGTCTGCCCTCCCCCTGCTTCTATAATGGTGTGGCCTCAACCACTCACCTACTCACTCTTTCCCACCCTCTCATTCCCCTAGACTGGAGCATTTGGCCTTCACAGGACCAAGAGCCTTTTCTCCCATTGATGCCCAGCAAGGCCATCCTCTGCTATGAGTTCCTCCATGTGCATACCTTGGTTGGTGGTTTAGACCTTGGGAGCTCTGGTTGGCTGATATTGTTGTTCTTCCTATGAGGTTGCAAACCCCTCCACCTCCTTCAGTCTTTTCTCTAACTACTCCATTGGGGACCATGTGATCAGTCCAATGGTTGGCTGCTAACTTTCACCTTTGTATATGTCAGGCTCTGGCAGAGCCTATCAGGAAACAGCAATATCAAACTCTTGTCAGCAAGCACTTCTTGGCATCCACAATAGTGTCTGGGATTGGTACAGTATATGGGATGGATCCCCAGGTGGGGCAGTCTCTGGATCGCCATTCCTTCAGTCTCTGCTCCACACTTTGTCTATGTATTTGATCCCATGAATATTTTGTTACCCCTTCTAAGAAGGACCGAAGCATCCACAATTTGGTCATCCTTCCTGAGCTTCATGTGGTCTGTGAATTTTGTGTTAGGAATTCTGGGCTAAAATCCACTTATCAGAGAGTGTATACCATGTATGTTTTTTTTTTTTTTTTTTGTAATTGGGTTACCTCACTCAGAATGATATTTTCAAGTTCTGTCCATTTGCCTAAGAATTTCATGAAGTCATTGTTTTTAATAACTGACTAGTATAACACTGTGAAAATGTACCACATTTTCTGTATCCATTCCTCTGTTGAAGGACGTCTGGATTCTTTCCAGTTTCTGCCTATTATAAATAAGGCTACTATGAACATAGTAGAGCATGTGTCCTTGTTATATGTTGAAGCATATTTTGGGTAAAAGTTCAGTAGTGGTATTTCTGGGTCCTCGGGTAATACTATGTCCAGTTTTCTGAGGAACCCCCTGACTGATTTCGAGAGTGGTTGTACCAGCTTGAAATTCCACCAACAATGGAGGGGTGTTCCTCTTTCTCCACATCCTTACCAGTATCTGCTGTCACCTGAGATTTTCATCTTAGCCATTCCGACTGGTGTGAGGTGGAATCTCAGGGTTGTTTTGATGACTAAATGTGTTGAACATTTCTTTAGGTGCTTCTCAACCATTTGAGTTTCCTCAGTTGAGAATTTTTTGTTTATATGTTTATCTCCGCACCCCATATTTAATAGGGTTATTTGATTTTCTGGAGTCTAATTTCTTGAGTTCTTTGTATATATTGGATATTAGCCCTCTATCTGATGTAGGATTGGTAAAGATCTTTTCCCAATCTGTTGGTTGCCTTTTTGTCTTTTTGACAGTATCCTTTGCCTTACAGAAGCTTTGCAATTTTGTGAGGTCCTGTTTGACAATTCTTGATCTTAGAGCATAAGCCATTGGTGTTCTATTCAGGAAATTTCTCCCTCTGCCCATGTATTCAAAGCTCTTCCCCACTTACTCTTCTATTACTTTCAGTGTATCTGGTTTTATGTGTAGTTCCTTGATCCACGTGGACTTAAGCTTTGTACAAGAAGATAAGAATGGATCAATTTGCATTCTTCTACTTGCTGACTGCCAGTTGAACCAGTACCATTTGTTGAAAATGCTGTCTATATCCACTGGATGGTTTTAGCTCCTTTGTCAAAGATCAAGTGACCATAGGTTTGTGAGTTCATTTCTGGAACTTCAATTTTATTCCATTGATCTACCTGCCTGTCTTCATACAGTTTTTTATCGCTATTGCTCTCTAATACAGCTTGAGTTGAGGGATGATGATTCCTCAGAAGTTCTTTTATTGTTGAGAATAGTTTATGCTATCCTGGTTTTTTTGTTTTGTTTTGTTTTGTTTTGTTTTGTTTGTTTTTTTTGTTTTTTGTTTTTGTTTTTTTTTGTTAATCCAAATGAATTTGCAAATTGCTCTTTCTAACCCTATGTACAATTGAGTTGGAATATTGATGGGAACTGCATTTAATGTGAAGATTGCTTTTGGAAAGATGGCCATTTTTACTATATTAATCCTACCAATCCATGAGCGTGGGAGCTCTTTCCATCTTCTGAAATCTTTGATTTTTTTCTTCAGAGACTTGAAGCTCTTACCATACAGATCTTTCACGTGCTTGGTTAGAGTCACACCAATGCATTTTATATTATTTGTGACTATTATGAAGGGTATCATTTCCTTAATTTCTTTCTCTGCCTGTTTATCCTTTGAGTAAAGCAGATTATATGTAGATTACACTAGCATTCTGATCTCACAAACGTATTTCTTTGCAAGCAAATGAAGTTCTTCACAGTATAGTTGGTCTCTACTAGTAAATTACTGTGGTAGTAATCTACTACATAAAAAAGGATGATAATTCCTCAGGTTGAAATACTCACATTCCCTCTACCTGCTTCTCAATTACAAAGAAAAAAGATATGGTTCAAGGTATACCCATTTTTGTGTAACGCTCTTGACAATTAATTGTGTTGTGGATTGATCTTTCATATGGCCAGATTAGTGACACCCTTAAACTGCTAGTTGTCTTCCATGCTCCGTTATTCTCCCTTTTCAGAAAAAAAAGAAGAAACCATCTCTGCCCAATGCACTCTATTTCAGAGAAGCACTGGTAGCAAACTGGATTCTCTACTTCACAGACATTCATTAGATATGATGAAATGTGTAACTTAAGTAAGAAAACAGGACATAAGGTAAATACCAAGTTACTTCACGAAAGCAAATCACAGTGCCAAGTTTCCCTAGCATTTTTGTAGTAGCTAGGAAGTACTTGTCACACTTCTCACCACCTTGAACCAAGAGCTAACAACCACAATAGAGCATCCTGACTCCACAGCCAGTGTGTGCTTCTTGTGGTGTTAGACAGCTCAGTATGTTAGAAATATCTTCTGTAGTGGCAATTTAGATAGAAGACTGAAACAAAGACACTCTACATCTGGGGTCTTTGCTTAAACTGACTAGGTGAATGCTGTATCTGGAGCCTTGAAATGCTCCTCTCCTGAGTCCTGAATGCCCAAATTCTTCTCATTTGACCCACTGTTTTCTACTGAGAAACAGCTTCTTGATGTGAGCCTACAGTGTGTCATTTGTTATTCAACTTCTAACACTCCCTTTGCAGAGGTATACAGCTGCCACATGACAGATAAATCACAGGATCCCAATTGTTCCTCACAGTGCATTCATCAGAGGCTGGAAAGCTTAGTCATGGATCTCACTTGTGGCTTCTTGAACTCTTCATGTCTTTGAGTTTCTCTTCTGCTTACACGGTTTGCTCTTTATGTGTGAACTCAGCTGTGCAGTTTAAACTTTTATTTTCTTTTTTCTTATTCTGTCAATATTGTGTTTGGAGATTCATTTATTGACATATACACTGAAATATTTTGCCTTAAAATGGTCACTGCAATATTTTGAAAATACCCACTATATATTAGCAGAATATTTATATATAAATTACATGGTGTGAGTGTGTGTGTGTGTGTGCATTTGTATGAGTAAAGTGAATGAAACACTTTTCATATTTTGATCAAACCCCCAAAGTATCTTTCTGATTTATGGTGTCTGCTATTTAAAAATGCTAATGAAGTCGCTGAGAAACCAGAGATAAATATTTTTTATACAAGATATGTTGAATCTACATTTATGGAGGTGAACACTAAAGAATGGAATTCTGTTGTTCTTTCTTTTTTTCTTGTTTCCATTTTTCAAGATGTAATACACATTATCCTTGCAAGATAACTAATTATATTTCACATTAAGTCTATTCATTATAAGCTAGACATGGCCCATAACTCTACAAGAACGCTGGAGACAAAGGCAACAGGATTAGGAATCTAATTGATTTCAACTGAGAACAGTATAGTCTTTCTCAAAATTAAATAAAAAAAACTAATCAAAAATTCAATATATAATTTTATGTAAAACTTCCTAAAAAGCAAGTTCATTATTATATTTATTTTGGCTAGACAATCATGAGGAAAACCAGGGTAGAAAACATAAAGATCAAACAGTTACCAGCTAGTTAGGGTTGCATCTTTTTTCAAAGATATTATGTTCTCAACCTCCTAAAGAAAGAAATATGTTGATTATGTTTGGATTATCAATACAGACCAGGAGAAGGCTTGTTTCTTTTGTCATTTTCATATTAGCAGAGATAATTTGTCTTCCTGAGTCCAATCAGTGATGGGGTAGTGAGCAATTAACCTCTTGCATTACTTCTGATTGGCTCAAAGGAAAAGGAGAGCAGATGGCTTATTGCCTTAATACAACTTCTGCCAAGAAGAGTTATGTTCTAGGCTCCAGCCTAGGAGGTTCTGGAATGTGGACTGCAGCGGACAGGAACAGGTGACATGGGCAATGGGCAGCATTGTATTTCTTCTTTTAACATTGTGACAAGAACTAATATTTTTTCTGACATAAGAGAAAAATAAAAATATCTGGTATACAGATGTAAAATCCCTCCAAATAGCTGTCTAGATTAAATAGTTGGATTTTATATAACTAGGTTTATAGATAGATAGATAGATAGATAGATAGATAGATAGATAGATAGATAGAAGGATGGATAGGTAGATAGAGAAGCAGGTACACATATAGGTGAAATAATAAATCTTATCTCAAATGTGTCACTGTTCTATTTGGTTGACAATTTTAGTATAAAGATTATTTAGATTCTTATTCTATAGGCAATGCAAATATGTCTATATAAATTTGTAAGACTGTATTCTGAGAAAGGAAGCTACAGTATTTGGTGACTTGGGCCAGACCCCATGGAAGAAAGCATTGACCAAATTCCTCCGGCATTTACTTTAAAATTTGTTTCCTAATCTTCTATAATTTGTAAGTCCCCATCAAAATGGTAGGATAATTCAATTATATACACCCTCTCTTTTATTTGGGAAAATTTTAAATTCATTTTAACATACCAATATCTGTCTCCTATTTTTTATTTTTTAAAATACATGAAAATTAAGGTAGTGAGTTACAGACCTAACTATCTTGAAAAACAAATATATCAGAAATTTAAAAGTTTGTTGAAAATATATGGGGTGCAAAATGCTATTGTACAATTATGCATTATATGCCACATTTACATAAGTTTTCCCCTCATTCTTACATTCTCAATCAGCTTTCTTGGAGTAAGAAAATTTACTCTGCAATTATGACAATAAAAGTTGTCTAATATATTAAGTTTAAATTATTGCAGTAAATTTTTGTTCGGCCTTCACATTTATGGATTAATGTTTCATTGCAAAATATTAGAATATATTATAGAAAAATGATTTTGGATACAAAATAGTTACTTTCCCATAATGTTTAACATTTTTCTCTGTTGGTACAAAGAGAATCAAGGAACAGGTAAAACCCAGACTTCTTTTTCTTTTTCTATTTTTTTTTAATTTTTGTTTATTGGATATTTTCTTAACATACAATTCAAATGTTATCAACATTTCTGGTTTTCCCCCAGAAAGCGCCTATCCTATCCCCTCTCCCCCTGCTTCTATGACGGTGTTCCCAAACCCACTCCGGCCTCCACACCCTAGCATTCCCCTACACTGGGACATCAAGCCTTTCTAAGACCAATGACCTCTCCTCCCATTGATGCCCAAAAAGGCCATCCCTTGCTACATATGTGGCTGGAGCCATAGATCCCTCCATGTGTACTCTTTACACTGGTGCTATAGTCCCTAGGAGCTTGGGAGTCTGCTTGGTTGACATTGTTGATGAAAACCCGTTCAGCTCCTTCAGTCCTTTCTCTAACCCCTCCTCCTCTGGGAACCCTGTGCTGTGCTTAGTCCAATAGTTGACTGTGAGCATCCGTCTCTTTTTTGTCAGGCTCTGGCAGAACCTCTCAAGAGACAGCTATATCAGGCTCCTGTCATACTTCTTGGCATACACAATATTGTTTGTGTTTGGTGATTGTATATGCGATGGATCCCCAGGTGGGGGAGTCTCTGGATGGCCTTTCCTTCAGGTTTTCTAACTCTAAATTAAAAATAGAGCCCATGTTAACAAAAAATTCAGAATGAAAACATTCCAAATCATTTGGTATAAGATATTTGTATTTTACCTCTTGGGGTAAATTTAATGTTTAATTATGTAAACAACTTCCTATGACTCTGAGAAATAATGACTACTAAAGAGGACTTGATTTTGCATCAAATGGCAAAGTGGTATATCTGAAAAAATTTGATCAGGTCCATAATTTCCTGAAATATCATTTTAGTTTATACTTTAAAAGTCAGTTTTTATGCTACAATTTAATTACCTGTGCAAAATGGATCCTAATATGCCATATTATGACCAAACAACTTGGATATCCCTTACTTCTTGTCTCCTTTCACAGTTCAGATTCTTGAACATCATTTTCACCTTTACTAAGTGTGGAAGCCTTACATCACAGTGACATTCAGCTTTATCAGAAAATTCACTGAAAAAAAAAAAAAACTTTCTTCTGTTTGTAACAGTGTTCATTTTGTGCCTCACACTGTGAATTCCTGAGTGGCTTGTTCTCTTCTATGAAATGTTATGTTCCATTCTCCCAAACATCTGTCTGTGTTTTACAGGATCTGAATTCTAATCTGAAAAACCGTGTAAATAAAAACAGAAAAGAAAAAAACAAATACCTGATTTGTTTGATTGGGTTTTTTTCTTTTGGATTTTACTTTGTTACTACTATCCTATTTGTAAACAATTGAAAAATCTCTTTATAAGCCCTTTTCTATTCATTAATTCCTAACACCATATATTTCTTAAGAAAAGCACTTGGCTCTTTCATTAATCTAAATAAATAAATAATAAAATTATCTTAATGCATATAAAATTAGGATGAGGGCAGTTTGGTGCTAGAGTGTGTGCTTGAAGTGGTAGCTTCTGCAAGAGAAGGGAACAGGAGAGGTGAGGATCTTTGCTCTGTATTTATTAAATTGAAGAAGTTCTGAGCTCTGGCATATCAGACACATTAGACGCCAGAGCACAGGAGATAGCTGAGGCTAGAGCATACATTTGTGGTCAATTAATGTCTATATTTTATTTTAAGCCACTGAAATACATAAAACATGCCAGAAGCAGGTGGCTTTGAGAAAGGACAGTAGTAAAAAGACAAATGAGTGTGACTCTTGCTTAAATTATTTTCTGTTCCTTTTATAATTTTTACTATACTCATTTGGCAATTATTTTAATTGTTTGGAAAAATGTGTGGTCATTTTCTTTCATTTTCAGGGATGCAGTCACTGTTGAACAATCTCCTCATCTTAATTTAAGCTTGTCAGAATGTTCCTGTACAAGGCTTGCCTAACTTCATAGCCTTTTCTGTGGACTCATTGTTCATATTTTATTTTTATCTTTTTATATTAAACATTCTTCTCAACAAAATGGTGAACTTTTCAATCACTGTAAATTATCATTAAAATAATGTGTGTGTGTACATGCATGTAAGTTTGCATGTGTGTGTGTGTGTGCAAAACTTTTCGTATATAACAGATTTTGTGTTGAAAGCTTCAAACTGGGTCCTGATCTTTGCCAACAGATTTGCTTTTAGAGCCATTGTTATTTATGTAACACTAAGAAGCAGGTTTGCTTCAGGGCTTATTTCAACTTCTCAATAAAATTAATTGTCATGGCAATGTATACTCAAACTTGATTCTGTTAAATCATTAAAATATACTTATTAAATATGAAAGTACACCTCAGTACTTCCTTTTCTTCTAACTTCCTCCACTGATAGGATTTCAAATTTCCACTTCAGAACGTTTTGTGAACAACAATCCTGAAATTCAAAATCATGCATTCATGCTTTGGAAAGATTGCTAGTTTACATTTGCATAATAGAGAACATGAGACCCAGAAGCCCAAAATCGCTTGAAGATTGGTATCTGGGAAAGACTGAGTTCTTCTTCTAGGTGGATAAGACCACAGAACATTAAAAATTCCCCTGTATGACAATTTATGATTATAATCCTCTGGTCACATTTTTACTAGGTTTTCAGCAGATTCTTGGTGTATGTTAACAAATTTGAATCTGCTGAGATTTTTTTTTTTTTTTTTTTTTTTTTTTAGTGTAGCACATATTTAGTCTCTTTCTTTCAGGAGGCTGTATATCAAGTTGGACACTGAAAATAAACACAACATTTAAAAGATAAAAGCAATCTGAGCCAAAAAGAATACGGAAATACTGTTATAACATAATCCAAGCTGAATATATACAATTTAAGTCAAACCAGATTAGTATCGGAGAAGACGAGGAAAATTAAAGTGAATCTGGCTAATGAATGTGAGTGACTGCTAACACTGCCTAGTGACATGCGGTAGCATCTGGCTTATAAGCATCCAATTATGTTTTAAACCAAAGGACTGGTGAAATGTGAAGATCACTCAACTGCCTTCAGAGATGCTAGGGGGTAAATTGCACATACTTTGTGATACTTTCTTTAATAACAGTGAGTGTAGGAACCCAATTGTGCCATTCAAAAGGCATTGCTTTTAAAATTATCATTTCAAATATTTCAGTTCATAACTCCATGCAGTCATATAATTACATAATAGAAACAAAATATTCAGAGGTATGTTTTAGATACTGTAACTGAATATTCAAAAATCTTTTCTTATTATAATTTTTGTGAACTAAGGTATTACAACTTTTGTCTTATAGTAAATGTATAAAAATTATTTTGCACATATCATAAATTATTTATTCATAATCTTTTTGTATTTTTATACAAAGGGAACCATAAGATTGATGATTAAGTCCAGGTTGTTATAATATAGATGTACTTTAGCTTAATTCAAATCTGACCAGATAGACATGCGTATGGACATGAACTATTTATAGAATGCCATGGTACTTTGTACATATCTTTAAAGTATTTGCTTTTCACATTATCACTAAACTGAATTCCTATGGTGATTTACAGCTAAGACATGCCTAAAAGTTAAGATTCAAGCAATGGTCCCTGTGTTCTGTCTTCTTTAAAATTACACTTCACTTTTTACTTTAATTTCTGTATTAGTTATCTTTGTATTGCTATGATAAAATATTATGAACTTTGGAAAACCAAGTCAGGCACTTAACGAAGATACCTGGAGGCAGAAATAAATCACAGACCATGGAAACATACTGCTTACTAGCTTTTTGTCTCCATGACATGCTTGGCGTGATTTATTTAGGAACAACTGCCCAGGGCATTGGAACACCCATAGTAGATAGGCATACTAGTCAAGAAAAAGCCATACAGACTTGCTTACAGGTCAGGCTGATTAGAGCATTTCCTCCCTTTGAAATTTCCTTTCTATGGGTGACACTGCTTTGTGTCAAATTGAGAAAAATTAACCAATTCATTCTTATAGCAAGCAACCGGAAAAGGAATGCTCAGGGATTTCTGCTAGCTGTTAATTTCTTGATGAGTTACAGAATTACCAGATACAGTAGTCTGCCTTGTTTATAGCCTTGTTTCTGGTAGGAATTTCATTGCAAAGAAATTCAGAAGACAACACACTAAAAGTTAACTTGAAATTCTCTTATCATATCATTTAATTATAGTTTTCAAATTTAATAATGCTTCTGAATATATTTGCTGTGTAACTTTTAATAAAGATAACAGTTTTCTATTACACCTTTGAATAGCTAATAAACTTGGTAATATTAATGAATTTAAAGTCAAGTTTTTTCACAGTAATAATCATGTTTAGCAGAAAAATTATAAACCTAAAAATTTGGAATTGTAAAATATAATTTTTAAAACTAACTTTTAATTTCAAAGAAAGATAAAAATTGATGGAAGATCTTCTGTAATGTATGAGAGTTAGAGAAGTTATTTAAGAAGTAGAGAATCATTTGCATGTTCAATTATGAAATCAAACGGAGCTTATATTCTATAGTTAAGTAAGTGTGGAATATACCAGTCAAATAGGAGCAAAAACAAGTACAAGGAAAGCGTTTGTCCATCCTAAATTATGCTTTGAGAAACATGACTGTGACAATTATGTGGGGAGTGGAATTTAAAAGAAAGGTAGTCATCGGGAGTGTGTTTGTAAAGAATTGTGTGATTTGAACAAGTGGGCCTGGCCTGAATTATAGCATTATAAACCTATATAACCTCTATAAGAACAGGGTGTTCAGTTCTTAATCTATTATACAAAAAGGTTTGGAAGACATTTATATATAGACTCTCCATTATTCTGATGAAAATGTGTGAGAAATAAGGACAAGTCAGTAAATGATCTTCTTTGGGCTTTTGGGAGTGTAGCTAAACTTTGTTGAAGTTAATGAATACTGCTACAATTTCTGAGTCTGGAGAGTGAAAACACTTCATAAATTTAGTGTTATATATACCAGATGGCCAAGGGTATTTTAAGCTATTATAAATGCCTCTGATGAGTGCCAAGACTAAGTGTTGTTTTTATCTAACATTGGGTTCTTTGTAGGTTTTTTTTTTTCGATTAAATCAGGTGATGTAAGACATAAGACTTAGAAAAATATTGTAAAAAAATTTACTTCATGCACACCATTCTTTACAGGGCAAGGATAATGTGGAGCCAGTTTAGGATTGGCTGGTTTAAATATATTTGGCTACTTATCTGTGGCACAGGTAATCCTAGTTTGGGACATCTAACATTGAATGCCAGAATTAAAATTCCCAATGAAAGGGAACATGAGTAAGTTACTCTGGTTTAGATCTTTTTGAGTATGGAGAAAAACATTTAGGGATTCTGGATTACTATACCTAAAATATGTTCACTTTGGACAACATAGTCCATGGCTAAGGTGCTATTCCCAGCTGTTCTGACCCTAGGTCTAGGCTAAGGGAAGAGCCAACAGTAGGAACGTATTTTCTCAAATCTAGACTAAGCACAAACAAGCTTTCTTCAGCAACACAATGGAATGTACTTCTGAGCTTTTCAAGGACCATGGATGCCCAGGAGCTGACATCTCCTTGTTTAAAATTTGGAATGGAAGAGAGAGCCCATATCATAGCTTATGTGCAAATTGGTCATATTAAAGAAAAAGATCCCTGCAGACACAATATTCCGTGGTTAGAAGGACAAACACTATTGGTTAGCTTTGGTGAAATTCAATATTCCAAAGTGCAAAATAATAAAGACACTGCAAATTTGTGCAAAGAGCTTTTCATTAGTACCCATCCATAGATTCTTTTCTGCTAGAAAAGCAGTCGTATCCCTGTTCCTATACAGTCTAAGACAGGTTATAAAACAAAGTTTTATTTAACTCAGATTTTTTTGGAAGTTCCCTACCAGAATCCAGTTGCCCTATGATCCTCTAATGAGTATGGCGGATGACATTGTCAGTTACCATAGATAGCAGCAAACCTGCCAGTGCAGGAAGCAAAAATAAAAGATGCTAGATTATTAGAATCCCATTCAGTACTAAAAGAATTTCCTTCAGTACATGCTCCCAATGACAAAATGATCTCTAACAAGCTCCTTCTACATAAAGCTGCACCACACCTTAGGCCTGTAGCTTATGGGATTTTGAGGGAATTATCAAAGTGAGAATACTGCACAAGGAACATATCTTCATTTAACTTCCATGTTTCTATACTGGAAGGCACAGTACTGGGACTGAACTGGGGCCTGTTGGTACTGGACCATCGGGATCATGGTCTCAAAACAAGGAATCCTATGTAGGTGTACATAAGCTTTGCTGGCAGTTAAATATACCAAAGAATTTCTACCTCAGAAATACTTTCTACTTATTTGGGATATAGGTTAGAGTAAAATAGCCATCAAAAAATAAAAAATACTCACTTCACATGACTGAAGGCAATGTCCCAATGACATGATATAGGTTTAAGAATCCCACCATGCAAGAAAGATATGAACAATTATGATTATAACATAAGAAATCATATCTATAAGTAGGAAAAGAAAACATTGTTTGAAGTGATTTATAGTATTCTTCAAAAGAATATGCCAAGGTAGAGGCATGTAATGTCATTGTCTTCTTTGTCAGAGTTGATAGGCATATCATATTCCATAAAGTTATACAGATATTGGAGAGGCTTGCTGGTATCTGCATAATCCATGTGACTACAGAGGAATGAAAATACCAACCAAGCCTTCTGGCTAGGCTATGTTCTCTCAATCATGACCAGGATTTCTTTGTAATATCTGGGATTGTATGTCCTATTTTATTTCTATCAAAATTAAACACACAGTGTTTTCATAGTACGTTATTTTTAGAGCTACAAAATGAAACCCTGGTTTCTCTTGGAACACAGTGTCTTTTACCCTGCTGGTCATAGGAATTTGTAGAAGGCATAGCTTTTTAATACCCAGAAAATTATGGTTAACAAACCTTAGTGGTGACTAGGTTCTGCTCCCTTGTGGATCTGTGCATTGGGAATATCACACACTAAATTTATTTTTGCAGATGCTTTAAGGTATATAGTAACTTTTAGGAAATCAAATTAAAAAGGACATTCTGTTTATACTTTGTGATTTTCTGGTTTTAAAGTTCGTATCATGAACTGAATTAGACCAAATATTTTCAGGTTTTTTTTTTCCTTATGAAACTGTTACTTGATTAACTTTTTAGTGGTTGGGATAAAAATATCTTAATTCAGGCATTTTAATAGGTGATAAAACTGCCCCTGCATGTTATAGACCAGTCAGCTTCATTAATGCTACAGTTAAATTGCACATGATAATTTTATTGCAGATGTTGTAACTGATGAAGTTAAAAAAGACAGACATAATATACTAATGGTAGGTAAGAAAATTTCCAAATATGTTAGAGCCCAGCAATTTTTCTTGCTAAAAATTGGTCTTATACTTACTCATTCTTTTAATAAATTTCCTCAAATTTAGGTGTCAGACAAATGGGACCTGTGTCCCTGTGGCAGGCAGGACTGTCCTGAGCTGGGCTCCCTGGCTGGGCTCTGCTGCAAGTCCTGGATTTCCCCCAGGTTTACAACAAGCTATTATAAATTCACAGTTTTAGTGAACAATATTAGCAATTGAGAAGTACTGAAAAATATGTGATTTTAATAATATGTGTATGTGTGTGTGTGATACTAACTTATTTAGAGACATGAGTTAACTTACATAGACACATACATGACAGTACATTACATATCTATCTGAATACATGCCTAGGTTTTATAGAGTTGGCAAATATGAGAGATCAATCATGTTTCTGACTTTAATTACTGTGTCACTCTTAGGATACATAAAAAACAACTTCTCAGTGGTTCTGAACCCGTGGGTCATGATACCTTGGTGGTCTAATGATACTTTCACAGAGATAACATATCAGATATTTTGCATATCAGATATTTATATTGCAATTCATAACAACAGTAAATTTAAAATTATGTAGTAGCAAGAAAAAAATTTTTATAGTTGGGGTCACTACAACATGAAGAAATGTATTATTATAAAGTGCCACAGTATTAAGAATGTAGACTAGTACCACTTACACATTCAGAACTAAATAAAAACTCATACATGTGTCAGAAAATGATTATAAGCCAAGTTGTTAATTCAGAGTACTCATGTACCTATGGTCACCTCAAAGACATGTGTAAGCAACTATAATTTTACAAATTTCTTGTTTGATGTTTTCCTTCATCAAAATGCACAAATGGGCATGTTACATAGCTATTGTGTTATCTACTTGATGTGTTTTCAATACAGACTTTACAAAATGGTAGCCAAAGTCTCTCCTCATGACATTCTCCAGGTTCAGCACACTCAATAAAAACAGATGCTAAATCTCTGCCTGTGTTAATTATTCCATCCATGTTCTTCAACAGAGATAGTAATAAATGATAAAATATATCCACTTATAAACTTTCATTACCGTTTAATGATATTCATATTTTGGTGATAGCCAGTAGCTCGTTTGACATTCATATTGGGAAAGAATGAATAGCATATAAACAGATTATTCTAGAAGCACCCAAATAAGCATTTGATGTATGTACTCTTTACAAAATGCATACAGTTGTACAAATATTATTTTTCATGACAATACCTTGCATTGCTACATTGCTTGCTACATTCTTTTTTTAGGACAAATCATCCATTTTCTTCAATTTCTTAGAAATTCAGATATAATTAATTGCATTATATTAAAACTTTCTCTTTCCCTTGCAACCCTTCCTACATATTTTCCTTAATATTTCTAAAAAATTGCTTCCATTTATTTTATTATATATATGCATACATATGTATATATAGTAATTATATAATTATATATAATAGTTATCTATGCAAGTATATAAATATGTCTATATGTGAATGTGTTTTATCTAAATATATAAAACAATATAAACACAACTAGCTCAGTCTGTATAATGCTACCTTTATACATATAATTCAGGGCTGACCACTTGGTATTGAATAGCTAATTTGGGGCAATTTGCATATAAATACTATTTGTCTCTTTCTTAGGATCACTTTGTTGCCTGTAGTTCTTTGTCTTGAGTTGTCTTGAGATTCTACATATGTACATATGTATTTATTGTTAAATGAAGCTAAGTTTATACATATCTATGAGCCGTGACATATGATTCTGAAGAAGCTATGTCAGGGTTGGTAAAGAATATATATTGCCATTAGTGATAACTGCATGTATAATGCCAAGGAAGACACTCAAAATGAACAGTAGTTTAGTTAGTTTTATAGTAGACTATGGAGTTTAAGAATTGGAAGTCACGTTTAATATCATCTACTTATTATAAAATCTTTATTAACATTAATGGTGATAAATTTTCATGATGTTAAAAATTGTATTTCAAGAGAAACAACATTGTATGTTGAAGTTTACAGATCTAGTTAATTATGAAGATTATAAACTTAATAAATCTGTCTTTTAAACTAGTATGATGTTCCAATCAACAGTGAAAAAAATAAAAGCCATGATTTTGAAGGAGAGCTAGTAGGGTTATGTGGGATGGTTCAATGTGAATAAAGAGAAAAGAAATGTCTCAATTATATTATAATCTCAAAAAAAGATTTTGTGTGCAAAATTAGTCAATGATCTAAAAAGTAGAAAATACAGAAGAAAGACAAAAAGAATGAAATTGTTGGTATTGATAACTGGTATTGTTTTAAATAGTCATTTACTGTTCTTGCAGGTTCCCATTTTATTTATGAAATCAAACTGATGGGTTGTTGTAGGAGTTTTATGATTACTTGCATATGTCTTTTTTTTCTTACTTTTTTTGTTCATATACAGAGCAATGAGGGTGACAGTCATTTACTACTGTGGATGATAATAAATAGCACTTGCCTTCTAGCTAGAATAGGGAAACTAGATGTGGAAGCCAAGGACAAGACTGTCAGTGACAATAACAACTAGAGAGACTGTTGTTAGTAATGTCTTCTTGTTTTTCATCCAATTTAAACATTTCTCTAAGATATCTGCTTCTTCTATTGTTTAAAAATTACTTCCCATAGAGTGTTGCTAAATTTTAAGTATAAGTTTTGTAAACTTTGGCAAACACTTCAACTTCTTTAATGTTCTTGTGTGAAAATTTCTTGAATAAATACATATGAATCACTGAGTAGTGTTTCATATTCTCGTCAACATTTTCACAGATGCCAACATAAGTTGCAATGGCAGTTATGGGTAAAATAACATAACTATTAAGAGACATAGAATTGCCAAAGAAAATATATATTATTTGATGTTTTAGTGAATTACCTGCTACTGTGAGAAAAAATTTAAAATAGCAAACTTAAACCTAGAAAGGTGTAGGGAGCTGCTGCCGCGCCTTAAAGATGGCGCCGGTTTCCTGCCTGACGCCAACCTGCAGGTGGTAAACATTTTCCTTATGGCTGTGGGTGGTGAATTACATAGCTTCCGCTTTAGAGTAGCCTATCTGCAGAACCTACATGGTGGATTATGGTTGGAGGATTGTAGACTATTTAAGGGACAATGGGAAGGGGCAGAAGAGAACATCAGAAGAGAAAAGGTAAGTAAAGAAGCAAGCTTGTACAAGGGACCTGAGTAAACTGCTTGAAGAAGATCTCAGTCGTTGCGTCTTTCTTGCTGGTCGAGGAGACGCGACAGAAAGGTATATTTCATCTAATGATTTCAGAGATTTCAAACTATGGGCAATTGGCTTCGCTGTCTTTGAGACTGTGACAGGGCAGAGGATTATGTGACAGAATGAAATGCTTGCCAAGAAAAGCAGGGGGTGGATGAGTCCCAATATCTCCTTAGAAGGCATCTTCTTGATGACCCAACTTTCTCTATGTCCCATTTCTTAAAAAACTCACAGCTTCTTTAGAGTAGCACAGCTTTGTGGCAGGCCTCCTAGAAACATTCAAGAAACAGATGACATCACTTGAGTGATATGGTTTTAAACTAGCTTATTTTGATGTTTTCTACTCTGTCTCTGACCTATGTTTGCATGTGGATTTAGTTTTGCTTCAATTTTTCTAGTGTTGGTGTTACAATGGTACTGTACAGGGTTACTTTAAACTCATAGTCCCCTGTCTCTATTTCTGGAGTGCTAAAACCTCAGATATGCCCTTCTATGTCTGGCATAGATTTGGTAGCCTTAGATTCTATTCTTATAGATTCTTCCCTCAGGAATTCTGTTTGAATTGGGTTATCATCTTTCTTGCATTCCTTCACATTAGTGATAGTTCTGCATTTCCAATAAAACACACAGTAGAGCATTTGAAGATATACTCACAAATGATGTATTACAGGAAGTAAACTTACCTTCAAGTACGTAGCCGTGACAGAATGGAATTTGAGCATATTAAACTAAGAAGCTCTTTGAAAATCTACATAGTATTTGTTAACATACAATTAAATTATAATTTGTCCGGATGATTTGGGATAATAAATCAAGATTGGGTGACATGGTTATTTTATAACATTATTGTAGCCATGGTTTAGTGTATACAATGAATATAATCATATCAGGGAACTGAGGCAGAAATCTAATTCCTTTGCAACATTGTCACTAAGTGGTCTAGACTGTCAAAGTTTAATGCCATTCTAGAATGTAGTTAGGAGATACCAGCAAGAAGAGATGGATCTTCAGATTGAAATCATCTCACTTGAACACCAATAAGCTTGCTGAAATTAACAGCAGTAATAAGTCTCAGAGTGTATTAGTTAGTGTAGTAATTTGTTAATATACTAATTAGTTAATGTCTGAAAATGAGAAGACATAGAATGAATATAGACCCAAAGAGGATTTAGTATACTGACTTTACATAATACAATCTAGGTAACAAAACAATGACTATTTTTCATTGAAAAGTAGCTGGTCCTCAGTCGAGATGACTTTGCATTTCAAATCCAGAACTTAAGTTTATTGGGCTGGCTTTTGTTCTTCAGTTCATGTTGAAAGACAGAACTCTTGAAGAATGGTGGCAGTAGGAACAGTAACAGCAGCAGGGGGAGGAGTGGAAGCACCACCAGTAACAGGGTATATAAACTTCCAAACAGGATATAAATACTCCCAAGCAATTAAAACAGAAAAAGACATTTCTTTGAATTTCCTTATATTTATATCACCACGGAAAGACAACAAACACATAAATGGTAGGTCTCCCAATTTTGCATAACCTAATCAAGAAGATCCTTCATATAAATATCTTGGGTGATATAAGATACTCTTGTTGTTATAAGTTTGCATTAAATAATAACCATTAAAGTAATATATTTTCACACTAAGATTCAATTTTATGTACAAATTATGAAAATAAATTGTTACTTATGATAAAAATATTCAAAATTGATTTAAAAATTTGGTAAAAGCAGCTACAATAGGAATTAAAAATGATAACACACAAATCAGAAAACAAAGAACAACCATTGAAGGGCCTCCAAAATATCTATAAGTGAAGAGTTTATGATACTTCTGTATACAGAAGTAAATACTAGATCAATGATAGTGGAAGGAATCAGAAACTATGAAACTGTGTGTCAAAATAATGTAAATCATGATAACAATAAGATTGAGAAATAATGGAGCAGTTTAGAAGAAAAAGAGATACAATTGAAACAAGAAACCACAATATATATATATATATATATATATATATATATATATATATATATATATATATATAGAGAGAGAGAGAGAGAGAGAGAGAGAAAGACAGGATATATATATATATAAAACAACTTGGTATCATCCAAAGAAAAATATAAGAGATGTTAAAAATATGTATCAAATCAATTGTTTTATGGATATTTTTCATAACTTAGAAATTTGATGTAAATGAAATTTCCCTCAGCTTATAAACATGAGACATATTTTCACAATGATTTGTCATCTCTATGATGGTAATATTAACCCCTGATTCATGTGGATGATATTTAACAGCTTGTGCTCCTGTTAGAAGCCACAGGTCAATTATTAAACAGGATGATTCTATAGAAATAAATGGTCTAAAATACATTTAAATAGGTGATATTGTTATTAGTTCCCTCTAATTAAGATGAGAATAATTAATAACCTAAAATGATGCATAAGAAAACATTGGGAATAGCAAAGTATTTTAAAACTAGATAGAGATTTACACAATCCAGTGAATTCACCAAAGACTCATTGATTCAACCATTCACAATAAGTGAATTTAATGCCTTGTTACTTGTATAACACATTTTTAAATGTAAATGTGAGCACATAAAATCTAAAATCGATAAATATTCTTTCTTTGTTCTGTGCATTTAATGTTTATTATGTGAAGAGAGGATTTTTTTTTTTTCTGGTCGAATCCATTTGGTGTTTTGTAGACTTCTTCTACCTTTATGGCCATCTCTTACTTTAGGTTAGGGAAGTTTTCTTCTATAATTTTATTGAAGATTTTTTTTACCCTTTGAGCAGGGATACTTCTTCCTCTTTTATTCCTATCATTCTTAGGTTGATTGGATTTCCTGGATATTTTAGGTTAGGAAATTTTACACTTAGTATTTTCTTTGACTGATTATGTCAATATTTTCTATGGTATCTTTAATACCTGAGAATCTCTCTTCTATCACTTGTATTCTGTTGGTGTTGCTTGCATCCATCTGTATCTTCTAAATCCCTTTCCTAAGTTGTTCACAACCAGGGTTTCTTCCCTTTTTGTTTTCTTTATTGTTTCTATTTCCAGTTTTAGCTCTGGGATGATTTTGTTCAATTCCTTCACCTGCTTGATTATATTTTCTTGTATTTCTTTAAGGAATTTATTTGTTTCTTCATTATCTGTGTTTTCCTCTATTTCTTTAAGGGAATTCTTTATATCCTCCTAAAAGGCCTCTACTGTCTTCATTCAATGGAATTTTAGGTCACTTTCTTGCTTTTTAAGCATGTTGAAGTACCCAGGGCTTGCTGAGAAGAGAGAAATGGGTTCTAGTGGTATCAAATTGTAATGAGATCTGTCGCTTATGATCTTCAGCTTGCCTCTGGCACTCTGATTATCTCTTGTGTTAGCTGGCCTGGATGTCTCTGAGTGGAGCTGGTCTCCTTGGAGGCAAGCAGTCTCTGGTTAGGATAGACCTCTCTTGTTTTTCTGCTTTGAGAAGGTCTCTTGTGTCCCTGGTTACTGCGAACCTCCTGGGAGGCAGGCAGGCTGTGAACCTGGTTACCTAGGACCTCCTGGGAGGCAGACAGGCTGTAGATGTGGGCAAATACTGAGCAGCTGCTCTGTCCCAGATAGGAAGTGGCCTGAAGAAAGGTAGAGCTTGAGGGGGTGTTGTCTGGGAGTACATTAGTCATATAAAATCCCCTTTTATTCCTATTTTCTATTCCTATGTTCTATTTTATATGAAAAAATCCAAAATGGAGATAACATTCAATGATGTACAGCAGCCAGGAGGTGGCTTTTAATTTTCAATTAACTCTAAGAAATAGATTTTTAACCTCCACAGTGATTAGAGAAATGGAAATTAGAATATAATGAAAGGAATCGTGTGCAGCTGCAGCATCTCTAGGTAGCTGGAGCCAGTGGAACTCTAAAATGCTCAGACACCTTTGACAATAAATTTGTTTTCCTCTCTTGATTGCCGTGAGGCTTATCAGAGCACAACTTGGTCCTTTTATAGGTTTACTAAACAAACTAATATTTTTAAGGCATAAATAAACAATATTCTTTAATTCTTAAATATTGAAGTAGAAGTTGGTGGGATTGCAAGCTGGTACAACCACTCTGGAAATCAATGTGGCGGACCCTCAGAAAAATGGACATAATACTACCTGAGGACCCAGCTATTCCACTCCTGAGCATATACCCAGAAGATGCTCCAACATGTAATAAAGACACATGCTCCACTATGTTCATAGCACCCATATTTATAATAGCCAGAATCTGGAATCTACCCAGATGTCCCTCATCAGAAGAATGGATACAGAAAATGTGGTACATTTACACAACGGAGTACTACTCAGCTATTAAAAACAATGACTTAATGAAATTTGCAGGCAAATGGATGGAACTTGAAAATATCATCCTGAGCGAGGTAACTCAGTCACAAAAGAAGGAACATGGTATGTACTCACTGATAAGTGGATATTAGCCCAAAAGTTCAGAATGCCCAAGTTTCACTTAACAGTAACCGCTGGACTGAGAGTGA
>CM052712.1:13447903-13460000 GCA_028551405.1 Uromys caudimaculatus | reverse complement strand
GTACTACTCAGCTATTAAAAACAATGACTTAATGAAATTTGCAGGCAAATGGATGGAACTTGAAAATATCATCCTGAGCGAGGTAACTCAGTCACAAAAGAAGGAACATGGTATGTACTCACTGATAAGTGGATATTAGCCCAAAAGTTCAGAATGCCCAAGTTTCACTTAACAGTAACCGCTGGACTGAGAGTGAGGTTCCAGATGGAGGAATTGGAGAAAAGTCTGAAGGAGCTGAGAGAGTTTGCAGCCCCATGGAGGGAGCAACAGCGTCAATGGGCCTGACCCCCACCCCAGTCGTCCTGAAGTCTGGACCACCAACCAAAGAATACACATCTATGGACCCATGGTTCGGACCACATATGTGGCAGAGAATGACCTCGATGGTCATCAGGGAGAGAGGAGAGGCCCTTGGGCCTGAGGGTGTTAGAGGCCCCAGTAAAGGGGAATGTCAAGGTGGGAGTATGGGGATGGGTGGGCGGGTGGGTGGGAGGTGGAATTCCCTCATAGAGGCGGGGATAGGGAGGGGATAGGGGGCTTCCAAAGAGGAGACCCAGAAAACGGGAAACATTGGAAAAGTAAATAAAGTATCAAAAATAAAAATAAAAAATATTGAAGTAGAATCATCCATTTTGCTCATGTGCTATTATACACACACACACACACACACACACACACCATATACATATATATATATATATATATATATATGTATATATGTATATGGTACTTAACCTTTACAAAGTTTGTTTCTATAGTTCCCTGGATGTCTGCAACTTGTGTATTGGGATTTTCTTGGACTTGTCAGTGATATAAATTATGACATGGAGGTTCCTGATGAAGTTTAAAGCTTAGGCCTTTTGCTGGAATAGTGTTCAGCTGGTGTTCAAACTTAATCCGACTTTTCTTCCATGAACCACCACATGGCTAGATCTACATATGTTCCCTCATGTCCAATCTCACGTCTCCCATTTCTGTTTTCTTCCCCTGTGTCACTGTCTACACAGAACTCCCCCACTTCCTGCTCCACCTATTGGCTATCCAATCTTTATTACAGCTAATCAATAAGAGACCATATCTGCTACATTCTAGATTGCCTTTAGACAGGTGATGACAAATATTTTCAAAATAGAAAATTCTGCTGGTGGGACATATACCAGAATCTGATCAGCATTTAACTCTCTACCAGTACAGAAGTAGCAATTGAAAACACAGAGACAAACCTTCAGACAATGTGAAGAAAAGGTTATCCCAACAAATAGGCTATCTCTCATAATGGTCAAGAGTTTCTAATTGGTGTCCAGTTTGTAAATATTATTTGTGAGGATTGCTCAATACCCATAATAGTCAATCAAGGACCTTTCTAGCTCTGATAGTAAGACTTAGTGGTGTACTTCTGATAACAAGCAAGGAAACACCTTTAATCCATTTTAAGCTGGAAAAAAAAAAGATTTTGTACACAGCAAAATCTCAGAGAGTAAATAAAGTAGGTAAAGCCTACAAGAGATGAAGAAATGCCTTATCTCCATTTTCTCTCAATTTAAACAATTTCTGTCAAATAAGGAAGAGACTCTTATAACTACAAGGCCTAGGAAACTCAGTGAGTTCTAAGAATCAGAATATTGTATAAGCAGCTATAGCAGTTTTGAGAGAACAGATTTTCCTTCCTGCTAAGTTACCTGAAACATTTAGGAAGCTCTACAGATGCAGCTTTATAAGTCATCACTCATCCTAGGGTAGGCAGTTTAGTGTTGCAGCTACTTTTATGTCCCACAATTTTCTACAAGTACCCCAACAAACTACCTTGTTCTAGACTTGGTTAGAATCGTTCCTTTGATCTTTCCATGGTGCCTAATTTGCAATGAGGAGTTATTTGCTCACATATCCCAAGCAAAATTCAAACAATCTAATTGATGCTCAAAACAGAGAATGAAAGGAGCAAATGTGAGTTTAGAAGGATATGTTTCATGCATTCTGTTTAGGAGATGAATATATGTAGCTAAGGCTCTTTTTTCTTAGTATAGAATATCCTTGTAGGAAACCTAAAAGTGTCTGCCTTGCTTTATGGTATATAATTCTACTGGTGGCTGTGTGCTTACTGTGATGGGTAATAACACAAGCAGAACTTAAGACACAGAAATACATAGCCTGAGGCACTCCAGGAAAACCTGTCTCTGATATACTGAGTTATATGAGCTGAGACAGAATCTTGCATATCACTTGGTTAGTTCTGTTTGTACTACAAGTATAGAACCACAGGCATTATTCGGGAAATTGTGCTTGTAATAGTCAGTGTTTGATGACTCTTTAACCAATCCAGACAGGACTATAGTCACAAGATAACTAAGGAAGGAATTAATTTATCAGGGACCTCTTAGTAAAGTCTCCTGTGAACATAGTCCTATTTGGCCTGGTGAACTTGAGTGGCTTTATTGAATTCATGAGTCCCTCAAATATTTATGTTGTAGGATAGCTCTATAAAATAGTAGTAACAATGGCAGGCATGTAAATGAGCTCATAAAGAGCTAAAGGAGATGAGACAAGAGGAGAAAACACTCAAAGGCTCCTGATCATGTCACTTGGAGGCAAATTTGACAAGATTTATGTCAAGTTGCAATTATGTGAAAAGTAAACAAAAAGGTAAGTGGTCTGCTAGTGATATTCTACAAGTCTTTAAATTTTCAACAACATTTCACTGAAGACAAAACATGATAAAAACAGATCAAGAAAAAAAGATTAAGCTTGTCTTAGAGGAGGGCAGTTATCCCTGGAGTATATACTTTATACATTTGACCATACAAGAAAATGACCTGGAAGTAGAGAGTATTTATCCAGCCTGAGGCCATGTCAGGGACCATAAGTGACTGTTGAAACACAAGGTCCATTGTAATGGCATAGAAAGTGGCAGAACTGGGAAGGTCTTTCCAGAAGCATGCATGTTAGAAAACAGCATGGCCAAGCTCCCTCTTGGGACTGAGTTGAACACAGAATTGTAAACTAAGGCCACAATCACACTGACTCCATCAGGTAGAACACTATGCAGTCACTCTCCAATGGAATGTGTTTTCCAGAGTGACAAATCCAAATGACTCCTGAAAGTAACTATGGATTTTGGAGGGCTTGACGAAGTTGTGCATTATTCCAACATAGTTCTTTAAAACAAATACTTTCATTATAAATTCAACACATCCAAATGTTTTCCATACAAAACTTCTGATGATTTGTGCTCAAATCTTTGGATCTGTGACTAGCAAATAATTGTAAAAGGGTACAGTTATAACATGAGTTACCTCAGAGTAGAAATGTTGGCTGATATTTTCAGATGAGTTATAAGACAAGAATAAAACAATATGATGATGGCATTTGCCAGTACTATTTTCATTTTTCTTTTATTTTTATTTTCTGGAAAACTAGAAGCTTTATTTCTGCTTTTGGATGCATTCTATTTTTTTTTTTTTTTTGAGGCTAGAGTATGATTATATCATTTCAACATTGCTTTCTTTGATGAAACATCTGATAGAGATGATATCTTTCAAATTCCATTAAACTTACAAATATTACCCCTCCTGCTTTTTTTGGTATCACTTAGCTATTTGAGACTAATTGTTACTAGCTAGAATCCTATCCCTACGAGCCTTCAGAATTCTTAGTTGCTTTTTGTAAAAATCATTCTTCATATAAAGGCTTACTTGGGTTCCTCTCCAAATAAAATTTTAAAGAGACTGGGAAGAATGGCAGAAGGAAGAATCAAAGAGTTTAAACAAAGTATAACTCATGAATATGACAGGGTATTCCCAGAGGGTACAAGGTTCTTTACTGAACACCCCAGTATCAGGAATGAGTTACTCCCATAGGCTATTGCTACTGCTATTGGTTTCAGGCCAGATGTAAAAATTCACTTTGCCAAAGATACTCCACCCTTTGATTCCAGTATACAGATAAAACAAATTTGGTTCTGAAAATAAACTCCTTTCCTGTTTTCTGTCTCTGACGTATAACTCCTTATATATACTACCAAAGGAGAATTTTAACTCATGTTCCTGCTCAAGTATGGAACGTGTATACTACACCAACATGCCAGGCAAGATCCATTCAATAATATATTAGTAACTGTTACAGGTGCTTCCCAATTGCTGCCCAATTGATTTGTGGTCAATTATAAAAAAATAATACTCATATTCAGTACTATAAACCACAAAACAAACCTCTTTTACTTAGATGGCCATAGATCTCTGAAAGAAGACTAATTCTTTGTTTTGATTTTATATATATATATATATATATATATATATATATATATATATATATATATATATATATATATATATATATATATATATATATATATATATATATATATATGTCAGCTCCTTGCCAGCAGGTCTAGATGAGAGGAGAGTCCAGCCGAGTCTGTCCTGGGCTGAGCAGGATGGCGAGTGTCCATGGCCCAAAAGAAACACACCAGGCAAGGAGCCTTGTTTGAGCAGGAACTCAACTTTATTGTATCAGCCCCTTGCTTATATAGAGAAGGCAAAGGGGGTTGACACTTAGGTATGGGAAGAGATAACTTAAGAGGCGGGGAAGAGTAAGGGGTAACTGACAGGGCCAATAGCAAAGTTCCACATCAGCAATGGCAGGGCAGAGGGAAGGCCAAACAGGTCTTGCTCAGTCACCCCTATAACAGAAGTGTCTGAGACAGGTCTCAGAACTCCAACCAGGCTTGGGCTTGTCCTCAAGGCCCAAACCAGGGTCAAAATGTGGTCCAACACTACCACTGCCCGGGATCCCACCCTCTCACCCTCAGGACAGCAGGAGAGGGAGAACACCCTCAGCGCTGCACTGTTCAGGGTCCAGTTCAGGCTGCCCCCCAGTGCCAAACCCCAGCCCAGAGCTGTCACAGCCCCAGCTTGGTTCAACAACAAGGTGTCTAGTGCAGGAGGGCAGACAGGCAAGTCAGCTAGGAATTGGGGCCACTGCCTCCAAAGCCACACTTGATCAGAGTATCCCGAGGAGCAGGGGCTGCTGGCTGCTGCAGAGACTACTGATGGAGGGGATCTCTCCAGGCATGGGAGGCGGTGGCTGCGGTGCCTTGTCCAGTTGTGGTGCGCCCAGCCCTGCTGAGCTGGTGATCCTTCCTAGGCACCTGCCCACTGGACGTCTGTCACCTGGGAGCTAGGGGGACACAGGCTGCCTGCCAATCACTGCCAGAGAAAGAGGCACAGGACAGGTCCAACATTATATATATACATATACATATATATATGTGTGTGTGTGTATGTATATTTATATATGTATGTATCTGTATATATATAATATATAATTAAATTTGCATTTGTATATCATATATATATATAATTATATATGCATATATATTGATCATAATATTCCTGGAGTTACATCTGTAGTCATGAATGAGCTCAGAGCATGTGGAAATATATTTACTTATGCAATTCATCACATATGTCAGGTACTTGGGTCTTGACTCTTGTCGTGTGATTGGTAGTTTAATGAATATTAGCAAGTAACTGAACTTGTTTATGCCTGAGTGTTCTCTTTAGCAGGATGGAAATGAGAACAATAATGTATAATTTGACAACATGACAACTCCATGGTACTCTTAAGGGGAAGGTTCTTATTGTAAATATGAACTAGAGAACAGACAGAGGCATCTGGAAGAATCTAGATCAGAGAGAGAAAGTAAGAGACTGAGCGTGTCCAGCAGACTAGGCTTGTTCATTGGTCATGTTAGAACCAGAAGAGAGAGAGAGAGACAGGGAGAGAGAGAAAGAGAGAGAGAGAGAGAGAGAGAGAGAGAGAGAGAGAGAGAGAGAGAGAGAGAGAGAGCAGGAGTAGAGAAAAGAGGAAATGGGAAACACCTGATCCTGCCTCCCCCTTTTTTCTTCTACCCCTTCTCGCTTCCTCTCAAGTTCCTCCCATCCTCTACCTCCCATGATTATTATGGTTCCCCATTCTAAGTAGTACTTAAGCATCCACACTTTGGTCTTCCTTCTTCTTGAGCTTTCATGAAATCATTGTTTTTTATAATGGCTGATAAGTACTGCATTGTGTAAATGTAGCACATTTTCTGTATCCATTCCTCTGTTGAGAGACATCAGGGTTGTTTCAAGCTTCTGGCTATGATAAATAAGGCTGCTATGAATATAGTGGAGCATATGTCCTTGTTATATGTTGTAGCATGTTTTGAGTATATGCCCTAGAGTCGTATTACTGGGTCATCAGGTAGTACTATGTCCAATATTCTGAGGAACTGCCAGATTTATTTACAGAGTGGTTGTGCCAAATTGTAATCCCACCAGCAATGAATGAGTGTTCCTCTTTCTCCACATCCTCACCAGCATCTGCTATCACCTGAGTTTTTGATCTTAGCCATTCTGAGTGAAGTGAAATCTCTGGGTTGTTTTGACTTGCATTTCCCTGCTGACTAAGGATGTTGAACCTTTCTTTAGGTGCTTCTCGGCTATTTGAGATTCCTTAGTTGAGAAGTCTTTGTTTAGCTCTGTACCCCCTTTTTAACAGAATTATTAGGTTCTCTAGAGTCTAACTTCTTGAGTTCATTGTATATATTGGATTCTAGCCTGCCATTGGATTGAGCCTGGGGATTCCAATGGAGGAATTAGTGGACGGACTGAAGGAGTTGAAGGGTTTTGCAACCCCATTGGAAGAACAACAATATCAACACTCCAGACCCCCAGAGCTCCCAAAGACTAAACCACCCTAAAGAGTATACATGGAGGGACCCATAGCTCCAGGTGCATATGTAGCAGAGGATTGCCTTATCTGGCATCAACAGGAAGAGAGGCCCTTGGTTTTGTGAAGGCCCAATGCGCCAGAGTAGGGGAATTCTAGGGCAGTGAAGTGAGATTGAGTGGGTGGGGATGCACCCTCATAGAAGCAGGGGGAATAGGGGAGGTATAAAGGGTTTTCAGAGAGGAAACTCGGAAGGGAGATAACATTTGAAAAGTAAATAAATAAAATAACCGATGAAAAATTTAAAAAAAATAGTGTTGTAGTCATTTTACAATAAATAGAAACCAGTACAGGTATTTCAAAATGATATGCAAAACTTTAAGGAACACAAACTATGTGGAGTTAGAGATTAATAACCTCTAGAACCATGAAATTTCAATCAGGCAAACCCCAACAGACAATTTTCTAGAACCATGAATATCTCCAATTGACACACTCTACCAGAAAGTTAATAGGTTTGAGAGTATGTGTAATAGGTAGTAAACTTCCAGAGCTAGCATCAAAGTTTGATTTATTTGAAGCTGAGAAAACACAAATAAATAATTATCACAATCTACTCCCTAGGACTGGTAAGAGAACTGAAGGAACTCATTAACACATAAGATTTACAGTGAATTCTGGAAAGAAGATAAACAAAATAACTGTTGGCTGGTTATATTACTACATAATTAACTTAAGTCCAAGTCTCTCATTATCTCTTTATTTTCTTCATGTTAAATTACAAATCCTTATAATGAGTTAAAAAAAGAAAAATGAAACCGTGAAAGCTGCTGGATGGGGTCACTTTTGGTAGAAGCTTTGATTAGAAGTCACTAAATTAACCCTGTTTATTTTTCTTGTATATGCTCTCACTCGAACATTATTTTAGCAAACTACCTCCATTTTAAACTTCTCCGGATATCTCTGTGTTATATATATATATAAATATATATATAAATATATATATATATATATATATATATATATATATATATATTTATATATATATATCCTTTTTGCACATAATTCTTGACTGACTTGAAAAAATGGTATATGTGACAATAATAGTCATTGGTTGCTAGGAAGCAGTTCTGTAGAAAGCATGAGAAATGGTTAACATTAAAGTGAACTAATGGTTGGATAATGGTTGATAATATGACCAAAGAGAGGACTATCATTTTAAAGCTCTCATCAATACCTGATTTGTGATTTTAAAAAATGTATACATCTTTAATATTCATAAAGATTACTTTGACATCTTTCTGCAATCTGATTGTGTGAATAATATAATCTAAGGCTTGAGTGAAGAACTGGAGTTCTTTGAAATGATTTATATAAAAAAAATCAATGATGAAGTTCAGTGGGAATAACAGGACAAGCAGGTAGAGATCTGAGGGAAAAATAATATATATTAAAAAATATTCCTTTGGAAAACAAGCCTTATTTCATTGATATCAGAATTTTCATGTATTTTAATTCATGCTTATGCTGAAAATTCTACTCTTAACACAGAAGTTCTCATAATATTTATGAATAATCTAATTAAATAAGTGGAAGCTGTGATTTTATGACTAGTATCCCATAAAATACACTGGTAGCTTTTATATTTCCAAAATACAAATTATGCTCCATAACATATTATTACTTATGATTGTTTATATATTCATATAACAATAGTACTGCTTGGAAATTTGTGTTTTACTTATCTAGAATAAAATAGAATCAGATTGTCTATGTTATTAATTGGATGAGAATAAATTTACAGGTGAATTCTGAATATTATATTTAGATTATACTGCAGCATAATGTTGACATAAATTGCCTATTTTAACTTACTGCAATACATTTTCACACTGACTTGCTCAAAATAGGAAATATTCATTAGTAATATTTAAAAAGCAAAATTCTTAGGACTTGAGAAATTTTGATAATGGACAACTGATTAAGAATTTTTAATGCAACTACTTTTGGAAGTTTAAGATTTCTCAATGTAGTCCTGTAAGGCAAAATAAATAACATAAATATTTAAAGAATAATAATGAATGACACCATAAAGTCTTATTTAAAAGTTTATTGTTCCTGTTCATTGGGAATTAAAGTAAAAACAGAATCATTTTTATATAGCTATAAATATAACTTGTGACTGCTTTAAAATCACTCTAAGAATTGAAAGTGAATATGCTAAATCCCTGTCAATACTCTGCTAATGTAGCTACCGACCAAAACCAGAAAACCAAAACAAACAAAAACAAAAAACAAAACAAAACAACCAAATGTAAGAACCAAAAACCAAACCAAATTAAAACCAAGAAAACAAAGACAAAAATGACTTTTATTTCAAGTGAGCACAACAAACAGGGAGGTGTAAAGGAAGATGAGCAGCTGCAGAAGCAGATACTGTAGGTCTTTTGATCTTTGCTCCTGTTTCATGTACTAACTCTGAAAAAGAGCTAGTGAGTCAGAACACATTTGAACAGGTGGAAAATGAATAGTCGTGGTTACATACAAGGCAACACAGACCTGCTTAGAGGAGGTGAGATACATCCTGCCACACCACAGCCTTAGAGGAGGTTTGATACATCTTTCTACACCACAGCCTTAGAGGAGGTGAGATACATTCTCCCACACAACAGCCTTCGGAATGGGCCAAAAATGAATAAGATCCACTCATTTGGGAAAATGAAAATGCTGAGTGAAGCAAAGCTAAAATATATTAAGTAAATACTCACAAAGATAAGCAAAGTCACATGCTGCAGTACCATCTGTTTCCTTGTTATCTGTATGTTTGTTTATTTAATTTTTTCATACAACATATTTTCAGCATATTTTCCTACATGGCTTAAATCTTCTCAGAAATTTTTTACCTCTTGACCCACGAACATCATGTTTTTTCTCTCCTTTTTAAGGAAAAAGAAAAACTAAAACCAAGTAAACAAACAAAAAACATGAAGTCTCTTTTGTTTTTACCAACTACTACTGAGCATGAGGACAGATTTTTTATGTCAGAAAAATGTGAACCTAATAGTATAATATCTACATTTTTGACATAGATGACAAACAAGATAGATCAGGGTATATGATATAATTTGGGAATCAGAGCAACCAAAACCTGAGTGCCACCATGGTTAATACAAAAATAGACTTAAAAGTTCATGTATTTCCTGGAGCTAGGTAAAACATAACTGAAGTCAGACTTTGGTAAATTAAGGATTCAAACTACTTTTACCAAGACACAAATAAATTAATGTACAAAATGTGCATAATAACTAATATCTCAGAAGATAACTAGTAACATTTCAAACTAAGAAATAATATGTACGTGTACATATATATGCATGTATACACACACACACACACACACACACACACACACACATATATATATATATATATATATATATATATATATATATATTAAAGACAAGCTAATATAAATTTTCACACTAAATTTAAAACTACAGTTTTCATGTTAGGTAGTATTTACACTAAGGAGAAGTAATGACAAGAGTAAAAATGATTTAAGATATTAGAAATAAAAGAATGAAAAGAAAGCAAAGAAAGAAAGAAACTAACAAACAAAACATAGAAGTATAATTCAGAACCCAAAGAACAAAAAATGGAACAGACAAAGTAAGATAGAAATTCATAATGGACTGTGTTAACAAATAAAACAAGAGCAAACAAATAGATGCTTAGATAAACAAACTGTTCCAATCAGAAAACTCAAGGCTTGTTTGAGCTTTGCACCCCTTGACTTCGGTTGTACTATCTACGAAATTGAATCTGAAGTTTTCAGTAGTCCAACAGTTCAGGTGAAAATTCCTAGGGCATTTTTGTAGCCCCTCAGTAAATTGGTTTGTTGTTGGTTTTGATGGTTTAGTTTGGTTTAGTTTGCTTTGGTTTGGTTTGGGCTTTGCCAGTACATATCTGTATGGAGCATCAGAAACACAGCAATTTCTAAAATTCCATGCAACTGACAGCAACCTTCTTATAATAAAACTATGAACTCAAGGCCTCTGATTAAAGCCCCATCTGTGTTGAAGATTTTGTAAACACACTGACTGATTTATTCTCTTGACTACGAAGGCCTGAGGTGAACTAGTTTGATGATCAAAATTACTTTAGGCTATGTTTAGCTTGTATGATTTTCATTTTTACCAGCTAGTGTATTAGATCTAACATCCTTGTGATGGTTAGATAACAGATTTAGAATGTCTTCCTTAAATATAGCACTAACTTCTATCAACCAAAGAGGCTCAGAATGTCATCAGGCAGAATCTAAAACTGAGAATTAGATATCCTCATTTGCTATAACCTGCCAGAATTATGTAGTTGAAAATCTGTCTGGTAAATTCATGTACTTGTGGTTTGTTTTTCTTTTGCTTTGTGACTATAAAAGTTCTACAGCAAATATGACATTCCAGCCAACCTGATCTGTGTCATTCAAACATTTACATCAGTCTCAGAATAAATTATTTTTTGTTGTCATTGTTCCTTTGTTTTGTAAGGACAGAAGATATAATCAAAAATCAGAGGCAGAAATACTGTCTCATGATAGTTACAGAATGTTCTATCTTTTCTTCAAATAGTTCAATCTAGTAATCACTAAGAATTTACTTTAACAGAATGCAAACATCACAGAAGATAATGTAAGGAAAATTTTTCTCTGAAATCACAGAAAACACATCCTTTTTAGATATACAACTAACCAATGATTAGAAAAGAAATTAAAATTCAGTGGCTATACAAAGACTGAAACTACAAACAGCTTAATATCTGACTGTGAAGATGCTGAAGCACAAGTTATTAAAAGAATGAAAACTCTGTAAGTTGCCTCTCCCCACTGCTGGGCATTGCATCTGAGGTCACTCCCTTTGAGTCCTGAGAGTCTCTCACCTCCCAGGTTTCTGGTAAATTCTAGAGTGTCCCCCCACCTCCCACCTCTGGAGATTGCATATTTCTATTCTTTCTTCTGGTTCTCAGGGCTTCACTCCTATTCCCACCCCCAATTCCCGATCATGTTTCCCATTTCCCTCTTTTTTTTTTAATTAATTTTTTTTTAATTTTTGATACTTTATTTACATTTCCAATGTCTTCTCTTTTGAAACCCCCTATCCCTTCCCCCTCCCCGCCTCTATGAGGGAATTCCACCTCCCACCCACCCGCCCACCCATTCCCATATTCCCACCTTGACATTCCCCTTTACTGGGGCCTCTGATACACTCAGGCCCAAGGGCCTCTCCTCTCTCCCTGATGGCCAACGAGGCCATCCTCTGCCACATACGTGGTCTGAACCATGGGTCCATAGATGTGTATTCTTTGGTTGGTGATCCTAACTCCAAGATGCCGG
>CM052712.1:13424032-13447803 GCA_028551405.1 Uromys caudimaculatus | reverse complement strand
ATCTTCTTGAGTTCTGTGGATTGTATTCTGTACTTTTTGTCTAATATCTACTTATCAGTGAGTACACACCATGCATGTCCTTTTGGGTCTGAGTTACCTCACTCAGGATGATATTTTCTAGTTCCATCCACTTGCCTGCAAAACTCATGATGTCCTCAGTCTTAATAGCTGAACAATATTCCATGATGTAAATGAATTCTTCTGTTTTGGGACAACTGGATTGTTTGCAGCTTCTGGGTACCCAAATAAGGCCTCTATGAATATGGCAGAGCACTTGCCCCTGTGGCATGTTGGGGCATCTTTGGGTATATGCCCAAGAGTGGTATAGCTGGGTCTTAAGGTAGATATATTTCCAAATTTTTAAGAAACCTCCAGATTGATTTCCAGAGTGGTTGTACCAGTTTGCAATCCCACCAGCAATGGAGTAGTGAAAGACAGGGCATCAAATGGAGGGATGGGGTTGCCATTCCACAGTCAAAACTGTGACTGGGAATTGTTTCTGTCTAAAAGTACTGCGGGGACAAAAATGTAGTAGAGACTAAGAGACAAGCGGTCCATGGCTGGCCCAAATTGTGATCTATCTCAAAGGGAAGCCAAGACCTGACACTCTTACTGATGGTTAAAGACAGGAGCCTAGCATGACTGTCCTCTGAGAGGCCCAACCAGCAGCTGACTGAGACAGATGCAGATACTTACATCCAATCAATGGACTTAAGTCGGGGACTCCTGTGGTTGAATTATGAAAATGCTAGAAGAAGTTGAGGAGGAGGGCAACCCAGTAGGAAGACCTGTAGTCTCAACTAACTCAGAGCCACGAGATCTCTCAGACCAACCAGACAGCATACACTAGCTGGTAAGAGGCCCCTGACACATATACAGCAGAGGACTTCCAAGTCTGGCTTCAGTGAGAGAAGATGCACCTAACCCTCAACAGACTTGAGGGCCCAAAACATGTGGAGGCCTGGTAGGGTTGGGGGGAATGGGAGGTGGGAACATCGTATTGGAGACAGAGGCAAGGAGGAATGGAATAAGGATCTGTTAGAGGCTAGACCAGGAGGGGGATAATGACTGGACTCAAAAAAAAAAAAAAAAAAAAAAAAAAGATTAAAGATATTTTTAAAAAATGAGGAGGATAAATCATTTAGGATTGCTGCTATGTGTTGGGCTAATCTCTAGGGTTTAACTAACCTATCATATTTGTCCCACCACAAGACTGATTCTCCTTTTCTCAACCATTAGCCTAGCTGTTTTTCTAGGGATGAAGGCCTATGAGAATTACTTCATCAGCAATTGTATATCAATTATTTTTGCCATTTCTAGTCTTGTTTAGTCAACCATATTGTTGAAATTTCCTTGCTGCAGCTTCCCTGAAGAATAGTGGTTCTCAATTGTGCTATTACTATGAGACCCTAATACAGCTCTTCATGATATGGTGACCCCCAATCATAAAATTAATTCTGTTGCGACTTTATCACTTTTGTTACTATTATAAATTACAATGTAAAGATCTTTGTTTTAAAATAGGCATAGGCAACCCCTGTGAAAGAGTCTTTCAACACTCAACAGGGTCACAACCCACAGGTTGAGAATCAGTGTTGTTAGAAGATACTACTACACTGCAGATGTCCTCTTCTCTTGGTCGTGTAACGGTTACAATCATTCTGTCTACCTCTTAACCAATATTCCAAAAGCCTTAAACATAGAGACACTATTGTGGATGTATTTATGAGTACTGGGAATACTGAAGTCAATTGTTATCTATATTTTAAGCAGTTGTGGCTTAGTGTAATGCTCTTGTTTGGCTACAAAAAGAACCATGTTTGATGAAGGGTGAGAACTACACTTCTCTGTGGATAGAAAAGAGGTACATATTCAGAATTCAATTATAAATGACCCTGGTTTAGGAATAGTACAGTATTGGATGGCCTGCAACAGCCATGGTTAAGCTTAGTTTAAATTAGTAGGCATACATCCACTCTTGTTGTCCAGGATTCAAGGGAAGTTAGACTTCTGTCAATTAATCTCAGAATTCAAGCTCTACTCTTAAGCTTTCCAGGATATCTTGTCATTTTGACCATTGTTATTGTTTATAGGCATTGCTGTTAGGTAGGAATAGTGATTGATTTTCTCTTCTGCTAGCTTGCATAGACCCTTCCAGACTATGAGAAAGAATACTCAGAGTCAAGGTTTTCAGGTCAGTTCCAGTTCATTTCCTTGAAATCCTATATCTAATTGTATACTTTCTTAGGGAGATATTTTTAATCATGTTGAATACTTTAATCAAAGGATTTTTTAATTCTGTTTTATCAAAAAATTTTGTAATACCTTCATATGTGATCTTGAATTCCTAGCTTCACATCTTCAGATTTTTGTTTTAGCTTATGAGAATTAGGTGGCAGTGTATTTTCCTCAGGTACAAAAGACTGGGTTTGGTGGGCTGAGTAGTGCTGTCCCCATAGTTACATTGCTTAAAAATAACTTCCAATATTAGCTTACATCTCACCATTTTGGGATTATTCACCTGAATATTTTATTTTGTACATTTTAATTAAAGTATAGTTACATCACTTCCTATTCTTCCCTTTTGCCCCTCCCAGGTATCCTCCCTTCAATTCCTTATATAGCCTCTTAGAGCCTCAATTTGGCAGCCTATTCTTCCCTGTTTATTTTTGTTACAGACACATACACACACATGCATGCACATATCACACACACATACACACACTCACACTTCCATGCACACACACAAGCACATACATGCACAACACACACACACACACACACACAGAGAGAGAGAGAGAGAGAGAGAGAGAGAGAGAGAGAGAGAGGGAGAACTTTTTGTTGGGTTTATATGGGTTCAGGGTTGTTCAATTTGACTTGGAAAATCTGAGGCTTAGTCCTGGAAATGGCTATTCTTTCTCGCAGCAAACCTTACTTGCCTATAGACCCTTGACCAGGTGTGTGACCCTGTGAAATTTCCCATTTTGCATTAGCTTGTCTATTGACATTGACATTCTTCAGACCTTGTTTATTCAGTCCTTTCCATGAGAAATATTTTACAACATATTTCCTGGTTTTCTACCTCTTATAATCTTTCCACCCCCTCTACCAATGTTCATTGAGCCGTGTATATAGGAGTTGTGAAATAGATGTACCTGGTTTAGTTGGGCTCCCCCATGATTTGTTAATGCCTGCCTGGTTTCAAGTTGTGGTTTCTGTGATGAAGCTTCTTTAAGGAAGGGTGATAGCTACATTTATCTGTAGGCAAAAGGAAAAAGATCCAGTAAGGAGTCATGCATGCCTAGCACTGTTGTAGTAGTAGATTCTCTTCTAAGATCAGTGACCTTACGTTCAACTAGACAATTATTGCTTACTAAAAATATGAGACACCCCCACCCCACCACCACACATACACACTCACACACGCACATTATATATATACACTAATGCTGATCTCTGTTGTTGTTCATATGTTCATAGGTGTCACAACTGGGTATGACTATTAATTGTTTCCATAACTTAGCACCTTAAATTGTATTTTCTTATACATGGAAGGTAGGCCACAGGAAGAAACTTTCAGATTAAATCTAGCAGAAATAACCTGAGCCCTGTATGGTGAATGTGTAATGTTTCCATAAACTGAGACTTTTCTTCAAACTGAGAGAAGCAAACAAGTGCAACAATCAAAGTCTGTTATTTTAGTAGTCACTGGGACTACTCTGACCAACTGTTCTACAAATATTTTTGCATGCCTGATACTGAGCTTTTGTTTCTTTTGGAGAGCCTTATCATCAATAGTGGCATAACTTCCTTTAAAATGCATACATATATATATATATATATATATATATATATATATATATATATATGTATGTTATACGTGTATATTTATACACACACACAGACACACATATATATATATATGTGTGTGTGTGTGTGTATATATATGTGTGTGTGTATATATATATGTGTGTGTATATATGTGTATATATATATGTGTGTGTGTATATATATGTGTGTGTGTGTGTGTGTGTGTGTGTGTGTATGTGTGTGTGTGTGTGTGTGTGTGTGTGTGTATGTGTGTGTGTGTGTGTGTGTGTGTGTGTGTATGTGTGTGTGTGTGTGTGTATATATATATATATATATATATATATATATAAAATGTTACTTTAGGTAAATATAAAATAATATTCCCCACGGTTTTATCAAGCAACCCTGTTTATTTGTGCCTAACTAGGGAACCTTCCTCAATTTCTGTTCCTGTGATATTCTTCTCTCAGTGCCTGAATATTTCTATGACCATCAAACCATAAAATATAATGGTAAATTATTAATTATAAGACTTTTAAATCATGTTTAAACATTAGAGATGCATCCTTTTGAACATAGATGAATCACAGAAAATATTTTTGAGGACATTTCCAGATAAACTTTCTTAAAGTCGTTGTTTGTGAGATGTTGCCAAGCACCGAGCGGGTTGTTCAGTTCTTGAGAGTACAGTCATGGGGCCCTGATCCATTGTTATGTTGAAGTCTAGGTTAGCTGCTTTGCAGTTGATTAAAATGCATTTTCTTTCCAGATGAGATCAGAATTAAATATTTTCATTACCTCATTGCTTAAGACTCTTAGTAGCATTTATACTTGTTTAGTTACCATCTGCTATCTGCACCTACCATAAAGAATAGGAAGAACTGAAAAATCCTATGGTTTTATATTCATTCTTAGAAAGAGTACTTTGCCTATCCTGTGAAGCAATTCACACTATTAGGTTGCACAGATTACTATGTTGTACCCAAGGAAAACTGTTATCTGATAAACATTTATTTAAGACCCTCCCCTGACCCTACCTTTGGCTCAGCTTCAGAGTTACTTGAAACCCCCCTACCCCTAGCTATCCTACTGTGGTTGGTACAATAGGCAAACAAGGTACAGGAATGAATGCTAGGTCTCTCTCACCTTCTGCCCAATCCTGCTTCGTGCCCTAGATGAGGGATTCCATGCCAAAGCTCTGAATATCAAAGTCACTATTATAGTTCTCCTTGTAAGAATCTACATCTTTACCTTTAACACTGGAATGATGGAACCCCAGACAAACTTCCTCAATCTTTTCCTGCCTGCAAAACACTAAGAATACACCTATAACAAATATATTGCGAGCTGAGGCTTGACGAAGGCTATGAGATGAATGAAGTTTATTTTGACAGTAATGTAATAATAAAATATTACCATAAGCCCATGTACCTATACCAGAGTTTCTCAATTAGAAAAGACAAATAATTAATTCCCATTGTAATGTATTCATACATATAAATATCATTGGAACCTGGCTTCATATTCAAGATGATTAATGTCAAGTATATTGTTTTCATGGAGTCTACTGAAAATAATATTTTGAAAATGAACATCCAACAATTAGAAAGAGTATTTTAATGAATTGTTTTATTACACATGAGCTTTAAACCTTTTTATTATTATTTTATTTATGTGTATGTATGTATGTGAGTTTGCTGTAAGCATAGGTGCCTGTGGAGGTCAGAATAAAGCACCAGATTGCCTTGAGCTAAAATTGCAGGTAGGTATGAGTTCCACAATTTTTATACTGCAAGTCATATATACCACTATAAGAGTAACAATTTCATTAAATTATGCAGTCATTGCTCATTCCCTTCAATGCAAATCCTTAACATTAAAGGTAAAATAAAATAAGTTTATTCTTCCATTATTTAAAAGTATAAAGTTTAATCTCAAAATAATATAATAGTTTTTCCTGAAGAATGTTTATTCTAGATAGTATTGATTTCTGTATTATTTGTATAAATGTTATTTCAACAGCCAGTAAGAAAAAAAAGCAATAATTTTGGTTGCCAGATGAACGTTAGAGGAAATATTTAGAGTACTCAGTTTAAAAATTATCCTACTAAGCCGAGTTTTACATAAATATATCATATTATTTGCTTAACTCAACAGGTAATAGACTATTTTTCTTGTGTCTACAATAAAACAGAAGGTAAGAATATTATTAGTACAGAGTTATTCATAATGTTGCAATAACTTCAAGTGTTACCCTTTTAAACTATAAGATCATAGTTTAATATACTTTGGCTTATCTATGTAACACTAGATGGCCAGTAAGCTTCTTTAATGTTCAATATTGCTAGCTGAAAAGGTGGCCAGATACACAGATATGAAAAAACTACAGCTCTGGAGAGGCTATTAAAGCCTTCAAAGCCTCCAACATCATCTGACACACATTGAGACTCATAGAAACTTCCTCATCAGCAATGTCTCCATTGACATCATTACCCTCTACTGGAAAATCTCCTGTACTCTTATTTCCAGAAACAGATATTAAAACCCTTGCTAAATGCAGTAACATAGAATTATAAGGTAGTAAGGAATATATTGTAGCCCAGGGTACTGTGACCATTCGTGACCAAAGATCTAGCACTGTTCTAAGTGAATGAGCAAAAACTTAGACAAAACACCAGAAGCAGGAATTTTGGGTACAATAAGCAAGATACTAAATGAAGGGATTCAATGGTGATCACATATTACATGTGTCTAGGAGAGAGGATGTTGAGACCAGATCCAGAGGGTCATCAGATGTTGAAGTTGTGTGCTCTTTCTAAGTAGCTTCATTAGATTCTAGACTTAAAGATACAGACAGACAGACAGAGAGACAGAGAGACAGACACACACACACACACACACACACACACACACACACACACACACATCAAAAGACCAATCAAAATCCCAAGTAAAGTTAAATCAAGAGGCATTGTCATTTCACAGAATTGTGTTTACTAACTTGGCACCTAGGTTAATTTCTGAACTATCCTCTAACAAATGGTCACAGGCAGTGGGTCTTGAACAGAATTTGCTTTCATGTGTGTAGAGTGGAGTAGACACAAATATCAATGTTGCCAGGGTCAAATCTCCTCTGTCACTCCTGGAGAGGCTCTGGACTCTCGGGCTTCCCTTCATACATGGTTTATCAGGTCTTTTACAAACATGGTTTACCAGGATCTTTTGTCTGTATCTCCAAATTCTGTGTCTCAGTTTTAAACACACAGTCATTGGATTTGGCAGAACCCCTCTCTATTTTCTTTCCAGGTTTAAAACAGAAGAGAGTAACTGGTGCTTTCTGAACTACTTCCTTTCCGTTTTGAAATGAATTATCAAGACTTAAAACGATCTCATTGAGGGACATGTTTTAACATATTTAAAGACAGTTCATATCATCAGATGACAAATGTTTAAACATAAGTAATTTACCAAATCCTACATGCTATTAATGTACATGTATTTAATACTCACTGAGTCAATTATTTCACATGATACTTCCTATCTAAAAAATCTAGAACTTTCAAAAACTTTAATTTCACCTTCTTCCACACTGATCAACTAAAAAGCCATTTAGGTTTCTTCTTGTTGAATAGATTGTTTAAAGAACTGCGAGTCATGATGAAAACTGAAAGGCACTAAAATAGATTTAACTGTGTCAACAAACTTATTTAGAGAGATTTTGACCTGAAATTTTCTTTCATATAGATGCACAAAGTCTTCAACTATTCCAAATGACAATTCTCCTTTGGCTAATTCTTGGAGCCTTTACATCATTCTTCTTTCTGGATTTTTCCTCACATTCTTTTCTGTCCTACAGTAGGAACATCATTGTTTATTTGTAGAAACAAAAAGTAAACACATTTGAGGAACATCAGGAGGCACTGGCTTTTTCTCCAAACAGGCTGCTGTATCTCTAGCCTCTCTGGTCTCCCTTCAACTCACTCATAAATAAGATGGAGAATCACTTGATTTCTAATTGACAGATAAGTAGTTTGTAAGGATTAGCTTTTTAATTTAGAAAAATATGTCCGTGGACCAAAGAATATTTCAGCCACAAATTTGCTGACTCAAAATGAGTGTCCACTTTACTCTGCTACTTGATTTTAAAGCTAAGTATTCCTATATTGAATCAAAATGTAAACAAATTATTTTAAATATGTCTTCAGCAAAGTGGCACAGAAAGAAGAATCAACTAACAGTTAATCCACACAGGGTATGTGTGTGTGTGTGTGTGTGTGTGTGTGTGTGTGTGTGTGTGTGTGTGTGTGTGTATTCGAACAACTGTTTGCACTGAAAAAAAAACAACAACAAAAAACCAAACAAACAAAAACATGGAATGGACCCGGACATGCACATGCACCAACATGCACAAAGTAAGCAAAGTCGATGAGAAATAATTGAAAAAAGATTCCAAATAAGTATCCTTGTAAAATATCATAGTCAGTAGATATACTGGTTGAGAAAGGGAAACTTTAAGGAGAGTATTCTTCAATTACTGAGTTGTGGAGTCTGATATAGAATTACAGACCTGTCCCCAAGGGTTAACAAGAATATAAGATGATGTAAATTCTGTCCTTAAACTTGCTAACATTTCTCTCAAATTTCAAATCTTATACAACAAATAGAACAAGTTATTGACAAACTTCACATCTCATGTTTGTTTATCAAGGAACTTACATGATATTTCAATATTTATTGATTTACTTTTTTACATGGTCTCCAAGTGTACCCTAGGCTAGTTATAATTTCATTGTTCTCTCACTTCAGTAAGTCAATGACATAGATGGCAGGTATGTGCTACAATGTATAGATATATTTCTTCTTAGAATAGGAATGTTAGTAATATCTCAGTATATCTTGCTGTGAAGAAACACCATGGCCATAGCCACCCTTACAAAGGAAAAAATTTTACTGGTTGCTTGCTTACAGTTTCAGAGATTTAGTTCATTATCATTTACCCACAGACATGATGCTAGAACAGAAACTGAGAGCTCTACATCTGGATAGGCAGGTATCAGGGAGAGAACTGACTTGAGGTTCTGAGGTGTCAAAGCCCACCCTCTAGTGACACAATTGCTCATACAAACAGAGACCTACTCCAACAAGGCCAAACTCGTTTTAGGACCACACCCTATGGACAAAGTAATCAAACCCATGAGCCGATTGGGCCCACTCCTATTTAAACCACAACAAGTAACAAAATAGTTAAGGAAATATACTTGCTATTTAGAATCACACTTTACAAAAGAATCATGAATAACAGAACTATGTGTGCAGCTAAAATTTCTATTGAGCTAGTAGATTTTGACGGAGGTCATCATTCATAATGGACAATTCACACAGAATCTGGAAGACTCTAGTAAGTGATGGCTGACATTAGAAAGGTAGAAAATATCATGAATGAGGAATTCTGAAAATGCTGAGCCTGAATCTAATTCAGATGATAAATACAACACTAAATTCTAATAATTTCTCCAATTAAAGAAGTACTAGAAATGCCATCAGAGTGACACTGCAGCTATTGAAGTCAGCTTTCCTAGAATAAATAAAAATAAGCATAAAAGTATATATATATATATATATATGTGTGTGTGTGTGTGTGTGTGTGTGTGTGTTTGTGTGTACATAGAAGATTCGAAGGAAAGGTCAATAAATTCACATAGGTGTGTATGCCTCAGTGCTGGTAGAATCTTCATTCAAACAAATTGTGGAAAAAAACATGAGATGACTGAAACCTTTCAGCAAATATCAATGATATTTGTTGGGAGTCAGACCTGCTACAAACAGCTGAGGTGCATATTTTACATGCCAATGCAAAACTGGCCTCCAGATTCTCCCAGCATCCCTCAATTAAGGGGCATGACTGGCATACACCAACCTGTACCTTGTCCTTCCAGTTCAGCGGCTGGATTTCCTCTGCCATTGAGGTTCTTCAACATATAATCCAGATATTTTGGGTCTGCTCTCTCTTGTCTCTCCCTCTCTCTTCATTTCTCCCCTCTCCCTCCCTGCATCTTCCATCTCTCTCTGTGGCGCACATTCTCTCTTTCAATCCCACTTCTTTATTTCTCTCTTCTTGACACTCTCTCCTGTGTGGTCACTGAAGCCATGTCCAAGAGCTGTCCACAATAAACCTGCCTGTTTTACTTTATTTTACCTCGAATTGGCTAATTTCATTAGCAGAGAAAATTTATAGCAGTACTTCTTTCTTATGGAAGACACAGACATCTCAGTCATGTAAAAAGTAAATAGTGCTTTGGGTTACCTTTGGAAGATTTTGCTGAGAAAACTACTTGGTGCTTGAGTGAAAATAATCCAGCAATATCAAAAGGCTTTAAGAAGAAGAGTTGCATCAAAATTGTTTATGATTTGTGGTTATAAAATTATGACAGATTAATATGGATGTCAGTTTATAAGTCGTTGATGTATTTCTTAATAAAAATGTTTTCAAAAGGCTATTCAAAAGTAAATGACAATTTTCTACCAATTTGAATGAAGAATCTTAACAAATATTGAAATCATATAATTTGTCATAATTTAGTTTCTCACAGTTATAACTCTTTCTCAATTTGATACATCCTTTTTATGAAACTATTTTATATTACTTAGGGTAAATTTTATAAAATCATAACTCTTTTCTAGTTATTACTTTGCAGTTGAATTATATTACATAATTAACATAACACTACAAGTGTTATAACAGGTTTAGAAATAAATATAGCTGACTTTTAATGTTTAGCCAGCTCAATTGCTAAAAAAAAAATATGTGGAGAGTTTACAAGATGTTCAGTTAGTCAATTACTTGCTAGGTATTAGTATAACTTCTAGAAGAGGTAAATATTGTAAATCTTGGTAAATTGATCCAACATAAAATATTAATATTATTCCTCAATATCAATATCAGTAACACTACTTGAAACATCTTTCTGCAAATAAGACATCAGAGGAAAACATAACCCAAGAACATTTGATAGCAAGAGAACCCAGATAATTGTTGTTTTTGATTTTCTTTTTATTCTCATTTATAAAATATATTATTATTAGTCTATTTTCTTTTTGGAAAAATAACTACTGGGCTAACAGGTTCCTGGTTTCTCTAGAGAATAGGTTCCATAGCAAGGTCCTCAGTGAATAAAGAATGATCTAGTTTTTTAGTTTTCCTGGCCCAGTAATTCAGATGGGAAAAACAGTTATTAAGGCTTATTTCAAGACAAACTTACCAATAAAACCACCTTGTTTCTAAGCATGGCTCCACCTGATTTTATGTGCTATGTTTAGAATTCCCATTACCAAAGAAACCATACATGTCTCAGAGGACAAACAATATCTTTCAAAGTTAAAATGGGAATTGTTTTATGCACTAATACTTACATGGAATGTACTGTATTTATGTGGTATATCTGAGTGGGTATGATTTCTCAGATTAAATAAATGATCAAATTTGGAGAATTTTGATGTCCAGATGTTATATCTGTATCATAATCACTTGTACCTAATTGTACCAGGCAAGAAAATATGTTAGGAAATCTTTTCCCAGTGATTTATAAATGTATAGCTAGAAAAATTCTGCCTACCATGAGATAGGAGAACTATATCAATAGACTGCTCGTCTTTTCGGCTTATTTACTGAAGTTCAAATATAAATGCCACTTACATACAGAAAGTATTTTCAACATTGGTTTCAAATACAATTAACACTGGAAATTTATTGTTTTTATTTATTTTTTATATATTTATTTTCAGATATATTATGTATTTACTGTAAGTTAAATCCCCATGGTTCATTGAGAAGTAGATATATTATGTTTTAAAATTCTGTTTTGTGATCTATATTAGGAGAGAAACATAGTTAAAAGCTTCCTCTACCATTAATTTGGAAAACAAAATGTCATACATCCGAATTTCATTTTGATTTTAAATGAAACAAAATAGTCATTTAAAATAAAAATAAACAAACACTTCAAAGATATGTGCAGTTGGCTAAATTTAATTTGGCAGTCACCTTGTTTTTCTAATAACTTAAGTATATAATGATTTCCCATCTTCCCTACTTCCTGCGCATTCTTCCACACTGAGTTTAAACATAGTTATTCACCCACTCCTCTCACATACTACCTTAATTATGCCTTTTGGTAGTTTACTTACTGAGATTCATATATTGCCTCATTTACAAGTATGAAATGACTTAGCTGACTTAATCATCAGACAAGCAAAAGAGAGGCACTGGAATACCATACATACATGAGGCCTGTATCACTTGGTGAAGCCCAGTCCTTCAAGAGAGTGTATCTAGACAAAATAGACACAAGTAAACAATGACAGGATCCTCTGCAGAATTGCTTAAATTGATACAGCATCTACAAAACTTGAGTTCTGTCCAGACTCTTACAAATTAATGTTCAAACTCATAAATTTCAGAAACATAATTTTTCAAAATTTTTGTGAGGACGCCATTTTGCTGTACATTTCTAATTAACTAGGGGAAGAGTTGGCTCAGTTGGTAATAAGTGTTATTTTCCTACCATAAACATCAAAGTAATCTTATACATTTATATATGTGTATTTCTTGATATTTTGTCTAATTTTATAAATTATATTGTATTTTATTGGAGTGAGTTTCTATTTAAAGCATAACTCACCTTATTTCTCCCAAATCAAAAATGTATACCTGATTATAAATTTACAACATATTCTGCAATATATTCATGTTTGACTCAGGGCAAAAGACTAATATACCAAGCCACCTGTGAAAATGAGATCAGGAGGCTGAAGACAAAGCTCAGCAGCTAAGAACAATTGCTACCATTGCAGAGAAGGGAGTTTTAATTTCCAGCACCCATATGATGGCCCACCACTTTCTGTAACTCCAGTTTTAAGGAATCCATTCTACATTTCTGGTCTCTATGGATACTACCTGTTCTTGGTGCATATACATAACTGAAGTCAATAATACACATAGTATTTTAATAAATAACAAATGCAAATGCCAACAATATACATATAAGATACAATGTTTTTAAATAATTTTAATCATGCAAAATTTTCATTGTTGAATGTTTCCTTTGCTTAGCATCATGGTATGCATGCCCTATAGAGAACTCACAATGTATATTCCTCTGTTACTGAGTCCTTGTTTTCTGTTGACACAGCAATTTGTGAAAAAAAAAATCCAATGTATCAGCATGAGGATTCTTCTTTGGTGCTACTTTGGGCTAATAACAGATTTCATATTATTTACTTTTTAAATTACAAAGGCATTATTTCTTTAAGATTCTTTAAAAACTTCTCTAGTCCTATATCAATTATAAATCATATAAATCACAGAAAAGTTGTAAACCACAGTTCAATTTAGCATTTTTTGTAACTGTAATACTGTCTATGAGTAATATAATTGAGTGTTTTTAAAAACTGCCCACTGCTGATAGTCTGTGTGGATATTTCACTGGGAGTCTACACAACCTCTACCTTCTAATCTGTTCAATTTTCCATTCCTATCAGTTACCTTTTCTTGGCCAGACATGGAAATTCATAAACACCAGTGTGGGCTCATTTGTATTCGTGTTTCCAAACATCAAATAAAGTCATCCATAAATTAATTTTATGAGCAATTAAGTTCTTCCAAGTCAATACCTTCTAAATTGATTTCTCTTTTACAATCAAGACACAATTTATATTCATTTTATGTCGTTAGGCATAGACATCAAATCTTTTGCAGTTCTCCTTCTGGTTTCAACTTTCTTTCTAAATGTTTCTTCTAGCTATTGGTACTCTGTCTGCCCATCAGCAAAGAGTTCCCATAGCTGTTGTCTAAACCCAGGCTGATATGGGGCTAAAACCAAATTAGATGGTCTTTGGATTAATTTGTTGAAGAAAAGGGGGGATCCTCTGTTAACATAGTGTCTCAGCAGCATGATGCAAAGCTGAGAAGTAACAAATAAAATACATGACAAAGGGAGACATATGGAGACACATCAGCAAGTGTCACTATGGATAGCATCAGAGCCTGAAAGCTTATAAAAACCATAGTTATGGGATGAAACTGTGGAGCTGTGAGACTCCCATACTCTTGGTGATTCATTTTCCAATATTTCTACTATAAAAAAAGTACCTTTGGTTAGGGGATTTCAAAATAAGTGAAATATATTACTCACAGTTCTGAAAACTATAAAGACCAGGAACTATGACTTCTGATGCATCTGCAGTTCTTGTCGATGAAATTGGCAGGTTCCTTTCATGCTTAAAAGACACAGGGCAAAAGAGCAATCATTTGCTTTAGGCAGTTTCTAAAGGAACTAATGTCATCCATGAGGACTCACTCCAATCTCACAGCCTAATGCAACTGAAAAGCTCCATCCCTAAATGCTGAGGAAGATGCTGTGATGCTCCCATTTTGGATTACTTAAGCAAAAAGAAGCATATCCTGTTTTTCTTATACACTGTCTTACTTAAGACAAACTCCTGGGCCCATACAGTACAGAGGTGCTATCTATCTGAATGAAAGGCCCTGGATATTTTTAGTTAATAAATATTAGAAAGTTGTGGGTCTCAAAAAGAACATGATATTAGCACAAAATAGCTATGTTAACTTGAAAAAATTAGTGATTCTGGAAGATGGAAAATATCCGATTTAAAGTTTAATAATATTTTCATAAAGAATTTATACTACTTAGAATATTTTATTGAATATTTTGTTCAATTGTTGAATTGAACTCAAATTACTTTTATTTGAATCTCTTATCTTTTCTAGATGTACACATAAGAATAAACAAAGTTTAATTATTATCAAGCACTATGTATTTGTTAGGAAAAGGGACTTTAGGACCCCTTGTGTTCTCTGGGGTGTTAAAGAACAGTCAGAGTCCACCATAGGATTTCAGCACTTGCACATTATTATAGCAGACCCCCCATGTTCCCCAGAGCACAGCAGTTTTATCAGTGCATCTAGACCCACATGGTATGCATATAGTTTTCAGGAGGTTGTGGAGAAGTTTCAGGGTAAGGCATGGGTATAATTCAAACACTTACCTAGAGAGAAATTATTCCATCACAACAGAGGCAGTTCAAGATGTTCCATTACAGCCTCAGCAGGAGCACTTGCATATACCCTTCTCAGACTGAGATTATTATATTTAATACTCAGTGCACTATTTGGAGCTTTGTACTACTACTCTTACTTTATATATTCAAAGTGTACATTTGCATTTTAATAACTTTTTCACAGTTCCAATGGGGGAGAGAGAGAGAGAGAGAAAGAGAGAAATAGAGAGATTCTTAAAAAGCATAGAAAAGGTCTATGTAGAAATCCAGCTCCATATTTTCATTTATTTTGATTTCAAACTATCATGATACTAATTTTGTTCAATATATACTATTGAATCAAAAAGTTTTAGTCAACTTCTCATCGTAAAGAAGATTGGGACACCTTTTCTTCTATTAGGTTGCCTTGTCCAGCCTCTATATGAGAGCTTTTTGCCCTGTCTTATTGCATCTTGTTTTGTTGTGTTTGGTTACTGTCTCTTGGAGGCTTGTTCCTTTCTGAAGAAAAAGAGAAAAGGAATGGATCTGGTGAAGAAGGGAGTTCTAGGAGCTGGGAAGAATAGAGGGAGGGAATCTGTGATCTCTTAGCATTATACGAGAAAAGACTCTCTTCTTTGTTTCCTCCCTGTTCCCCAATTCTTCAAGTTGATGAATATTTTCCTAGAATAGGAGTCAGTTATTTGAAACTTGACCTAGCATTCATATAGATAAATTTTTCCTTTTTCTCTTCCCTGTCTCCTCTCCCTGCCAACCTACCTTTCTGCCAGATCCACTCCTTCAATTTCCTTCATAAAAGTTCACTTCTCGCACAGATATCATTTATTCATGGCATAACAAATTACAATAATACTAGCCATATATCCTCATATCAAGGCTGGAAGAGGTAACCTAGTAGGAGGAAAAGGTGCCATGAGTGGGTAAAAGATTCAGAGATAGGGCCTTCACCTATTGTTAGGAATACCACAAGAACAACCTACACAAAAATAGTATATATGAAGAGGTCCTAGCTCAGACACGTACGGGTACAGTGATTGTCACTTCAGTCTCTTTGAGCCCTTATGATCCTTGCTTAGTTGATTCTGTGGGTCATAGTCTTATGTTTTTGATTAAAAAACAGAAGAGAAGGTACATATACACAAGGCACCAATTCATGCAGTTAGAATCAATCCTAGTCAAACTTCATACATAAACTTCAAATTGTATAATTTGAGTACTTATACCCTATTCTACTGTTTTACCCCTTCAGTACCCATTAAATTATTCCTTCTTAAGCAGTAAGAAAACAATGAACATAAGGTCCTTCAACGTTTTAGCAAAAGTAATTATACTGGATTCCTTAGACAAAACAAAGATGAGAATATTAAAGAACTAGACAGTTGGTTTGGTCAAGAGCTAGAGAACTTTCCAAGGAGAGTGGGAAATAAGGTTACTACAGATGCATGGGTATAGTGTGAAACACTTGATAGTACAATTTACGTTTTCTTGTGTATTGCCTGTTAGTTTTTAATCCCTAAAGAAGCATTATACGGCAGAAAACAATGAAATAATTTATACACACACACACACACACACACACACACACACACATATATATATATATATATATATATATATATATATATATATAATTTTACTTAGCTCCTATTCTCTATACATTTATCCCAGATAATAACTTCAAACACGGTTCAAAATTTCAGACAGAGTAAAACCAATGGTTGTACCTAGCATAGGCTCTACCTCTGTAGCCAGTAAAAATTGGCAAAGTGTTACTCAGTTTTAAACAAAAAAGCATCAAGGTTCACATATTCTTAAGAATGTTTGTTAATATTTAAGAATGACTTAAGGCATGCCCTGAGACTTTGTTTCTTTGAATTATTTTCCATACTACCCATTTATTATCAAATAATTTATGCCAAAACAATACAGAACGATCTGTGGTTGGTGTTATATGACTAACATCTCAGTTTGCGAATTGCTGCAACTGAGATTTTCCTTCCAGCCTTGACACAATCTGTCCCTACACTAGCCATATGTGAGCATGGGAAGAATGGTTTCAGGAATAGAAGAAGTGAATACCAGGACAAAGGGAAGAAGACCATAGAGTGTATCAGGGAAGGCAAGGGACTATAAGGACAAATGGACCCAGGTATTAGACAGATAGCCAATGGATGACCCAAGTGTTAGATAAAATCTTCCCAAAGGCTGTCACATGGAAAAAATGCAGCACTATCATTTTAGCAATAAAATGTATATGATTTAACAATTTTAATCTTTTTTATAAACCTTTCTTCTAGATTTTTGATTCATTCTTTTAATTGGCAAAACTATGTATTAGAACAATTAAAGTGTGACCATGCAAACTGCTCAAAGAAAAATGTCTAAGAACATAAAGTGAAATGCGAGCTTATGAAATTTATTAAGTAATAAAATTGGATAACACTATAAGTCACATTTGGGGTTTTCTGACACAGTAGTAAAGCATGATGTACATTATGATAAAATTAGTTTTTGCAATCTATTCTCATGAAGAAGAAAAGGGAATCTTTGTCGGGAAACTAGAAGTCATTAAAGATTAAACACAACGGAGTGTGTGGAACAGAATAAATTTCAAGGAGCAGTGTACAGGCAGCTCTCGGACAAAACTCTTCTCATTTGATCACAGTATTCAAACCTTCAGAACAGAATAAAACAATGGTTGTTCTAGCAAGTGATTTGGTGAATCAGTCAACACAAGAAGTAAAAACAGTTAAATGCATGTGTAGCAATGCTTGTGTGAGCACTCACTGTACCATCAGTTGTAGCTCTGGTGTTCTTATGTTTTTATGTCATTATCACAATAGTTACACAAAAGAGGTCATGGATGCCACAATATAATGTGAGGAAATGAATGTTGAGAACTAACATGCTGAATTTAATTAAATGTATTTAATTTCACGCTATGATATGGTACAGCTGAACTTCCACTAATGGAAAGCAAGAGCTGCAAGTTCTCAAAGTTTCTCTCATGAAGTCAACTGGAAAAGATATCCATATATAGCAGCACACAACGGTCCCTATTGACAGTTAAAAGCTATTCTAAGATGTTCTTGTAGTTTGCATGTGTCCCTATTTCAGATTAGTGCTTTGCAAACCAGATTATCTTCTTTTTAATAGTCTTTGATTGGCCTTCAGCCCAACAGTCTAGCCAAACTGGACAGAAAAGTCAATGAGCCATGGGGATCATCTTTTCTCCATCAGCCTAGTGTTTGGATTATAATGACACTATATCTTGCATATTTTAAAGGGGAATAAGAATGAAACTCAGTTCTACATGCTGAACAGCTAAGCAGTTTGACTGACTAAGCTTCCTCATCAGCTTGGAAAATAACATTTTACTAAAAGAAAACTTTTGATATGCTACACTTTGTTTAGTCATTTATATGGGTTTATGATTTTCACCTAAGATTCTCAAATAATGATTGACTGTGTTCACTGTGCATTTTATGGGACAGGGGGTGGTTTCATCTATTCGGCCACATTAGTTGCATTATCCTTTAGATTTTTCCAGTTTCTTCCTGTTTAAAGTTATTACTGACCAGGGGAGTTTCCCTGTGGCTACTTGATCAAGTGTTTCCATATTGTCTTCCTGTTATTTTTTCCATTCCCTTGTTGTTCTATTTGTGTTTTGTCAGTTTTGTATTGATTGACTAATTTACGTGTGTGTGTGTGTGTGTGTGTGTGTGTGTGCGCGTGTATATTTGTGACAGAGAAAGGAAGAGAAAGACAGAGAGAGAGAGAGAGAGAGAGAGAGAGAGAGAGAGAGAGAGATTGAATGTGAGTATAACATTAAATGGTATTTTTGTTTGATTATCATAGAAACCCCACTGTTTCTATCTTCACAAGAAATTGTATGAGCTGACAATATTAACTTTGTGTGTAGACGAGAACTACACATTGGTGATTCATTGTCCTCACATATCATAAGATAGAGCACCAATTATAGCTATTTATACTGTGTATCAATTAATTGTACTAGTATTTACTTTTAAGGTTTTTTAATTTAACTTTACGTGGTTATTAGATTCAAATGATCAACACCATTACAGTAATGTACTTTTAAAAATATTTTCTACATAATTACCTTTTCAATGAATCCTACCCAAGTTTATGCTTCTGTGTCACTGTTCAGCATGATTTAATCTTCAATTGTAACTTTCCCTTTTGTGTTTCCTGTATGGAAGAACATAAAGGAAATAAATTCCATTCTTTTTTGTTTGTCTGAGAAAATATCTTGCTTTTAGTTTTGAAGGACAAATATATTTATTTATTTCTAGAAGTAGTTTTTATTACTTTACCCTGCATTGTGAAGCATTGATCCACAGTTTTTCCTTTCTTATATTCTATTAAGGTTACATGACATTTTCGTGCATAGATGCCATTAGACTTTGTTCTCTCTTCCAAACGTCCCTTATACTTTCATGGCACTTATCTTCTTAGCTCCTTTTAACCCCTTTAGATCTTTTATTCATTTCATTTTTGCCTCAAGATTTCTAGGGAAAACTCCACTTCATCGTCTCCTGGCAGTTTATTTGTAGGAAACATATTGTGTTCTTGTGATGCTTATTTATCTTTTTCTTTATCTCTGAATATTGAAGTTTAATCACAGCATTTGCATATGAACTATTCCAGCTTTTGGTAGTCATTTTAGCTTCCTGTCCAGGAAGCCTATTTCTCTCCTAGATTAAAACAGATTTAGCTATTTTGTAGCAAATTTTTTTCTCCTTTTCAAATTTTCATGTATGTGAACATATGTTTCTGCATATTTTTGCATATATATGGCAAAGTGTGTGTGTGTGTGTGTGTGTGTGTGTTTGTGTGTGTGTGTGTGTGTGTGTGTGTGTGTGTGTGTGTGTGTGTGTAAATCATCAGTTAACTCCAGGAATCATTCTTTATTAATATGCATCCTCTTATTTAGTTGATTCCAATTTCACCAACATGGAAGTTCTTTCTGGCCAGCTTGTACTAGGAACGCCCTATCTCTATTTTCTGCAGTTGGGTTTTTGCATGTATACCCACGGATTTGAAATCCAGTCATCATGATTATAGGTTTGTATGCTGAAGCACTTTAACCACTAAGCCATCTCTTTAGCCCCGTTTTCTATTTAAATAACTCTTCCACTTATTATTTTTCTATATTCCTTAACACACCTTAACACACATGTAAACATGCACATAATAGAAGTACAAGTACAAAAACACACACATAACACATACCCAAGTACACACAAATGCATACTCAAGCACATACATGCACAAACAGATATATGCACAAATGCACAGACACATACACAAGCATACACATACACACAAATTTATGAACACACATACATAAGCACATGTTCACATACCCAAACATAGCCACATACACATACACCAATACACATTCTCCTCCATAAAAGTCCCTTTGACTCCTTTTGTTTGAATTACCTTCTTATTCTCAATATCTCTGGGTTCAAGAAGTTGTGTAGATGTTGTCTTCAGCAGCAGAATTTTACTGTCAGTTTCTGGAGATCTTGAAAAATAGTCTTGGAAAAAATAGCCTTGGTTGTTTGAGGAATTCATTCAAGCCCCTTTGGATAAAAATTTTATTAGATGTCACCCACTCCTGTCAGTGGAAGTTTTATTTGCTAACAAGAGATGTCTAGTTGGGACTCTTTCTTCCCCAATATTTGGCAATTTAATTTAGATCTCCTACACACACACACACAGAGAGAGAGAGAGAGAGAGAGGGAGGGAGAGAGAGAGAGAGAGAGAGAGAGAGAGAGAGAGAGAGAGACCCTTCCACTCTATTGGGCTTTCATACAACCCCTTAAATGACCCACCATCTCTCCCCTTAGTCCCTGCCACACCCATGCTTTCTGACCCCATTTGGTCCTTCCATCAATGCATTTCTACAGAGATCCATCACTCCTCTGTATTTGTTTACTCTATACCTACCCTCTATGAGTTTATGGATTTTAGCTTGCTTACTGAAGGCTTAACAACTAATAAGCTAGTATCCACATATAAGTTACTACATACATTTTTGACATGGCAGTTACCTTGGGATGATTTTTTTCAAGCTCTATTCTCTTGAAATTTTCAAAATATTATTTTTCTTTCCTTTATTTTCATCTATTGAAAAGACATTCTTTTCTCATTCAGTATATACTGATTATATTTTCATTATTCTCTACTTTTCCCTGTTCCTCCCTAATTTACACTCCCTTTGGATCTACTCCATCTCTGTCTATCATTAGAAAAAAACTGGCTTCTAAGACATAACAGTAAACATGATAAAATAAAATATAACACAATGAAGCAAAAGCCATCATATCAAAGTTAAACAAGGCAACCCAACAGAAGATAAAGAGTCCTAAGAGTAGACACAAGAATCAGAGACCCACTACCCCTATAAGCATTGTAGATGTGGCTGCTGTGTCACATGTGTGTTGTTGGGTGTCAAAGAGAACAGAGGCTATTTCTAAGACCAGTGTTCTGACCTATAAACATCTGAATGATTAGTAGCCTAACACTCCCTAAAAATGGTCATCTGTGACCATCTCCAGTATGAGGTTAGGGACAGAGAGAGGGAATAGCCTGAGATACCACCAGTTGTGTGCCAGGCAGGCATGGATGAGCTCCAAGGATGGGGATCAATCCAGAGACTGACTAAAAGTACCTGCCTGAGACCATGGGCCCCAGGTGGGAGTAAGCCTGAGACAATCCTTGAAAGAGATGGCCAGATAAGGAATAAGCATAAGATGATCACCAAACTGGTGCAAAGGGGCCCAGACAGGGACCTAACATGAGATAATTGTCCATCTGGTACCATGCATCTATGGAAAATCATGCCAGAAATGACCCCTGCCTGGTGCCATAATACACTAGTGGGGCATAGCATTATGGAAACCACTCCTTAGATGGCTTCAGACACCCAAAGACCCAGGTACCACTAAGGGGACCAAATAAGTTGTAGAGAAATGGAAGAGAAAGAGAAAAAGAAGGATGTGGGCACAAAGAAGAGAATCAGAACTGGAGACTTGAGGGTAGTGAGGAACAGCCTTATGTAAGTAGCCAGTTATGCAATCTTAGACAATATGGTGTCCTAGCCTTTGCTGCCAGCAGGGGACAGATCTGTCTCTGTGGCTCTGTGTCCCGTGCTGTACCGTCTCGCCAGCAAGAATGTACACGGACACAAGGTTCCTTCTGTAGCGAAGCGTTTATTGCATCATGAAGAGGAAGACCCCGAGCCCCAAAATGGCGCTGCTTAAATACACCCTGAGGCGTGTGTCCCTTTCTGATTGGCTGCTCGCTCATCACCCCATATTACGCCCTGGGATGGGCTGTGCCTTGGCGTGCACACATTTACTGCACATGCGCCTACAGCTTGTTTACCAGAGGCGACAGCGGATGTCGGCGCCATCTTGTAATGGCAAATGCCGTCGCAGCTCTCTACATCTCCCCCTTTTTTATTATAAAAGCAGTTATAGCACAAGCATCAGTGGGCTAGATCGGGATAGGGCGAGCATTCCCTGTCTTAGGTCACTCCAACTCAAACACCGCCTTACCCGTCATTGATAAGCCTTGTCATTCTCAAGACCCTCTGTCTTAGGTCGGTCAGATGTCGGCGGAGAGTTGCCCGTCTTTGGGACATGCTCATCACCGAAATATTCAACCACTGTGGGGATGAGCACATCTCCACACTCTGGCTTGGGAATGAATCTACAGCTGCATTATTCCTTGAGCATAGACAGCCATATGGCAGGGGAGGCTCCTTGCTGAATGGCAACAAGTGCTTGAGCGATCACAACCTTGTCACGTCTCTGTTGAGCTCTGAGTTTGCAGACCAACCATAGCAGGAACACTAGCCCAAAACACAGGGTTGTACCAAACATTGCCACCCCCACCCACTCTTTAAAAAACGAGAAAGCTGAAGAAATCCAGGAGGAAAGTCCCTCTGTCAACGATAAATCCACTCGTGTCGAGTTGATCGCTATTATCACTGCCCTCAGCGCTTCGAGCGTCTCCTCAAATCCTTCAGACCAATTCCCTGCAAGATAAAGAGATAAACGCCTGGACAAATTAGCTGCTCGTGTAAAATTTTCATATTGTACACTAGTAATGCAAAGCGCTCCCATTTTTCTTTCCCATCCTAATTGGGCCAATTGGAAAAGAATATCCAATCTTTCTTCTACCAAATCAAGACGTTGGTTGACAATCATCAGCCTACTCTTTAGCTGTGCACTGGCGGTGGTATGAAGATTGATAGCATCTGCTACTTGGGCGGACAATTGATTGAGTGCCGTCCCTGTCTGTACTGTAGTTATCATAGCAATTCCTGTGGCAGTAGCAGCGGCTGCACTAATGGCTATAGCTGTCACTATAGCCGCCGTTGCGCCAAAATCTCTCTTTTGTCTAAATAGGGATAGGGTAGAAGGGGTCTCCACGGGGACGGGAACCCATCGTGGAACTCTGGCAACAATGGCATGGGTGAATTGTTCCGAATTCCAACATTGCGACATCGAGCAAGAAGCATTAGTGCAATTATTAAAAGATTGATTTGAAAGAATAAACAGGAAAGGAGGATAAACAGAAACAGGACTTGTTGGAAAATCAGTCCTGTTTACAAGGGTTTTATTCCATCCAACAATTTTCTCGGTGGTAGTAGCGAGTTTCATTGGGCCATTCAGACCCATCCCAAGTTCACTAGAAATACCCTCTACCCATGATTTCCCCATTGAACCACCATGGAGAAAAACTAGAGGGTTAAGATCTGTACAGCTACCATTGACTCCACAAAGTAGCCATCTGTGAAAAGGATTTACTCCACGAGCCTGTGAGAAGAGTCCCTGCTTCATAACTAT
>CM052712.1:13390819-13423532 GCA_028551405.1 Uromys caudimaculatus | reverse complement strand
ACGTGTGCACGGCGCATGCGCAACCCATAAAAGGGCGCCAAAGTGTATGCCAAGTGCAGGCTCCTCCTCTTTAATCAGGTCACGAGCTGAAACCACCAATCAGGCTGTGCCACACCGCTTGATGGGTTATAAAAGGGAGCTGTTTTCTGGGGTGGGGGTTCTTCCTCCATCAACGGCTGAATAAAGCTGAACTGCAGACAAAGCCTATGTGTCGTGTGTCTTCTTGCTGGCGAGAGGTGCGCAGGACACTACAGAAGTTATCCAAGCACTGTGAAGGACTCCTGAAGATCATATGTGGATCTCAGATATTGGAACAACTCACAGCAGTGTTGAAGTTGCCTTGGAGACCCCAAGATATTCTAGGATATCTTGCAAGAGCGAGGGATTATCTGCTGAGGACAGCTGAAAACAGGGAATGGTATCAGCCTAGAGAAAGAAGTTTGTTATAGTCAACAAAGGAAAAAAGAGCTGGAGATCTGAAGATCACTTTAACATCAGACATGGAGATACAGACTTTGGATATTGTCCACCTGGTGTCCTGTCTTGCTTTGGAGATGACAGTTAAGTGATTGGATGAATCTCAGAAGAGGCTTTGAATTTAGGACTTTTAACATTGTTGAGACTGCTATAGACTATGGGGACTTTGGAAGTTCAACTGAATGTATTTTTTATTATGCTATGGCTATGTAGGGCCCCCATAGATCCATGTGTTTAAACAAGGCTATGGGGACCAGGGAGTAGAATATGATGTTTCGAACATACTTGTCCCAGGGAATGGCACTATTAGAAGGTTGGGCCTTGTTGGAGAAAGTATGTCATTGTGGGTATGGGCTTCAAGACACTCATCCTAACTCCCTGGAAGCCGGTCTTCTCCTAGCAACTTTCAGATAAAAATGTAGACCCCTCACCTCCTTCTGCACCATGCCTGTCTGGATGCTGCCATGTTCCCACCTTGTTGATAATGGACTGAATCTCTGAACATATAAGTCATTACCAATTAAATGTTAGCCTTATAAGAGTTACATTGGTCATGTTTTCTGTTCACAGCAGTAAAACCCTAACTAAGACAAATATTAAACTAAAATCTATAATAAAAACACAGGGGACCTGGAGCAGAGCCATGTTGTCCCTGCATTTTCTTATTTTGTGACTCTGAATTCATCTGCATCTTGTTTAGTTGATTCAGTGTTATAGTTGAAGTCCGGGATCTACCTCCCATTCCCATGCTCTCAGGAGTAAGGCTCAGATTCAAACAATGTTTACAGATACCTTGGCCATATAGCTAGACTCTTCTCAGACTATATCATAACTTAGATTAGTCAGTGATTTAACCTACATTCTGTCACATAGCTTCTTATCTGTGCTCAGGTACTATGCATCTATCCCTTTACATCTTCCTGGGCAGATCTTCCCAAGCCTGGCCCTATTCCAGAATTGTTTCTGTCTCCCAGATATCCCAGTTCCCATTTTCTTCCCATGCCTTAGGCCCTAGGCTTTTTAATTGACAGGTTACTCATCCATACAATATAAAAGATATTCTTCTACAATTCATAGTGCTCTGTTTTCCTGCCTCCATATGCTCTGGCTCTCAGACTCTTTCTAGGTCCTCTTACATGTGATTCCCCAAGCTCTAAGGGGAGAATTTTAATGGACATATCCCATTTAAATGTTCTTTCCACATAATGTATGACTATAATTCTCTGCATCTGTTCTTATCTACAGTCAGAGGAAGCTTCTCTGATGATAACAGAATACAACACTGACTAATGAATATAGCTGAATATCATTGTGACTAAGTAATATCCCATTGTTCGAATATATGAATTTTTTTTAAAAATCCATTTATCAATTGATAAAGATCAAGGCTGATGCCCAATTCTGGCTATTATGAATAGAGCACCAATGATCATAGATGTAGAAGTGTCTCAGTAATGAATGGTATGAAGTGTCTTTTGAATAGATACATGTCCAAGAGTGGTAAAGTTGGATCTTAAGATAGATCTATTCCAATTAATTAATTAAAGAATTAATCTCCATGATAAATCTTGAGATTTTAAAAACTGCCATACTAATTTCCACATTGGGTGTACAAGCTTGAACTACCACCAGCAATAGAGAAGTGTTCCCCTTATTCCACAATCTGGCCAACCTGAGCTGTCTTGGCCAAATTTCCTGATGTAAGATGAAATTTTAAAATATTTTGATTTACAATGCATTGATAACTAAATATGTTAAGCATTTCTAGTGCTTCCTAGTCATTTGTGTTTTCTTTTTTCATAGCTCTCTACTTAGCGGCTAACTTGATATCAAGGCTTTTGAATTCTTTATATATTTTAGATATTTTCTGTCTATCACAACTGTGATCAGTGGATATTTTCTCAATATGCAACCTTTCACTATCTGAATGTTGATGTCCTTTTCCATATCAAAGTTTTTCAGTTTCAGGAGGTCTCATTGATCAGTTGTTTTGATTACTGTTTGTGCTATCTGTGGTCTACTCAAAACAGCTTTTCCTGAGTTCAAGACTATTCTCTAATTTTGCTTCTGTCAAATTCAGGGTATCTGTTCTTATGTTGAGGTCTTTAATCTATTTTCAGTTGAGTTGTGTGCATGGTAATAAGTATGGATCTTTATGCATTCATCTTAATTCAGCCATCTAGTTTGATAAGTACAATTTGTTGAAGATGCTGTTTTTGTCCAATCTTCATTTCTGGCTTTTAAAAAAATCAAAGGCATGTATCCATAAATTAAATACATATGTCTCAGGCTTGAGTTCAATTTCAATGATCAATGTCTAGTTTTGTGCAAATGTCATGCTGCATTTATTACTACAGCTCTGTAGAACAATTTGAGATCATGGATGATGATCACTACAGCAATTCATTTATTATTCCCAATTGTTTTAGATATCCTGAGAATTTTGTGTTTACTAGAAATTGCCACTTCTAAGTTCTGTGAGGAATTGCAGTTTTGATGGTTTTTGCACTGAATCTATAGACTGCTTTTGGTGGAGTGGCCAATCCAGGAACATAGATTTGTCATCTTTTGAGATCTTCTTCCCTTTATTTTTCAATGTCTTATACTGATTTTACCATTCAACTTTTTACTTGTGTGTTTACAGTTACCAATGGTATCTTATATTATTAGGAACTGTTTTAAAAGTTGTTGTGTCCTGATTTCTTTCCCAATCTGTTTGTCCTTTGTATATAGGAGGCCTACTAGTTTTCTGAGTTATTTTTGTGTGAGTATTGGTTTGCTGAATGTGGTTTCATCTGTGTTTCATGGTGGATGTTTTTGGGTAGGATGTGTGTTACAATCATATCATCTGGAAATATAGATACTTTTTCACTTCTTCCCTTCCTATTTGAATAACCTTAATTTAATTCAATTGTCCTATTGATCTAAGACTTCTGATAATCAATTGAAAATATATGGAGAGAATGGACAATATTCCATTGTTACTAATTTTAGTGGGAATGTTTGGGTTTGTCTCTGTTTAGGTTAATAGGTTGTAGGCTGGTTGTAAATCGTGTTTATGATTTTTGGGTTTGTCTGTTGTATCAGTAGTCTCTCCAGGACCTTTATCATGAATAGGTATTAAACTTTGCCAAAGACCTTATCTGTATCTAATGAGATGATAATGTGTCTTTTTCTTTTAATATGTTTATATGTTGTATTACAAATATCAATTTACATAGGTCAAATCAATCCTGTAGTTCTGGGATGAAACCCACTTATGATAGTGAATGATAACTTGACATGTTTCTAGACTCAATTGGCAAGTATTTTAGGAAAAACATTTGCATCTTTGTTCTTAAGGGAAAAAGGTCTTCAAATCTCTTTCTTTGTTGGTTCAGTTTGTGGTTGATATATTAAGGAAACAGTGGTCTTATAAAAATGGATAATGTTCCATTTGTTTTTATTTTGTGGAATAAAGTTCTGGAATATTGGTGGTAATTATTTTCTGACAAATTGGTAACTTTCTCCATCAAAACTAACTGTCCCTGGTCTTTTTTGGTTTGGAAACTTAATTATTGTTTCTTTTTCATTAGGAGGATAGATCTATGTCAATTGCTTATTAAATCTTGATTTACCTTTTGTAGGTGGTATACATTGAGAATATATCCCCTGCCTGTCAGTATCTCTAGGCAAACCAAGCAGTGTCAAGTTCCACCCTGCTCCCTCTGCACTTCATTCTTCAGGACACAGCACTGCCTACAAATCTGGAGGTCTGTTGTCACCAGAGACAACATGGTAAGATCCCTATGCCACAGTTCTCTGCCAGCTGGGTTACAGAGTGACCCCAGAAGCCATGGGCTCTCCATTCCCTATGCTACATATCTGCCCGCAACCATGGAGGCCTGCTGCCACTTGGTACAACCAGATCCCTAAGCCCCAATACCCTGCCCACAGGGTTTCCTGACAAGTCCAGCAGCCCTGAGGTCTGCTGGGTTGCCTTTGTGCTGCATCTTCCTGTCTATACCTCTAACTCCAATCCCAGATGTCTGCAGCCATGAGGAACCACCAACTCTGCATTCATCCCTGGAGGACTGCTGCCACTAAGGAGAAACAGAAGTTTATCCCCCAGGAAATTGAAGCATTGCCTGAATCCCTAGAAGCATGCTGCCACCCAGGGAAACCAGCTTTTCCTGAAAGCCTAGATGTCTGCTGCCATCAGGGAATACAGGCTCTGCCTGAATCCCCAGAGACCCATTGCCTCTTGGAATAACCATCTCTATCTGTGATCCAAGAGAACTGGTACCATCAGGGACCATCAAGTCTGTGTATACCAGGAACAAACAGATGGCTAAAAACCAGCATAAGATCACAGTCAACAAAAACCTAGGTAATATCACAACACCAGAACCTAGCTATTCTACAACAGCAAGCCCTGGATATCTTAAACCTCCTGAAGTGCAAGAAAATTGCCTTAAATTCAATTTTATGGCAATGATTGAATCCTTTAGGGTAGAAGTGAATGAATCCCTTAATGAAATTCAGGAAAATATAATCAAGAAGGTAGAGACCTTTAAAGAGAAAATAAAAAACATATATAAAGATATACATTAAAATATAATCAAACAGTTAAAGGAAATAAGCAAAACTGTTCAAGACCTGAAATGGAAATACAAGTTATAAAGACATCACAATCTGAGTCAATTCTAGAGATGGAAAACCTAGAAAACAGGACATTCAGATGCAAACATAACCAACAGAGTACAAGTGCTGGAAGAGAGAATCTCTGGCATAGAAGATACTGTAGAAGAAATTGATACATAAGTCAAAGGAAATGCTAAATCAAAAAAGTTTCTAGCACAAAACATCGAGGAAGTTTGGGACAGTATGAAAGACCAAAATAAAAGGATTAAAAGAAGATTCTCAGCTCAAAGGCCCATAAAATACCTTCAACAAAATCATAGAAGAAAATTTTGCTAACCTAAAGAAACAGATGCCTATAAATGTACAAGAAGCTTAGAGAACACCAAATAGTTGGGCCAAATAAGAAAATCCTCCCACCACATAGTAAATAAAACACTAAATGAACAGAACAAAGAAAAACTATTAAAACCTGTGAGGGAAAATGGCTAAGTAAAGACAGACCTATCAGAATTACACCTGACTTTTCAACAAAGAGAGTAACAGCTACAAGGGCTTAGGCAGATGTCTTGCAGACCCTAACAGACCACAGATGTCAGCCCAGTCTTCTACACTTAGCAAAACTTTCAGTTATCATAGATATAGAAACAAGATATTTCATGAAAAACAACAAACTTAAATATCTTTCTACTAATCTAGCCCTACAAATGATAGTAGAAGAAAAACTCTTACTCAAGGAAAGTAACAACACCCAAGGAAACAAGAAATAAATAAACCCACACCAATAATATTAAAAGATTATAAACATAGACACACACACACAACTGCTACCACAACCATCAAAATCACAGGAACTAACAATGTTTGGTCATTAATATATTTTATGCAGTAGAAGCATGGATTCATTTTATAAATAAATATTTTAGTCTGTGGTTTTTTGTTTTTGATTTTTATTTTTGTTTTTAGAAAATTGTGATCAAGAATGTTGAGAGTTATCAATAATCAGTGTTTGTTGATTGCTATTATTTTGTTGTGGTGGTGACGTATCCTCTTTTTGTTTGCTTGTTTGTGATTTGTGATTATTGCTCATGTTTATTGGCTGTGGTTAGCCTCCTCAAGTTGAAGTTTTCCTTCTAGAACCTTCTGTAGGGCTGAATTTGTACATAGACACTGCTTAAATTTTGTTTTATCATGTAATCTCTTTCTATTCTCATCTATTGTGACTGAACATTTTACTGGGTGTAGTACTCTGGGCTGACATATGCAGTCCCTTAGTGTTGGTAGAGCATCTCACCTTGACCTTCTGATTTTGGAATCTACATTAAGAAGTCAAGTGTTATTCTGTTATGTCTGCATTTTTGTTTCCTGATCTATTTTTCCATTGTAACTTTTAATATTCTTTTTCTGTAATATAGTGTCCAGTTATGTGCTGAGTGGAATTTCTTTTCTGGTCCAGTTTATTTGCTTTTCTGCATTCTTCTTGCACATTTATAGGTATCTTCTTCTTAAGAAGAAATGATGGCTTTTCTGCTGTGATTTTGCTGTGAATATTTTTTGTTCCTTTGACCTGGGGTTCTTTTCCTTCCTCTATTTTTATTATTCACATATTTGGAATTTTCATGGTGTCTCAGATTTCCTAGATGATTTTTGCCTAGATATTTTATATTTAGCATTTTATTTGACTGAGGTTTCCATTTCTTTTTTCTTATCTTTAGTGTCTGAGATTCTTTCTTCTATATATTGTATTCTGCTGTTGAGGATTGCCTCTGAGGTTCCTGTTTAAGTTGATAAAATTTTTATTTCCAGTTTTACCTCAGGTTCAGGTTTCTTTATTGATTCAATTTTCACTTTTGTGTCTTGAACATTTTTATTCATTTCATTCTATTCTTTGTGTTTTCATCAATTTTATTAATGAACATATTCATATCCTATTTAAAGGCCTTAAGAATATTAATAATAGCTGCTTTAAAATATTTCTGTTATTGTTCAGGTATATTGGACTTCTCCAGGCATACTATACTAGGGTTGTTGGGCAATTAGTGGAGACATATTGTCCTGGCTATGTTTGTGTTTTTATACTGGCATCTAGACATCTGAGGTTTGGGATGACTATAATTCTAGGTGGTCATATCTGAACTTTTCTTTGTTGGGTGTTTATTCTTTTTCTTGGATTTTTTTTCTGCTATGATTCATAGGTGAATATGATAGCTGTGATTTGCCTGGTAAGGGATGCTCCTGAGATGCTACCAGGTGCGTCTACTGATGTTCCTCACTAGCATATGTTTCTAGGTACTGGGAACTGATAGTATTCACTGGCAAACATTCAGCAGAGGGTTTTCTGGAGGTGCCTTTAAGATTTCATGTCTATAATGGCCATATTCTAAAGGAAAGGGAGAGGGGGTTATTATACTGGAATTTCTTCAAGACTATACTTCTAGTTTCCCAAGATGATGCTACACAAGTGATTTAGATTAAGTGATTTAGATTTACCCAGGAGATTTTCTAAAACAATGACATGGGGATCTATCTAAAGTACATGGTACCAAATTCTATAATAACAGAGACTGAATATTTCCTACTATAGAGGCCATGATTTCTACAATGTTATATCAAGTTCCCATTCACCAACAGAGGAAAGTCAAACATTTATTGCAATATTTGTACAGCACTGAAGATGTATTTATTACTAAGCAAAAAATTAAAAATGAAAATCAAATAAAGTAAACATACAAACTCTCTTAAGATGTACCCCTATAAGGATGGAAGAAGAGAACTGACCCCACAAACACTTTTCATCTTCTACATGATAATAGGCCACATTTTGACGTTAATTTAAATGCATCACACACACAAACCCACACACACACACACACACACACATATGAACAATAAATCAAATATTTAGAAAACATCTTCTTTATGACATCTTTATTTCTTTCAACGTGACATTCATACTGAATTATTTTTGGAAGAATTAAGTTTAGAAATACTGAAAAAAAAGACAGTAAAATATTTTACAACTTTAAACATATATAAAGGATATTTTAAAACACTTTTGGACTTCCATGTTATCAGTTATGTATATCTTTAATGCATTCTAGGTTATAGTGTTCTTTGTATTGACAACTTTATACCTGTGTAGATTTATGTAAAATTGTAAGCCAAAGACAATGTAGATAAAATGGTTTTTGATTGAAAAGAAATGGGAGAGATACTGTTGTATAAATAAACATTCATTGGATTTCTCATTGAATAATTTTCACATTATATTATTTATTTAAAATTAGCCAAGATAGGCAATAAAGGTACTCTTTTTAAAAAAAAAATTAAGAAGGTCTTTGTTACAGAATCATTACAATAAGGTACTTTATTATACAATAATTACAATAAAGAGCCTGAAGAAACCACCTCCTATAGACAGACATAGTCTCCTATTGAAGGATGTGGCATCCACCCACCTCAAAATTTTTAACCCAGAATTGTTCCTGTCTTAAGGAAATGCAGAGGCAAAACATAGAGCAGAGACTGAAGGAAAGGCCAATCAGAGACAGCCCCACCTTGGGATCCATTCCATCCACACACCAAATCCCAACACTATTGATGATGCCAAGAAGAGCTTTCTGACAGAAGACTTGTATGGCTGTCCTCTGAGAGGTTCTGCTTGCACCTGACTAAGACAGCAAACCATTGGACTGAGCGCACAGACCCAATGGAAGAGTTAGTGGCAGTGCTAATGGAGATGAAGGGGATTGCAACTACATAGGAAGAACAACAATATCAGCTAGATGGACCCCTCAGAGCTCTCAGGTACTAAACCACCAACCAAAGAGTATGCATGAGTTGGTCCACGGCTCCTGCTACATATGCAGCAGAGGAATGCCTTATCTGGAATCAATGGGAGGGAATGGGTCCTATGGTGGCAAATTTTTTGCCCCAGAGAAGGGGGATGCTAGAGGAGTCAGGTGGGTGTGGGTGGGTGGGTGAGCACACTCTTAGAGGCAAAGGGTAGGGGGTATGGGATGGGGCAGATGTGGAGGGTAGGTTGAGAAAGGGAATGACATTTGGAATGCAAATAAATGAAATAATTAAAAATAAAAATTAAATAAAGAGGATTACCCTCTGTATGTTCTCATAGGACATTAGTAGGATGTTTTATTTGTCTCTAATAGATATTCTTCCAAGGATATGATCAAACAAAGATCCATAGGCAACTTCAGTGATAGGGGAATATCATAAATATTTATAATTATTCCCAAATGGAAGGTGGCATTTACCTTATTGTATGTGAGAAATGTAATACAATTATAACATTGGTCATGAATTCTCATATATGGTATTTTATTTTAGAGGTAAAGAAAGTATACATGTGTACTACCTATTTTTTTTAAAGAATTTTTAAACCTTATTTCATATGTATGATTTCATGGTAAACATTTAATCTTTGTTGAACACATGTGTGCAGTGTTCAAATAGATCAGAAGAGGGATAGAATCTTTTAGAAATAGAGGACCAGATGGTTGTGAGCCATTATGTGGCTGCTGGGAACTGTACTCAAGTCCTCTGACAAAGCAGAAACAGCTTAACAATGTAACCACCTCTCTATCACTGCCTCTAAGATTTCTAACTGGAAAAGTGTTTAAAGAGAGCAGGATAAAATCCAAATTCCTGAAAGAATTATTTTATAAAACAATCACATATTTACTACATAATACTTCTTTGAGAATAAAATACCAGGAGCTGGTGAGATGGCTCAGTGGTTAAAGGGACTTGAACCCAAGCATAATGATGTGATTTCGATCCCTGAAACCCACATGGGAGAAGGAGAGAACTGATTCTCACAAGTTCTTCTCAGTCCTCTACCCATGCTCTATGGCATGTGTGCAACCCCATAAACATACACACTAAATGAAATGTAGATGAAAGCATAATTAATTCAAAATATATAAAGGAGAGATGAGCACTCATACCTATATGGTATATCATACAAGAATTTACTTTCTGTGTGGAAAAAAAATGTATCAAGTAAGAATCTGCTGTTCATAAAATTCTTGACATCTTGCAGAGTAATATTTTACAATATTAAAAAAAAAGAAAGAAAGAATGTTGGGCCTCTAAGCAGCAAGTAAAGTAAACCATTAAAGTTTATCCAGTCAATGGGATCTGTGCCAAATCGAAGAAACTTAGTTTTCTGCCTGTTCTGCCAAGTGAATGAGCCATGATGTTCCCGATATGAGAAACGGGCTATCAACTGAGAAGGGCTTGCCTAGCATTGAAGATGACCTAGCTTCCAAAAGGATAACAAAACACTGATTACCATGTTAATGTTGGTGAGTAAGAAAGAAGCTTATAGCTTGAAGACTATATTTTCAGTTCCTACATAACAACAAAAAAAATTAGGAATATGCTTCTGTAACAAATTGTCAGTTGTCCACCCACCATGGTCAACCCACACTTGGTCATTGGTAGCTTCTTAATTAGAAGATGCCTAGTCTAGAAGGTTCAGAACACCCCCCCCATTGTTTTCATTGCACTGAAATTTTATAAAGTTTATGTATCTACAATTATCTGAGAGAAATAGAGTTGAACATTTGCTAGTAGAGATAAGACTGACTTTACTCAGGCCAAGGTAGTAGAGGAAAGGGTATTAAATATAAAGTAAGCTCAGATCCACTGAAACATCCATTGTAAACCCACTGTAGTGGAGGGTAATTAACAGTGAAGTGTAGCACTGTAAAAGGGGAAAGACCACCTGTTCTGGCTGATTGGGTTTTTAAGTCATGTTACTTTTTCCTATAGAAGCCTGGGAGCAGTAGGTTCTATCCTTCATGACATCCAAAGACCTTTCTGGTCTGGTAAAAGAAGATACTAGAGTTTAACATTTATAGCTCAAGGGATATAAAGTTATAAGTGCATGTTTTATAAAGTAAAATATTCCTGAAAAATGAATTGCTATGCCTCTATGGGATTATTTGCCTGGACTGAATAGTAAATTCTTTGGGTAGGATTGACCTTCTCTAGGCTTGGTTTTAAAGGACACAGAGGACTTTCTAGAGTGTATCCTGGACAGATAGATACATACCAAAATTGGACAGTTTATTCTTATACAGCAGTGAGATGCAATAATTTAATATGAAATCTCAGTTCTCAGTGACAAAAGACTCAACTGAAATCACACACTTTTTTTTAAAAATGTACATTTCAAAGAATAAGTAATGGAAATGTACAAATAACATCATCCTGTCAGAAGTGACTAAAGCAAATAACTATGTCATCAGAGGTAGAAGAGGAATGACATCTTTATATTGATTTCTGAAGCAAGGACATTTGTCAAGAATGATTCAATATTAGATACAACCTGCCTGAAGATTTTTCTCTTGTATGAATCTGCTATGTGTAGGAGGTTAAACTTACTATTCCATGGAAATTATTAAATCATTTCCCCACCAGAGTTTTAGAAGAAAATTTTAATACCAAGAACATAGACAATAATCACTTAAGCTTATCATGTTTTAAGTTAATTGTTTTTTTATTTGTTCATGTGAGTATATCTGGTTATCTAAATCAGGGTACATTAGAACACATGGTTGGAAAACAGAGTACCAAGTAATCCACACTGAAAATATCAAGTGTTATCAGTAAATAGTATAATCTTTGTAACTTTACATGAAGTTTATTATTTAGAAAATCAAAATTTTCCTTAAAACATTACCAAACATGGTTTTATTTTTATATGTAATCTTAAACTATTTTTGAATGAGACTATAGGAAATATTTTTTGATCAAACAAACAAGGCAAGAAATGACACCCAAATAAAAGAAAGACTATTTTTCAAAATACCACAAGTGTCAATATTTATAGTAAATGTAAAATCTACATCTGAGAAATATAACTTCTATCAGCAATCTATCTGTCCTCAGTCTCTCAGAAATACATCATAGTCTCAGCAGTGAAATCTTATTGAGTCCCACAGTAGAGTATATCTGGTGTGGCCTCTGACACCTCGAATTTTCCAGTAAATTATAATTTTCTTTAAAAAATAAGTGGAGGAAATTGAATATGTAAAGGATAAATCAGAGAGAAGAGGAAGGGACTCCCTCATTTTCCAGATATGCTCTTTCGTGCCTTCCATGTCTTTTCATTCCTCTTGCCTACCCACACATTCCTGGAAACTGCAAGAAATTCTAGGATGCCTAACTTGTTTTACTGTGAAACTTTGATAAAATTGTCCTGGATTTTTCCTTTTGAATACGTTCATTACTGTGAGTAACAACCTAGAAGAGAATTCTGATTTCCCCCCAAAACAGTATGAAATGACCTGAAGAAAGATGTCTTCCCGTGTACAGAAATTCAAACACTTGCATAGAGCACTGGGTTTCTAATCTAAATGAAGTTTTGGAAAAAGAGAAGACTTTCCAGTGAGACTCTGTTTGGGAAAGAAACTCTCATCTACTCTTTCCCTGTTACCCTTCCAGTCTCATAATACCATCTGCAGTCAGAAGCTCTCTGTCTCAAAGATGGAGATTTTAGAGAAAAGGAAAAGAAAAAAAAAAAAAAAAAAACTAATCAGGGCGTTCTATCCATATGCTAAAACTCTGTCTCCCACATTTCAGGAGAGAGAAGGAGAAGGAAGGATCAGCAGATAGCAGGGATAATGGTGACTATAAATTTGATTCTTCATATTTCTGTTTTTGTTTTGTTGTTGTTGTTTTGTTGTGGTTGTTGATGATGATGATGATGTTTTTCTAAATTAGTATTGCAATAGAGCCTTAGGAATTAGAAACACCAGAGAAAATAACATTGGTGAAAGAAACACACTACTCCATCACTCAAGATGGGTGAGTCCTGGACCCATCATTAGTAGATGTGTCTCCCATTGCCTATAATTGGAACAGATAGTAAAATTCACACAAACATACTTCTTGAGTTTTTTTTTTGTTGTTGTTGTTGTTGTTGCTGTAAAATTGTTATGTACATACATCTATAAATGAATTTATTTTCTCACAGTATTTAATAAGTGTCTTTCTTCTGACTGAGCCCTGATTGGGCCAAACCATGGGATCTAAGTCACAATCAATACTGGCATTTACAGCAGTCACCCCCACACAGTTTGGGGGCTCAGAAAGAACCCCAGGATTTGCAAAAATATTATTATAAGCTTAGAATATTTGAGATTTGATAGATGAATAAAGAATCAGTCTTTTTTATTGCTTGCCTAACATGACTCCAAAGAATAATTGCTGGAAATAAAATATGTCATATATTCCTTATTTGGAGCAAAGTCCTCCCAACAGAAATATTAAGTAAGGGTCTATGTTTTTTTTTTTTTTTGGTTGTTGTTGTTGTTTTGTTTTGTTTTGTTTTGTTTTTTTTTGTTTTGTTTTTCGAGACAGGGTTTCTCTGTGTAGCCCTGGCTGTCCTGGAACTCACTCTGTAAACCAGGCTGGCCACAAACTCAGAAATCCACCTGCCTCTGCCTCCCAAGTGCTAGGATTAAAGGCATGTGCCACCACTGCCTGGCTAAGGGTCTATGTTTATTGGCATCTCTTTGATGATGTTTCATAGCTATAAAGACATAAAGACCCAGCACATGTACATATAGAAATATCATGCATATATTCTTGTCCTTTGTTTCTGTACTAAGGTTTTTTTTAGTTAAGAAACTATCTTTTATCTGGTTGTCTTCCTTTTTCATATGTTTTATCTACAAATTATTTTAATATTTTATTTTCCATTTTGCATTTACCATTGCTATGCAATTTCATTTATTGATGCATTTAGTTTAAAATTTCCAGGCACCAGGTTAAAAACAACATTCAGTATAGGATGTATTTACTGTAATGTGGCTTCTTAGCTTCCAGCATCGTTTACTTTGATAAATATTGCAATATTCCCATCTTGTTCCACCGACAAATGATATTTCATATTGTGCAATATGCATATCAAATAAAATTTATATGTTGATAATCAATTGTCTTTACTTCATTCATACCTTTCTACTCATGAGGTAGATGCACTTTTTACACAGTATGGAACACATTGCTCTAGAAAATACATTCCAATTTTTCATATTCTACTGTCCATTCTTGGGCTGCAGATATTTTATTATGCCAAATACTGCTGCTGCTTTGACTTCTGTGAGAATATATCTCTCTTTAATGCACTTTCAGTATTTTAATAGCATCTATTCATGTAGATGTGTTCATACATGTGCAATGTTATGTAAAGACACATACCGACACAGAAATAACTTGATCCACATTCAACTTTTTTATAACGGATTGTTAACTTTCTTTTTACTATGATCAAAAACCTGAGAGAAACAATTTGAAAGAACAATATTTTTTTTTTCTGGATCAAAGTTTGACACAATGTAGTCTCTGTTGGCAAAAAAGACACAGAGGCAAAATCATGGAGAAAGAAGCTGATTGACAGTAACATTGTAGTATCAGGTAAGAACTAGAGTGCTCCAACCAGAAGTGAAGTCATCCCATAGCTATTAAGACCTGACTTTCTGCAACTCACTACCTCCAGATGGTCTCAGTTCAATCCATGAAAAATGCTTGAGAAAAACGATAGAACAAGCCTCCCTGTTTTGTCTTTAAACCATCATGCACATGTTGTTTTAAGTACAGATATACACACAAACACACACACAAACACACACACATACACACATTCACACACAAAATCACTTATTAGAACTCCCTAGCACAATGGCATTCCTAATAAGACAAATGTTTGATTGTTAAGAAATAAAAATAAAATCAAAATCAATACCCAAGAACCTCACCATTGAGTCTTGCAAACATTTAGTAATAGGCCAAAAATTGTAAGTAATACAAAAAGGAATGTTTCTTACTTCTAAAGGTCACTCCACGGCCCCATATGTCTATTTAGTTCATCTTTGTAAAACACTTCAATTCCATAGATAGGAAGACATCAACAAGGTTTGCCACTGGGGATTCTAATGTTTTACTAGACACTATGTTTATAATTCATCTTTTCAAAAACTTTCAGTATTAGTATTTTAGAAATGTGTGAATACTATAATCATTTCATTTGCTAAATGGAAGAAGGAAAAGTTCACAGCAGTCACTGCATTAAAACAAGTTCCACCATCTGGTAAGAAAGTGTAGACATTTCTTTAGCAGTGCTTCTAGAATGATGTACATTTGAATAGAGCCAACCAACTGAAAAAGACCATTATGACTGTCTCCCACCACAACTGTGGCTCTAGGCATCATGAACCATGCTGATTTTTTTTATCACAATGTTTTTCTTCTTTTCTCTGCTCTAGTAGCACTTAATCAAGAATGCTTTTGAAGTTCTGAAACCCTCTCCTTGCTTCAGATTTCAGCTTCTCCTTGAGGTTACCTGCTTCTATGAAACGATTTGGTTTAGAATTTCTGCTACTTCATCCAACTTCAGCTGTACCTTTAGATACTTAAGAAAAATAGTGCATTTGACTTATTTGTACATAAATCCTTTATTGATTTTGTTATTATTTTGCATTTGGTATATTCCAATTAATAAACAATTGATATTAAGGCATAGGTACTATTTTTCATTTATATTTTATTTTGTTTTTATGTGTATGGGTGGTTTGTCTATGTGTATGTCTGTGTACCACTTGCATAACATGTTCCTGAAGAGGCCAGAAGAGGGCTCAAATCTCACTTAGCTGTCATATGGATGCAGGAAATAAAACCCAAGTCCTCCAGAAGGGCAGTCAGTGTTACTAACTGCTGAACAAAGTCTCAAGCCACCATAGATACTATTTTGAGTATATAATATTTTTACTAAGTTTCAAAACACTACCCATCAGGTCTGTGTCATCCTAAAGTCACATTTAACTCACTGGTAGCAGGGTTTATATCATAATCTCTGACTTGGGCCTTTGTTTAGAAATTTCACTAAAGTCCATTATTTTTCACAAATTGTTATTATGGGTTAAGATCCAGAAAAATGTAGAAATCATGTTATTATGCAAATGGAGGACATAGAAAGTGCCTCATCACAGTTTAAACTTTTAACTGGGCATGTTTCTATTTTAATCATGGAAGGTGCCAATTGTGAAAAGCTTGCAATAATTTTAGCATTTAGGTTTGAAGATATATTCATTCAAATATTTTTAATATTTATGTTTATATGTATTACTGATTTGTTTGTAGTATCCTCAGGGGTCAACTGTAGTTGGAGTTACAAAAGTTTATGAGCCACGCTAATGGGGACTGGGACCTGAACTTGGATTCCCTTTTAGAATAGAAAGTCCTTTAAAGTTCTCTAAGTAATTTTTCAGGGCCTTGGTTCAAAATGTTAATGTTTCTTTATTTCAAAAACAAAACAAAGCAAAACAAACACATGAAAAATAAAACCAACAAAAAAATTGAGTAAAACGAATCCCAGTATCAATTTTTTGGCTTATCTGCAAGATCTATTAATAAATCTAAATTCTAGAACAGAGTTGCCTTGTGGCATTGATAAGAATGATTATTCATAGGGCTCTTGAGTCACCTTTATACAGCCTAGATTTAGTGTGCAAGTTAGATGTGGTCCAGACTCAGTCTCATCTGTATGACTACTGTACTTTCCTGTGAGATGCCTCAAGACTTGGAGTACAGAGAGAAGGAGAAGGGTACCTTTTTATTTCAAGGAGAAATTGTTCAGTTTTTGTCTCCCATCATCAATGACTTCTTATTCATTAAACAAGAAATTTTCTTATTGGAGTTGACATCTGATGTTTCTGATGCCTTCGGCAAAATTGTCCATGAAAATCTGAAAGACCTTTCCAAGTCGGACAGTGTTAAACAGCTAAAAATTGACATCATTCCCGACTCTCAGGAGCACACTCCGACTTTGATGAACAGAAGCACTGGTATGACCAAGGCTGACCTTGTTGTGAGTCATTGCTAAATCTAGCACAAAAGCACTCATTGAAGCTCTCTAGGTTGGTACAGACATTTCAGTTATTGAGAGTTTGAAATAGGATTCTACTCTGCTTATCTCATGGCAGAAAAGGTAGTTGTGGTTACAAAGCACAATGATGATGAGCAATATGCAGGGGAGTATTACATTGCTTGATCATTCATAGTTTGTGCAAACCATGATGAGCTCATTGGTCCAGGGTACCAAAGTGATCCTCACCTCCAAGATGACAAGGCAAAAATTCTTAAAGGAGAGGAGGACAAGGAAGTAGCTTTAAAAACATTCATATCTCATAGGCTATCCCATCAACTCTAACTGGAGAAGGAATAAGAAAATAAGATCTTTGATGATGAGATAGAGGAAGACAAACATGAGAAAAAAAAGAAGGTAAAGAAGATGATAAGAATCCTGAGATTTAAAATATGGGATGAGATGAGGCCGATGACAGTGCCAAAGTTAAGGAAAAGAATTCCAAGATGATTAAAGAAATATACAGTGATGGGAGAGAGTGAAATAAGACTAAGGACATTTGTTCTAGAAACATTGATGACATCACTGATGAAGCATATGGTGAAAGTTACAATAGCCTCATCATGGATGGGGAAGACCACTTGACAATCAAGCACTTTTCTACATAAGTTCAACTAAAATTCAAGGCATAGCTCTTCCTCTTTTAACTTTTGTCTAATATCCACTTATTAGTGAGTACATACCATGCATATATCCTTTTGTGTCTGAGTTACCTCATTCAGGATGATATTTCCAAGTTCTATCCAATTGCCTGCAAAACTCATGATGTTTTCATTCTTAATAGCTGAACAGAATTCCATTGTGGAAATGAACCAGATTTTCTGTATCCATTCTTCTGTTGTGGGACATTTGGTTTGATTTCAGCTTTTGGCTATCACCAATAAGGTGCTATGAACATAGTGGAACAGGTGACCCGGTGGCATGGTGGGGCATTTTTTGGTTATATGCCCAGTAGATGTATAACTGGGTCTTCAGGTAGACCTATTTCCAATTTTCTGAGGAACCTCCAGATTGATTTCCAGAGGGGTTTTACCAGTTTTCTATACCATCAGCAATGAGGGAGTGTTCTTCTTTCACCACATCTTTACCATCATGTGTTATCACCTGTGTTTTTGATGTTGATGCTTTAATTTCTTTGAAAATAAAGAAAACAATATAGAACTGTATGCCTGTTGTGTGTTCATCATGGACAGCTATGATGAACTGAAATCTGAATACCTCCATTTTACTCATGGCATCAGTGTGAGGATATGCCTCAAATATCTTCTGAGATCATGGAAGCCATCTGAAAACAAAACAAAACAAAACAAACAAAACCCCAAAAACATTGTGAAGAAGTACCTGTGTCTCATTTCTTAGTTAACAAAAGATACTCAGTTACAAGTCATTCTGTGAGATATTCTTCAAGATTTTAAAGCTTGGAATCCCCAAAGATTCCACTAACTGGATGTACCTCTCTGAGAGCGTTAATTAACATTAACTCTCAGCTGAAGGTAAAGGGCCTTCTTTGTGAAGTATACGTCTTAGATGGAGGAGAAACAGAAGTCCATCTGTATTGTTGGTGAGAGCAAAGACCAGGAGGCCATCTCTGTCTTTGTAGAACATGTGATGAAGCAGAGCTTTGAAGATGTGTTTGTGACTGAGCCTATCGACAACTTTCAGTAGCTCATTGAGTTTTACGGAATGAATCTGGTCTTGCTCAGGCTACAAAAAGATGAAGAGAAGAGAAGAGAAAATCAAGGAGAATAAGGCCAAAACTGAGGATCTCTACAAGCTCATGAAAGAGATCATGAATAATAAAGATGATCAGATGACAATCACCCATAAGTTTGTGTCTTCACCCTGCTGTATTGGATCAAGAACCAATGGTTAGAGTATACATGGAGCAGATTGTGAAGGCTCAGAAACTTCCAGACAATTCTATAATGGGTACATGTTGGTCACCAAAGCTCCTAGATATCAGTCCTGGCTACCTCATTGTGGAAACCCTGTAGCAGTTGGCTGAAGTGAACATAAATGACACATTTGTCAAAGAACTGGTGGTGATGTTATTTGAAACTACTCTGCTCTTTCAGGTTTCCCCCTTGAGGATCTCCATAGCCATGTCAAAAGTATTTACTGTGTGATCAACTAGGCCTGGGCACTGATGAAGATAACATGGCAGCAAAGGAGCCCAGTGGTGCTGTTATTGATGATGATAAGAATGCCTAGTTGAAGTAGACTAGAGACACTCCTGGGAAGTAGAGTAGTAGAGTGACCTTAATGTAGTTTTGACTGATTCTGACTCATCTGACTCTCTACTAATGTCTAGCAGGTCTCTTCTACCTGTCCTTGCTGTTTAAAGGCCGAAAAACTCCCACCCACATATAGTAGGATTGAGTATTGTGCATTATTGGGTTTCTTTGTTTGATTAGTTGGTTCATTTGTTTTTTGTTAAATTAAGTTTATACAAAAGAAAGAAAATGCAATTTGGAAAAAAAAATAACCACACAAGAACAGCTTTTCTACTGATGTCTAACTGAATCATTTTTTTTCTGGTTTAACAGAAGTGGAGAGTGGAGGACAGTGTTCAGTAACTGCCTGTCACTCAAAAACTAAAATTTTGAACCTTTTGGAAGAGCAGCAATCACTTAGAAGTTGAGCCTTATCTCTGCCCTCATATAATCCTAGTATCTTAATGATTTTTATTTACATGTGTCTTAATTTTTGTTAAAAATTGACTTCATTTAGAATTTAGAAGCCCCTCTGAACAATCAGAAAACTTCTATTTCCTCAAATGAAAAAAATTGATATGTGAACTAGTTACTTGCTAATTCTGAGATACAATGTCATGACAGAGTAAATTATGGAAGAAATGATTTATTTTAATGTCTCTTCAAAACAGGTGCCATAATTAGCATAGCAACAGGCAAGAAGAACAGGAATTGAAGGATATCTTCACCACAAATTCGAAACAGAGAGAGTGACTAGAACTGGAGGATAGCAATAAATTCTCAAGTCCTAGTCCCAGAGATGTATTTACTCCATCAAAGCTAAACCTCCTACAAGTTCTTAACCTTACACAAAACATTAATACCTGTGTATCAAACTTTCAAATACTTAATCCTTTGGTGATTAATCTACAATAATATAATTTTCTAATTTTTATATGAAGCTTATTAATTGCATTTATATTCCTAGGCTAAATGAAGTATTATTCTACAGAATTCTAAGATTATAGTAGGAGTATGACACTTTGCCAACAGTAATAATTTATAAGGTGGAGAAGTCTGAACTTAACATCTTGATAGCACCTGATGAAGAGGCTAGGTGTATCTACAGATAGAGTGAATTGATTTCCAATTTTATGGATGCAAATACAGTCTAATTTCTAAAAGCAACAATAGCAAGATTTACACATTGAAGTGTGTAATCAACTGTCAACAGGGCCAGAAGATAGAACTAGAAGAAGTATAACTTTGCAAATGAGAAGAGCATTCATGTCTTTGAAAGACTTTCTGATAGCTTCAAAAAGAGGAAATACTCATAGCACCAATACTATGACATAAAATTCCAAATGAAAAGTATATATCCAGTTATTTTATCCTTAAGTATTAAGATTTCTTTAACTATATTGTATTTTTTCATGTTTACTAAGTTTTTTTTTTATAAACCTATAATTAGCATGTGCCCTAGGAGTAAATTTTAGAATTGATGATAATTAAACTGAATAACTGGTTACCTTTACCAAGATTCATTTAGGATATGTCAGAAACCCTGCCTGAAGAGCTAGAAACAGATAGAACTTCAGAACAAATAGCTTCTTTGTTTTAGGCTACACTATAATAAAACAAGTGTAATAAATGTGTCAGTGGTTTGGCCATTGACCCAGCCTCAAAATGGGGCAGTATAACACTGTGAGAAACATAGCTGAACAATAGTAGGCCACTAAAATTGATTATTCATAAAAAATTATTTTGTATGACTTTTTGTATAGCACCAAATTTTTAGGTTTATAATATTCATTTTAACTTGAGAATGAAATTTGTTAAATTAGTAAATTGCCAGCTAATCATAAAAGAGATAGAAGGTGGAACTAAAATTGAAATAAAATGAAACTAGGAGAAATATTTGGTGCAGCCTATTTGATACATCCATGTCTGTTTCATTTTGTTCATATGTAAACTGAGTAGAAGATGGAGGTTTTCATCGGCTGTTACAGTGGACATTTCCATCTCATTTTTCCTATACAGAAATCCTGTCCAGTGTGTACCCAGCATAAGCCTTTGTGTGACAGGTGTGGAATCAGCAAACAACATGAGCATCCAACCCATGTGACCCCATGTCTTCAGATGTGGCTGTTGATTTTGATAGTGGTATCTAAATATTTGTTTGGAGAAAACAAACTTCAAATTTCTTCTAATTTTATTTGTTTTGCGTTTTGAGAAGGAATTGCAATTTGCATACCAAGCTGAAGTCACGCCTTTCGGCATTAATCTGTAATTTCAGTATTGGGATGGCAGGCATGCACTACAATGGAAGGTAAGATGTGTCTTTAAAAGAGAAAGAGAAGGGCCAGTTACAAAGGCAAAGGTCTGGACAAGAAAGTGTTAAGTGTTAAGGCACAGGTAGTTAGTTTTTTGTGTAGTTTAACTGCCCAACTGCATTTGCAGCTGTAAAATTTTCAGAACTACATATTGAAAGATAAAATCCCTCATCTAATGACCATGTCATGATACTGCTTTTGCTTAATGTAAAATCCTTTAAGATGAAGTGCTGAGAACACAGCTGAGCACTAACAACAGCTTTAAACAGAGCACTTCAAACGGCTTTATTTTAGAGTTAGGGATTTAGCAACCTTAAAAAGCTCTCTAGAAAACGATTTAAGCGTCCTCTACAAATCTATTTAAAATCCATATAAACCATGTGCATTTAATGTATCAGCGTTAGCAGAAAAGAAACTTTAGACTAGTTAAGGAATACACTATAACAAATGTAATGATATAACTCGAGTATTTATTACTATGAAATTACAAGACAATCTAATGTCCAAATAGTATATGCAGCATTGATAAATTAATTAATTTTCTCCCAGTGGGTAGAAAGAATTGGTCTGTGGCATTTCAGTGCTGTGACTCAGAGAAGCAAGACTGGCTGGGTTTTGTTTTGTACATTATGTCATAAACATTTAACATGCATTTGACCTGCAAAATCAGTACTACATGCACAATAAAATTTCTACTCACAATTTGATATGTAACCTCGCCTCCTTCTGCTAAAATTGCAGCAGCCTTTAAAAAATGTGAAGCTGGCTCAGAGATTCATTCTTGTCTTATAGTACCTTCTTGAGGCTCTATCCTCTCAGGAATGTTCTTTTTAAAAGAAAAATCTGTCTTACATGGTTGCAGACTTTTCAGCCTGGACATAGCAATGGAGGGGTGCCATTAACTTCACTTTCTTTACATTTGTTTTTGTGCAAAGTCCTCAGGTTTACTTTAATGGTACTGATCTATTTAACACTTACTGCTGCTTAGGCTATGCAATCTTGTCTATATCTTTAAATTCATCACTCTTCCTTCCATTGTCACATTGCAGATCTTTGTATCCACGTTTGTGAAGTTTCCTCTAGATCCTCACTATAATTCTGAAGAAAAGCTACCAGCAGCAGTCCTGCTATAGCACTTCTCTGTTGTCTAAATAATCCTTCAAGCTATAAATGAGTCCTTTAATTTTAAATTGCATGTGAGTCAAAATTGCTGATCTGAGTAAAATTTAACCAGACTCTCTGTGGAATGTAACACAAACTACCTCTAGACCAATTTTCTGTTGAGTTCTTGTTTCTTGCTGACACATGTTCAATGTCTTTACTATGTGTGTTTCTGTTGCCATTCTGGGCTTCTTGACGTCATACAAAACTCATCCTCTTTACCTACCCCTAAACTGTTCTATAGTTCCACCAGTCCATGTCTCAGACTCTTTTATAATCTGTACAACCAGATCTGAAGGAGCACTAATCAAATTGTCAGGTTTACTATAGCAACGCAAGTTGGTACTAACCTTTCAAATCAAAGAACCATACTATGTACAGAAAAAAATATGGAACAAACTTTATAACAATCAAGTAAATTCTCTTCTCACAAAGGCAGAATTTTTTTTCAATAACTGCCAAATAATAAACGCAGGGTAAACACTAAAAGGTAAAAAATGCTAAGGGATGAGTTTTTCAGAGAATTTTCCAATTATTTACATAATTTTGTGTAATTCTGTCTTTCTTATTTTCAATTAAGTATTAAAGACTTATGTCAAGCTGGTAATAATTAGTAAATTTAATTCAAATCAAATTCCTCTAAACTAAAGTAATTATATGTTAACCAATAATAAAATTAAGGCTCATTAATGGCTTTTAGCTGAGTGCACTAAGTTTCAGTGGGAACAAATTCAGTTGTATACAGAAAGTTTTGACATCATTATTACACAGCTTTAAGAGGTTCATGTAATGTATATCATCAAACTACTTCTTGACATAACTAAAAATTAGCAGCAAACATAGTAGATTTTTTTATACACAGATAGGATCATGTTGAAAGACTTTGACTCAGGAGAAGAAGATATCTTTAGAGGTTTTATGCATCTTTTGAGCTAAATAACTAAATTAGAAAGTCATTTGTAACCGATACGTTCAATGTTCTGCAAAACTTGGATTTAACCAAGGAAAGTTTCTTTTTTAAACTTTACATCCTTAATAGGGACTATGGCAAATATTATTATTTTTATTAATTTGTATTATCTTATATTTTTAAAAAATTAAAAATAAAATGGATTTCCTCTATTGCTGAATTCACATATCAACTTCAGTTGTCATCATATTTTTTCTTTAGAGCATATTTCATATTATTTATGCATATGCTAGATAGAATCCACAATCATTTTTTTTCCTGAAAGTCAAATTGTTTTGAAGAGAAACATGTTTCCTACTGTATTAACACTATATGATATCTTTGAATACCATACTTCTTATAAGGCATATCTTTCAAATGTTTGAATTGGATTATTAATTCATTCCTACTGCTCAGAGGCAGAGTTTAAATTTATATGCAAATGTCAAAACTTCTAAAGTTCTGAATTTATCTCCTTTGCTACAGTGTGACTTTGCCTCATAGAACATGCATATCACACAGGAATCAGAATGACTTTATTCAGTTTTGTTCAGCATAATAACTGAACAGGAGCATTTGAATGATTTTAACATGTCAGATCAGTTTTATGCCTCACACATGTTTTGTACAAGGCCTCTGTATAACATGTATTATTCACTTTCAAGTTGCTATCAGATTAATCCAGATAATATCTCCTTATATTTATTACCAAGCACTAATAAAATTAAAATGATGAAATTTACAGAGAACACAGTACGGGGTAAAAGACTGTCATCACCCAGTCTAAAGAGGGAAAATAATTATATACAAATTGATGCATTTTATTTGGAAATATCTCTGGAAATAATAATTATGTACCCGATATTAACCTATTATTTTAGTAGCAGCTATTTATAGAAACATATTTTTCTGATAGTGGCATAATAGCCTTTTTATGTCTTCTGAAAGACTAAGAGCACTCTAATACCATGCCTTTGCTAACCTTTCTGTGATCACAGACTGTTATTAAATCATCCCTAATGGATCTGTTTCTCAAGCTAAGTGTGTTCAGATGCTTTTTGTAACTTTTTTTCTTGCAGGTCAAACACCTCAACCACTAGGATATGGAGGTTGTATTTATCATCTCCATTTCTTATATCTCATATAGGTCTCTACTTTGTAGTAGGTACTTAATGAAGGTGTGAAGAGTGAATTTTTCCAAATCAGCATCATTTCACTAGTCCTGTAGTGTGCACTGGGTATTAGAGTAAACGATTTGATGAGGCATTTACAAAAGAAAGATTTTTTGACAAAGGCAAAGGATTGTTATTTACAATATGACCAGTGGAATAACAGGAAAAAAATTTGGTAGTGGAGTCATACTAAAGTATTTCAGGCAAAGGAATTGCAATATTTAATAGGCTGAAATTACAGAAGCAGTAAGTGTAGACTGATATTCTTAGAAATCACCGGGCACTCGTGGCACACACCTTTAATACCAGCACTTAGGAGACAGAGGCAGGTGGATTTCTGATTTCGAGGCCAGCCTGGTCTACAGAGTGAGTTCCAGGACAGCCAGGGCTACAGAGAGAAAACCTGTCTCACAAAAAAATAAAAATAAAAAAAATAAAAATAAAAATAAAAATAAAGATATTCTTAGAAATCTAAAATCAAGAGGAGGTATTTAAGAGCAGATAAGAATAAAACATGGTAATCTAGTTGGTCAATATTTCCCACATCAGACTTTCCATAGTCCATTAATATCTGTACTGCAATAAATGATATCTATATTTGAATTAAATTTGTATATGTGGTGTGGGTATGTGTGTGTGTGTGTGTGTGTGTGTGTGTGTGTGTGTGTGTGTGCTTTCCTTGCACTAGGCCTGACCCATATGGAGGTCAGGGAATAGCTTGCAGAACAACCTGCCTCTGCTCTTCCACCTTTTTATCCAGTTAGTGAAAGATCTCAAAACCACAAGTTGGCTTGCCAGCTTCTGGAGACTCTTAGCTCAACTTTCTTCTCTAACATGGCACATTGGAATTACAGACACTTGAGTTATTGAGCCTTGATTTTTATGGGAGTTCTTGTTATCTTTACTCAGAATTTGAATGGCTCCAACTTTTACCTGCTGAATCATCTTTCCATCTCTATATTAAAATTCTTGTGTGTTTGTTTCCCTGTCTTTGTCTTTGTATTGAATTCATTTATCTGCCGATTCTTAGGCTTTTATGTATTCACTAATTCCTTCAGATTTATATTTGATGATATTGGAAGTAGAACTTCTTTATTTATTTTGATTTCAATAGATTTTTCTTTTGAGTGAAAATTTGTGATATAGACTTAGTTTTATACAGGATGTGTTGAGGTTGATGAAACACCTTGTCTATACAAGGCAATTTGAATTCTGTAACTCAGAATGGAACACAATTAAAATCAAATGTTAAACATTTTAATATTGCTTGCTGTACAACTGTTTGGTTGTTTTCTCCATACTTAAATTTCATGTGTAGAACTGAGAACAAAAGGTATGCAGTCTTCAGTATCCAGTGTTGAGCTATGAAGGCACAATTAGTATGTGATACTTATGAACAGAGGGACATATCTGCCTTTGGAAGGCAGAAGGATCAGCAGTAAGGACCAGACTACATGAGAAGCATGGCTGAAGGAAATAATTATTTTTAATTTGTTTGGGTTAAAGCAATTTGTAGAGAAAGGAATGGCAAAATGAATGTTGATGGGGTCTGTGCAAACCTGAAGAACTCAGAGACTTGATAATGTGAATCTTTTCTGTATAGATATTGAAGGGCTCCTCTGTGGGGAGATATTTTTTCTGACAAATGAAGTAATTCTTTTCCAACAATAAACAGTGAGTTTCAGGAAATAATAGTAAGGAAAACGGGGAAGGAAGAACTGGAGGGAGTCTATTAGGATGAGAAAGGAGGTTGTTACAGTTTATTATGTAGTTACCTGAACGTTTTATATAGCTTCATGTTAGATGCTATAAAGATATTGAAAAATTATCATTGGCATGACAGAACATGCTCTGAATTTAAATTATATCTAGTTGCTATAGCAAATCAGCATCATATAATAGGACATAGCGATGTAAAAATGCCCTAAGCCACAACAGGGTAGAACTCAGCAATGGAGTTAATAAGTGGCATGCATAAGAGTTTGAGTTCAGTCTCCAAAAACAAAGTCAAAAATAGCAAATTGGATTTTGTATCAACTATATTAATATTATAATTTATTGATATTTTCCTCACATCCATTTTCTTTCAAGCCATCTGAAAATGTAAAAGAATATTACCATAGCTCTGGCTTCTGTTTCCACACTCTCCTTATGTACTCAGATAAATAATTCAAATATTAAAACATCCCCAATTTTATTCTAATGTCTTCCATATTATTCATTGTTTCTTGGGAACTGAATTAAGCAATGCTCTGCAGTGATTTGTAGCTTGCTCCTTTCTTTGGTAACAGAGTTCACTGAAGTACATTCTCCTTTACAAGTCCTAGGCTGGTTGAGAATTCTTGGGTAAATTTAATGTGTTTAGAATCTATAAATAAATGGGTCATATCTTATGATTCAGTTTTAGACTTTTCCAGACTCTCCTTCTAGTCATATGCGCAGGAGGAAAGAAAGGTGGTAAGGGTGGGTCTTAAAGAGAATAAAGATTAACCTAAAATATGGATCTAATGGAAGCTATTATAAACCCTTAAACAAAGGTTCATCTCCTTAGAAATGTCTTGATTGCATCCTCTGGTAAATAAGACTCAGAAGAATTTATAGGATTACTCCCCTAACTCCATTAGGTATAATTAAGCATCTCCATTTTCATTTTTTACATTCTAATTCCTTCACAGACAAAGTTTTAATTTAAAAAGAAGACATCAGAGAGGATGGAAATTTTACTTCCATTGTAACTATTTCCCATAGCACGATATTATGGGTTTATTTTTTAGACCTTTAATTCCAAGGAAAATAGAGATTTCACTTCAGGACTTTCAGGACTACATAGGAATTCTGGGATCATACATGCAGATCCAAAGTGGAAATTTTTATCTTCAAGTTCATGCTTTGATTTCCCCAAAAGTAATGAAATAAGAAGATATTACCTATATGGGCTTAATTAAAATTAATTCTCATACTAGGAACTGAAGGACTATAAACTAAATAAAAATAACAACTAATACAGAATAGAATTATTTTTATTATATCTTTTAATTATTTGAGAATTTCATAGATTTCAGTTTGTTCATGGCCAGACCCTCTTCCACAACTACCCCAGAACCCTTACTTTTCCCCCTTAGCACCCAACTTTGAGTTCTCTTCCTACTCCTCCTCTTCCCTCTCATCCACTTCTTATTTTTGTACTTTTTCTTCTTTTGGCTTTGTTCTTGCTCTTCCTTCTCTTCCTTCTCATTTTCTTCTTCTTCCTTCTCTTTTTCTTCTCCTTTTCTTCTTCTTCTTCCTCTTCCTCCTCCTCTTCCTCCTCCTCCTCCTCCTCCTCCTCCTCCTCCTCCTCCTCCTCCTCCTCCTCCTCCTCCTCCTCTTCTTCTTCTTCTTCTTCTTCTTCTTCTTCTTCTTCTTCTTCTTGGTCTTCTTTGTCTTCATCATTTTCTTTGTCTTCTTCCTATTCCTCCTTCTCCTTCTCCTCTTCCTCCTCTTCCTCCTCTTCCTCCTCTTCCTCCTTCATCTTCTCCTTTTCCTCCTCCTCCTTCTTTTCTTTCTTTTTACCCTATGGACGCTAATTTGTATTTCCTAACTTATCTTTGTTTGGGGGCTTATTCTGGATTATTGTTAGCCTATACAATGGCCACATTGTTAAAGATAGCAAACTCATTATTTCTAGTAATTGGTCAAAGGCTAATAGTTTATGATTTAGTGGTGATACTTGGTGCCACCAGATCCCCTCTCCTGTTCAAGGTTATTTTCCAGGTTGAAATTGTATACATATTATATATGCTATTAAAATTGCTGTAAATATATATATATATATATATATATATATATATATATATATATATGATCTGTCTGAAAAATAATGTTTTTGGAACTCATCCATTGCAACTAGTTTTTACAACTTTATTTCAAGAAATTATTTGAGATTTGGTGTTTGTGTGGTTTGTGTGTGTGTGTTTGGTATATGCCCCATTAACAGTGAAATATTTCCTAGTCTTTGATTCTGTTGTGTCAAACACAGTAGAGTCTCTATGTTGCCATCTACTGAAAAAAAAAAAAAGATTATCTGATGAAAGTTGCAATGATCTATGGTGATATATCATAGAGTCATTTAAGCATTTGCATTTAGCATAGCAATGGTATTAGGTTCCCCTCTAGGATTTATGACCTATATGGTCACAGATTCTTGGTCATTTAATGGTTTGAATTATTAGGTTCCATCTCCTGCATTGGAGCTCATATTCAAACATAAGGTGGTAAATTACTCCACATAATATTACTGCCTCTTTCATACTAGTATGGCTGTCTTGAAAATAGATCATTACTTCAATAGTACTTATGAATGGATAAGAATAATGGTTACTTTTTCCTCCCCTGGTAAAAAGCATAGCTCATTTCACCAGTATGAAAACTAACTAATAGTTATGAAGCTCTCAGATCCATAGCAGCTTGGTTTCTCAATGTTCTGTTACTCAAGCATTAAGTGGTTGCAGAAAGATATCTGGTTTTTGAATAAAGCTCAAAAAAAAAAAAAACTAAAAGAATAAAGATACTCCTTAAAATGTAGCTTAGAGTAAGCATCTACAAGCAAAACTATCATCATATTCCAGACAACACAAGACTCATCACAAAGTTAAAAGAAGTATAAAGAAAGTGTTTAATTTATAAAACTTTAAGAAAAACAGTCTGTAGAAGAAAATCTGGGTACTTGTTTAACTGTTATTTCATCAGCCAGAAACCAAAAGTATAAATGATAATCAGATAAAAATTATATATTTTTGGATTTCATCACAATTTTATTTTTCTTCTGTGCAAAATCCTATTGTGAAGATTAAAAACAAGCAATTGACTGGGAGAACGTGTTATCAAACTACTCACTTGACAAGTGGCAAGAGGCTAGAACGTACAAAGAGATCTCAAAGCAAAACAAAAATGTAAAAGGATAAGATAAATCATTGGCATTTTACTGAAGACGTCATTGGAATGTCAACAAAGTACATGCAAAGATATTCAAGTTCAAAGTGATAACACAGCTGAATGGAAAAACAGTGACAAAATGAAGTATTAGTGTCACAGAGAAACAGGCTCACTGTGGTTTGGTGGTGAGAATAAAAAAATGCTAAACTTGTTTCTGGAAAATAGTAATTCTTGAAAAATTGTTGGGATCATCTACCCCCACACACACATTGTAAGATATGTGCCTATATTCTCAATGCTTAATTGCTGGGTCTGCTAAGAAATGTAAATGTTTGCTGCTTCCTAACCTGCCCCAAAAGAAAGGCAGGTTGCCATAGGGAAGGTGACATAGTCCTCAATGACAACTGGATGAATAAAGGATTAGTGACAGGAACTGCAGGAGAAGTATCCACATAACTACAGAAGCAGAGAAACAAAAGGCAGAGGAGTACAGAGCAGGGATGGAGACCAGAAAGAGAACCATATGGAGAGATGCAATGGCAGAGAAGTTTGATTGTTAGAGGATAGCTGAGAGACTGTCCCAAGGAAAAGCCAATAGCCTTATAATATATTAATATCTCCATTTCTCTATGAATAAAACTCAAGTGGGACCCCTAAAACCCTTGCAAAGCTAAACATATAAACATAAATACTGTGTGTCTCAGAAACTTCACTCCTGAATTCTTCTTACATAAATGGAATATACTCACAGAAAATATATGTATATAAATGATCATAGAAACTCAATAGACAAAAAAACCCAAAAAACCAAAAAAAAAAACATAGAAATGATCAACACATCCATCAACTGCTGAATAATTTAAGACACTATGGTATGTGTATGGATCAAAGTACTAATTAGATACAAAAGTGACATATTACTGATACATACAATTGTAATGAATCTCTAAAGAATCATTCTTAATGAAAAAATAAACCTATTACAAAATGTCATAGACTGCAATGATTCTATTTATGGAATATTCTTGAAATGTCAAATCCGGGAGAAGATTCACCGGGTCAAATGGGGGATGGGGAAGAAAAGTGTAGTCTTAAACATGAAGAAGGATCCCAACGTGGTGAAAATGTTCTATGTATTCATGACACCAAAGGGATGTTAATATGTGACATTTTGTGATAGTCTTGTAATATTCTACCTGTAGAAGATAAAACAGCAAATGCTATATGGAAGCCTATGTTGTCTTTCAATTGGTTTGAGATCTGCAATTTCTAAAAGTGTAAAATATTCTAGCACTCAGGTTCTTAAATATTTTATTTTGAAACATTCTACTTGCAGAAACAGCATAGCCATATGTTCTTTGGATCCTATCAACGATGCATTGCCATTTGCCAGTGCTGATTTATAAAGTTCCCTGCTAGTAGGTTTTTAAATTTTTTTCCCTGAATTCCATTTTGTAGTTCACTAGATCTGAGAACTACAACAGTTTTGTGTATTGCTCTTTAGAAACTTGACATGTAGCAGATTAAACAGATTTGTACGCTGTTTGTCTTCATACCCAATGGAGCTAAATAACGCACTATGTAGCACAAGCCAGTTAAGAAATAAAACATTATTTCTCCTTCCAGTAATTTAACTTATGACTTCCAACTGCTTACTTTCATTATCTGTGGCTCCTATTTTAAAGTGAAGCTGAGCAGCTTGTCAGACATTAATAGGAGATAGTAATAATTATCACACAGAAAGATGGACAGCCATGTAATTGGCACTGCATTCTGTGGTGGAACTTTCCCCTAATGAATAAATATTACAAGGGACCAATCACTGGGCAAGTAGGTGAGACTTCCGGGTGGGGAAGAGGAAGAGGGACACAGAAGAAAGGAAAGGTCCTTTTGGAAGGTGGGAGCAAGGGAGGCAGACAGAACGAAGGAGCCGGTGTCTGTTTGTTTGAGATACACCAGGTTATGCCATTCAAGGATTTATAATATTCTAAACCAAGACTGTGTGGTGTTTTCCTTCACTCGCTGACTCAACTGGATGTCAGAGAAAGGTACAGTGGCAGAGTGTGGTGTGCAAGAAAGTGCCCCAGCCAGCTGCAGGAATTTGGAAGCATGGGACGGGCATGGCAGCTGGCAGCTCTGGGAACTTAGTGAGCCTGGAGGAGAGAGTGATTTTCAGAGAGTCTGGCAGGCTGAGAACAGTCTAGCCTGTCTGCTGGTGACTAGCCCACATTAGTGTGGGTTGGTTGATTTTTTAATATTTCATGCAACAGTATTCTTTACATGAGAGATAAAGATATATTATTTGTAAAGTATAAATAATAACTGTATGTTAATTACTTATGATTAAATGCCCATATTTTCTTTCAAAATTGGCAGAAAAATAAACAGAAATATTACACTAGAAATAGATATGGCCTTTGAGGTGAGTGAGGGTGTAAGTATTTTGGGGTTTTTCTTATTTTTCTCTCTCGATCAGTGTTCATATTTATGTAAAAATCAAAGTATTACATTTAAAAATGTATATTATTTTATTCAGGTGTCAACTTACTAATTAGATGAATCCTTCCTGCATTATAAAAGCTCAGCCTATTTTCTCAATGGCTACATTTCTGTGATATTTTGGAATTAAACTATAAAACCAATCATTTAAATTCAAAGAGAAAAAAAATCCCTGCAAATTAGGAGATGACTTGATGGATAAAGTATCTTCCCAGACATCACAAGGACTTGAATTCAGACCTATAAATTCTATTTGCAAAGACTCAGTGACAGTGCACCTTTCTGATATCAGCACTGGAGTGTTGGAGACATGCAGATCCCTGAAGCTCTTTTGTCAACCACCAGCCGAATGTATTAACTTCAGTTTAGTAAGAGATTCCATTTTGAAAAATATTGCTCTATGTAGGACAGATACCCAACAATGCTGACTCAAGTCTCCACAC
>CM052712.1:13319901-13390719 GCA_028551405.1 Uromys caudimaculatus | reverse complement strand
ACCACCACCACCACCACCACCACCACACACACACACACACCACCACCACCACCACCACCACCACCACACACACATACACACACACACACACACACACACCACCACCACCACCACCAACACACACACATATACATACACACACACATACAACCCCCCTCCACACACACATACCACCTTTTAAAATAAACATTATTCTCATAGTGCACTGGTCAAGAAATTTAATAAGGAAATGTAAAACAAATATGAAGACTGAGATTTATTTGTGCCCTTGTCAAAATTATTCTCATATCCATGTGGGTCATTTTGTGAGATCTTTGTTTTGTTCTGATAATCTTTGTGTTTGTTCCTGTACAAATCTATTTACTGCATTGTTATATCTTGAAATTACATGGGTTTATTTCTCTAGCCTTACCTTATAAAAGTTATATAACTTTTGCTTTTACATATACCTTTAAATATTGTGCAAAAAACATATACAAAATTTTCTGAATAGTAATTACAATGAGGCCAATTATCAATTTAGGGACGGGATTCTATCTTTCCTACATTGGTAGTTTCCAATCTACAGATACAATATACCTTTCTATTTATTTATACATTTTACATTTTTATTAGTTTTCAGCACTCAGAGATCGTGTATTTCATTAAGTTCATAGCTGCATACTGTGTTTACATTGAAGCGATTATGAATTACAATGTGTTTTAAAATATTATGGTTGTGTTCATTTTCAATTGTTTCATTCTAGTACTTGTTGAGATTTATTTACTAGTGTTTATAGAAATTTATGTACTTTAAAATTTCAGCTAAAGTTCCAGATTGCTCTATGACAATGTTATTCATTTCTTTTCTAGTTATTTACATCTCTTTCTGATCCTTTCATCTGCATTAAGATTGGTTGTAAGAGACCTTATAAATCTGAAAAGATTTTGTAAAACAAAGAATGCAATCAAAAGGAGAAAATGGCAACCTACCGATTTGGAAAATATTTTTACCAACCCTATATCCAACAGAGGGCTAGTATCCAAAATATGTAGTGGTCTAAAGAAGTTAGACACAAAAAAACAAATGATCTGATTTAAAAATGGCATACAGAGCTAAGCAGAGAATTCTCAACAGAGGAATCTTGATTTGCTGAGAAACACTTAAAGAAATGTTCAACATCCTTAGTCACTGGGGAAATATGAATCAAAATTACGCTGAGGTTCTATCTTACAACTCATCAAAATGAATAAGAATAAAACTCAAGACAGCACATACTGGTGAAGAAGTGGAGCAAGGAGAGCACACCTCCATTGCTGGTGTGCTTGCAAACATGTACAGCCACATTGCATCTCGGTGTAGCTAGATCTTAAGGTAAATATATTCCCAGTTTTCTGAGAAAGCACCCAATTGATTTGCAATGTGTTTAGGCACAGCCCCCAGTTAAGGAATAGAGCCAATCACCCATCACAAAAGTATTAACCCAGAATTGCTCCAGTCTAATGGAAATGCAGGGACAAAGAGTGGAGCAGAGACTGAAGAAAAGGCCATCCAGACACTGCCCTACCTAGGGACCCATCTCATCTCTAGACACCAAACCCAGACACTATTATTGTTGCCAAGAAGCGCTTGCTGATAGGAGCCTGGTATAATTGTCCCCTGAGAGGCTTTGCCAGAGTCTGACCAATACAGATGAGGATGCTTGCAGCCAACTATTGGACGAAAGGCAGGGACCACATGGAGGAGTTAGGGGAAGAACTGAAGGAGCTGAATGTGTTTGCAACCCCATAGGAAGAACAGCAATATCAACCAACCCGATACCCCCAGAGTTCCCAAGGACTAAACCACCAACAAAGGAGTACACATGGAAGGACCCATGGCTCCAGCCACAAATGTAGCAGGGGATGAGGCCCTCAATGGGAGGAGAGGTCATTAGTCCTATGAGGCTTGAAAGTTGCCCCAGCCTAGGGGAATTCAAAGGCAGGGAGGCGGGAGTGAGTAGGTGGGTGGAGGAACACCTGCACAGAAACAGGAGGTGGAGTATAGGATAAGGGGTTTCTGGGCAGGGAACTGGGAAGGTGGGTAAGATTTGAAATGTAAATAAAAATTAACCAAAAAAGACATCTAGCTGTACTACTCCTGAACATATACCCAAAAGAAACTTGAAGAGAAGATACTTTAATCTCACTGAGAAAAGGAGTAGGGGGTTGGGTGGGGGAGGGGGTAGAGCTGGGAAAATCAGAGGATTTGGTGGAAGGGCACCGAAGAGACAACTGGATTGGGGGAACTTATCTAGGAGGAGCTAGATACCAAGACAATGTAAACTCCTAGAGATCATTGTGGGTGACCCTCACTAATACTCCTAGCAATGGGGAAATGGAGCCTGAACCAGCCATCTCCTGTAACTAGGCAAAAGACTTCCAATGGGGAACTGGGGATACCAACCCAGCCACAATAATTTAGACTCATAATTTGTCCTGTCTACAGGATGTGCCGAGGTTGGGGGTAGAGCAGAATTTGACTGGCCCAGCTTGAGACACATGCCACCATGAGAGGGAGCCCAGACGGGAACCCAGCATAAATATTGTCAGAGGAGCTTCACTGAGCAAATGTTGGATGATGATGTAGATACCCACAGCCAAACATTGAATTGAGCTTTGGGGAATCCTGTTGAAGAGGTACAGGAAGAATTGGGGGAGCCAAAGGCATCAAGGAAACCACAAGAAAACCTATAGAATCAAATAACCTGGGCCCATGGGGGCTCATGGAGACTGAATCAGAGTATGAACGGGAAGGATCTAGTACCTGGGTATATATGTAGCAGTTGTGAATCTGGGTCTTCAAATGAAAGTCCTAAACTGAAAGCAGGGACAATCTATGATGACATTGCCTGCTTTTGGATCCCTTTCCCCTAACGCAGCTGCCTTGTCTAGCCTCCACTGAAGAGGATGTCCCTAGTCTCACTGAGACTTGATATCAGGGGCTAGTTGTTGTATATGGAAGGTCTCCTCTTTTCTGGGGAGAGAGGATGGGGAGAGTTTCAGCGGGCATTAGAGGGACGAGCAAGGAGGAAAAGAGAAAGTAAAGTTGTGATCAGGATGTAACGTGAGTAAATAATTTAGACGAAGTAAAAAAGAGGACAAAATGATTGGTTGTTATTTTTTTATTATTTCTTAATGTAGCAGCTTAGAGGCTGTATTGTGATTTTTCCATTTTGTTTTTCCCTAGATATATCTATATAATGTTCTCTATATTTCATTTTCAGCCTAAGTATTTGTTTTAAGTTTCCTGACTTAATGCCAATGGATTACTAAGAGGTTATTTTTAAACTTTTGAAGATTTTCTTTCTGGCTGGTTAGAATTAATTTATAGGTCAATTTCATTTTGGTCAAGAAAAATAACAAGTAATAAATTATTTCATTAAGTTATCTGAGTTTTGCCTTATAGCATGGGCATTTCTAGATTTTGGTAACTGTCCCATACTTATGATATCTGAAAGTATGTATTTTGTGCTTGCTTGTGTGCAGATTAGATTTTTTCAACTTAGCACAAACTAGAATCATCTGGAAATGGTGCACAGCAAATGAGAAAATGCCTCATCAGACTATCATGTAGGAAATCCCGTGGGCCATTTTCTTGACTAATGATTGATGTAGGAAGGCCAGAAAAACCTTGGGTGATGATTCCCAAAAAGAACAAACACAGACATAAAAAGTTGTGAAGAGCAAGCCAGTAAATAGGATTGTTCACGATTTCTGCTTCAGTTTCTTTTTCTACCTGTGCTCCTTCCCTGATTTTATTTCATGATGGACATGAATGGGACAAGTAAACCAAATAACCTCTTTTCTCTCCTACTCACTTTCGTCATAGTGATTTACCAGAACAACAGACAACAGACTAAAACAGGGTGCATGCTGATTAATGATGTCATCCAGTTCTCTATTGTTGATTTCTTTATTAGTGATGTCATTTTGGGAGGGGAGTGACTTTTCCATCTATACATGTGTAGTGTACACATTAAGATTACTATGTCATATACTGGGTCTTAATCAGATATACCTAATTGTCCCTGGTAATGTTCTCATTTCCCCTTTTTGATATAATGTTTTTACAATATACATTTTTGCCACTCTACTTACCATACCCACGTTGTTGTCTTGAAAAGGGTATCTCAACTACATCATTTTTTGGACTTTATTGACTTTATAATGTATTTCACAACACATTCTCTCATTCTGCACTATGATGACAATTACTGACTGATATATGCATACATGGCTCTGAATTGGATCCATTACTTCTGCGTGTTTAATCTGCTTCCTATTGTCTTGTCTGTTGTTATTTCCTAGGATATTTGAAGATTTTAGGATAATTTCTTTTAACACTTTTTATAATTTTAATTATTACTTTTAATAGTTCTTTTGACATCAGTTCTTTAGACTGTTTTCTTGTTTGGTTAATTGGTTAGTTTTGCGTTATGTTCTTCCTATGTAAGCCAAAGAGAAACAAAGGTCATCATACTCCCATCTTAGGCTCTCAGAGGCTGGGAATCCAGATACGTACCACCAATGCTGGTTCAGCTCTTGCAGGTTTTTGATGTCCTTAAGTTATTAAAAAATGCTATCATAATCTATTGATATTAATATTAATATTTTAAGTAAAATATAGAAAAATTTATCCTTTTAAATTTTAAAATAGAATTGTAATTCTGTAGCATATATTGAATTCCTGTCAAATGGTACAACACATGCTTAACCTATACTTAAAATTTATAATTATCTTGCAAAAATGGTGCAATGTATTTATTTTCCCTATTTTTATTCACTCAAAAGTTGTTTCCTTCTCAAATATTATGTTTTCTTGTTGCATTTATCTCCTTTCCATATGAAAAATTTTCTAACTTATCCTTTGATTAATCAAATCAAATAAATCATTTAACACTTCTTACATGTGCACATTATTTCATTTTCATTCCTAAGCCTTTTTGTCAGGTATAAAATTCACATTTAACACCTTTATCCTGTCATTATGTAAAAGTATTTTGTAACTTTTAGTTTTGTATCTGTTTTCACAATAAAAAAAATCTGACATTTAAAACTGGGCTCTGCTTTAAATAATAAAGTTTTTCTTCCTGTCTCTTCTTAATACCCTGTATTTGGTTTTATCAGTTTAATTATCATGTGGCATGGTGAGAATTTCTGTCAAATACTCCAATTATGTTTTCTATGCCTTCCTGTTACTGTAGATTATAATTTTAGGAGATTTTAGGAATTTCAGCCACTGTTTAGGTAATTTAAATTTTATTCTCTTTCATATTTTGTTCTAGATATTGGATGTGAACATTAGATTACTTGTATATGTCTGCAACTCCCTTCATTTTTTATCTTTTAATGTTGAATAAATCATATGTATCTTGAGATTTTTTCTTGAATTCTCTTTCAATTTCTCACAATGGAGATATTATAGAGGTTGTTGTCAGTCATTCATTGTTTTTTTAATTTTTCTAATAATCACAATATAATTTTTATTAATCACTCCATTCATTTGCATTTCAAATAATATCCCATTTCCCAGTTGCCCCTTCACCAACCCCCATAGCACATCTATCCTCCCCCAACCCTTTGATTAATAGAGTAAATGGTTAAAGTTATCTCTTTAAGGAGGCAGCATGGAGGTAAATACAGAAGAAGAGAAGTGGGTAAAATAATAATAAGGATATCTCCAAATGCCATGTGATATCACACTATTTCTCAATTACATATACCAGCATGTAATACAAATAAACCTCTGTGTGTGTGTGAAAATATGTATATTTTTTTTAATATATATTTAATGAACCGTTTTCATTGAGGCCGATGGTGATTCCACAAACAGCAAATAAACACCTAGCAAAATCACAATACCAAGCATGAAAAGCTCTGTTTTGAGTCGGTGGACAGACCTGTCCTTGACACACATTCTATTGACATCATCCTTAGTTGCCCCCAGGAAGACAGTAAATTTATAATGCTGAAGACACCAGGTACTTCAGAAACAGTACCCAGTGTCTCCTGAGATGGAACTGATCTTAATGCCCACCTTCTCAATAAAAACTAAAAAACTAATAAGAAACTAGCAATAGAAACTAATAATGAAAGTTTCTAATAGACGAAGGCAATCAACCATCTTTCTGGGCTATGATGCCTATGAAGCACATCAAGGAACATCATTGCATGATAACTCTAAAGATGCAGAAATGGCACAAATATACTTTTATTAACCTATGTCTCTTTAATTGGACTTAAGAAAGCACTAAACAAAAAGAAAACATTACTGGTACTGAACACTTTAGCTAACTAGTCATTGCTGGTCAAGTCATGGTTACTGGAAGAAAATACACAAAAATTAATTGATTAAAGTGTAATAATTCTTAACAACAACTTAGAAACATTTGTTTTTATATCTGAAGATATGTGTAGTCTTCATCTTTTATCAAGGAAGCTTTCCTTTGCAACAGGTGGAAACCAAACCAAAAGACAACAACCCAATAAAATGTATAGTTACAATAGATACATCTACAATAAACTTCAACAACTAAAGCTCAGGGAATCTTGCAAAAGAGGGAGCCAAATGAATGTAAGAGCTAGAGAATACTGGCATATGCTGCGCAATCCTGTCTATAAGAAGTATCAGAAGCTATACAACATAACTGCCCAAGCATGATCTGAAGAAGGACAACACTAATGAGCATGACAACAGGGTATATCCAATTAGACCTCAACCCCACAGAAAGAATTATATAAAACCAAGGACAGCTGAGAGAGAGGGGAAGAGGAGGAGGGAGAGGGATGGGAGAGGAACAGGGAGAGACAGAGAGACAGCGATAGACAGAGTCTTCCTCAGGGAAGAACACAATTTGTTATCCATTGCTAAATAACCATACCTTAAAGCATACATACAAGCAATATTATATAGACTGGGCAGGGTATACTTAGAAATATGTGTGTTTGCATACATGCATATGTGCATGTAATACGAATTGATGAAAACAGACACCTGAATTTAAAAAACAAGGACAATTACAAGGGAGAGTTTCAAGGAAGGAAAAGGAAGGGAAAAATATTATTGTAATTATAATCTCAAAACTGAAATTAAAATATAATTCAGTAAAACCATAAATAAGATTAAAAGAACACTTAAGAAATTTAAGGAATTACTTTCTTTTTAGACTATATTATTTTTTCTTGATTCTTTGTTATATGTAGCTGAGAATAACATATTACTCATCTGTTTAATGATAATTTGGGATAAATTATCAAAACTATTTATGACAGTTTCTTAAAAAATTTCCCTTGCAAAGATTGTAGATGAGACTCATAGATCTCCCAAGGCAAGGAAAATAGAATAAATTTTATTGAAGGGCTGGAGGTATGGGGATAGGAGCAGGAGGATCAGTTGGGGAGGCTGAAGAGAGATCATACTGAGGTACAGAATGAAGGGAAAGCAGCTAGAATTGAGTGGTATTTGAAAGATGATATGGAAAACTGGTTGACTTAGTTAGGATTTTACTGCTGTGAACAGATACCATGACCAAGACAAGTCTTATAAAGGACATCATTTAATTGGGGCTGGCTTACAGGTTCAGAAATTCAGTCCATTATCATCAAAGCAGGAATATGGCAGCATCCAGGTAGGCATGGTGCAGGAGAAGCTGAGAGTTCTACATCTTCATCTGAAGGCTGCTAGCAGAATACTGGCTTCCAGGAAGCTAGGATAAGGGTCTTAAATCCCACACCAACAGTGACACACTAACAGGGCCTACTCTAACAAGGCCGTACTTTCTAATAGTACCATTGCTGGGCTGAGCATATACAAACCATCACACCTGGTGCAGTGGAAACTTTCAAAAATATATAAAGATTGTCCTAATTAAGTCTCCAAATAGTGAGCGACACAAATTCCGACCTGATCTTCTCTTGTTACTAAATGAAGCTTCCTGTACTGTGGTAATTGGGTTACATTCAATTGAGGTGCTGGTGAAGAGGTCCTGTGGAAACATCTAGAGAACTCAGTATTTTATCAAAACATTAGTTTGTTCTCCACAGGCTGACATCAATGCTACAGACAATGCTCATACAACTTATTGAACATGAAGAGCTCAAGCTGGTATGAAGATTGAACCTTCACTCCTATATTTTAATGCCTTTGGCTTGAGAAGATACTCTACTGGCTACCAAAAGAGAAATGTAAGCACCAACACAGCCACAAAACCTTTGATCTACAATCTATCCTGCCTGTAGAACATGATATGGAAATTTGACATAAAGCTTGTGGAAGTAACTAAACAAGGTCTGATTTGACTTAATAACCACACCACATACTAAGACTGTTTATGTGATCAAGAACGAAAAATTAAGTAGCCCAGAGACCGAAGGTAAAGCAAGATATTACTGCCCCCCCCCCAAATTTAGGAACAGCAAAATGATTCTTAATGACATTCTGATATACTCACAGAATGATGTCTTATTCAGCATTACCAGAGAAGCTTTCTTAATGCACTACATGATAGGAAATACAGAGACTCACAGACAGACATAATGCAAAGAGAGAGAGGGGGAGAGAGAGAGAGAGAGAGAGAGAGAGAGAGAGAGAGAGAGATACCTTGGAATATACTAAACTAAATTGGATGTTTCTATCAAATCCTTCCATATAGAGCACTGAGTATCCCAGCGGAGAAGCGATAAAATGTATAAAAGGCACAGAGAATTCAACCCACCCAAAGAATAATACCCTCTAAATCAACTGAGCAATATTCATAAAAACTCACAGAGACTGGTACTGCAAATACAGGCTCTGAACAGGTGTGCAATCATTATACCTTTCAGTTCAGTGTTTTTATGGGACTCCTGAGGATGTAAAGGAGTGATATTAGACAGGCAGATAGGAGGAAAGAAAAAAGGAGAAAAGAAAGAAAGAAAGAGAGAGGGGGGAGGGAGGGAGAAAGGAAGGAAGAAAGGGAGGGAGGGACTATGGAAGGAGCAAGGGACGAAGGAGGGAGGGAGGGAGGGAGGAAGGGAGGAGGAAGATGACTTACATTCTGTGGTTCAGCTGAACCAAAAATGACTGTTATAAATGAAATGTCCAAGAATTCAGTATCCTGGATATGTCAGCTAGAAAGTCCAAGAATGCATTAGTAGTTCAGTCCTTGAGGCTGAGTATCTCAGTTGGTCTTCAGTATATGCTGGAATCATAAAAAAGTTGGCCATATGTCAGTGAATGAATGGACTTACTCACAATACAAAAGCAAGCAGGCAAATGCCAAAAACTAACCTTCATCCACCTCCTTACATAGACTTCTATCAAAAGGCATACCCAGATTAGAGATGTGTCTTCTTACATCAAAACATCTGGATGCATCTTTAAAAAATGGTCCCATTCTAATTGGATAATTGCATGTAGAAGAATATAAATAGATTCATATTTATTACCCTATACAAAATTCAAGTCCAAGTATATCAAAGACATCAGCATAAAACCTGGTACATTACATCTGATACAGGAAAAATAGGAAACAAGTTTGAATGCATTGGTACATGGAATGACTTCCTGAACAAGAACACCAATAGTTCAAGCACTAAGAGAAACAATTAATAAATGAGACCTTATTTAACTGAAAAGCTCCTTAAAGGCAAATGACACATTAAATAAAATAAAATGGGAGCCTATTGAGTGGGAAACAATCTTCACTTACATCTGACAGAGGGCTAATATCCAAAATATATGAAGATCTAAGAAGTTAGATACCAACAAACAAGAAACACAATTTTAAAAAATCTGCATAGAGAATTCTCAACGGAGGAGTATCTAATATTTGAGGAGCACTTAAAGATGTTCAATGTCCTTAGTCATCAGGGAAATGCAAAGCAAAAGTTCTCTGCTATTCCACCATACAGTCAACCAGAATGGCTAACATCAAAAATTCAAGCAAATTAGCATGCTGAAGAGACCATGGAGCAAAGGAAACATTCTTCCATTGCTGATGGAAGTGCAAACGTGTACATCCAGTCTGGAAATTAATCTGGAGGTTTCTAAGAAAACTGTGAATAGTCCTACATCAAGACCCAGCTATACCACTCCCGGGCATATACCCAAAAGATATTCTACCGTATCACAAGGGCATGTGCTCCACTGTGTTTATAGCAGCTTTAGTCATAACAGCCAGAAACTGGAATCAACTCAGATAACCTCAATTGAAGAATGAACAAAGAAAATGTTGTTGTTTTGCCAATGGAAAAATACTCAGCAGCAGAAAATTAGTTAGAACTAAAATTATCGTACTGAGTGACATAATCCAGACCCCAAAGGATATGCATGGTACTCACTTATGAAAGAATATTAGACATAAAATTCATCATACCCATGCTACAATCTAAAGATCCAAAGAAGCTAAATAATGGAACCATCCTAGAGAGGATACTTAAATGTCACTCAGAAAGCCAAAGAGAATAGTCTGGGATTTGGAAGGAAGGAGGTAATTAGATGAGATAGGGAATGGGAAGGAAATGGGGTGGGGGTGATCAGATGTAGGAAAATTCTTGGAGAGTATTCTGCAGTAGGAGTAAAGAGGTGGGTGTGGAGGGACATCTATAGGACCTGCCAGAGACCTGGGATGGGGAGGCTTCAGTGAGTCTACCAGGATGACTCTTAGCTGAGACTCCTAGCAGTGGAGTATATGGAGCCTGAAGTGGACACCTCTTGTAGCCAAACAGGAGTCCCAGTGATGGGATAATTACACTAACCTATTCACAAAACCTTCAACCCAATATTTGTCCAACCTACAAGATTTCCAGGAACAAAAGTTTAACAGAGAATAAAGGAATGTCCAACCAACAACTTGAAACCCATCCCATGATCAAGCACCCATCCCTGACACTATTAATTATGTTCTGTTATTCTTACCAACAAGAGTGTAGCATATTTTCTTCTGAGAGGTTCCACCCAGCATCTGACTTAAATAGAATCAGAGACCCACACCCAAACAAATGGGCGTCTGCGTGTCCTGTGGAAGAGTTGGGGAAGGATTGCAGGACCCAGTGGAAGTAGGTCCTCCACAAGAAGATCACAGAGTCATCTGGGGGGCTTCACAGGACTGAACCACCAACAAATAGAAAGCATGTGCTGGACCTATGATGCCAGGACCTTATGCAGCAGATGTGCAGTTTGGTCTTAATGTGAGGGCCATAACAACTAGAGTGGGATCTGTCCCTGCCTCTGGTGCCTGCCTGAAGACCCTGATCCCCTAACAGGTCTGCCTTGTCTGGCCTCAACTGAAGAGGATGTGCCTTAGTCCTGCAGGCATTTGCTTTCCAGGTTACCAATCTCCTGGTTGGTACCCAGGAGAAATGGTTACTCCCCTTTTCAGAGAAGAAATGGAGGGTGTATGGAAGAGGGATTGTGTGGGCAGGGAACTGGGAGGAAAGGATATAAATTGAATAAATAAATAAATGTAAAAACGTTCTGTATTAAAGCTGTATATTTTCACCTTCAAAGATCAAAATTTAGAAGTGGGTCTTCCCACTTCAAATTAAGCATAATGTCTTCACAGATATGACCCATTTTTGAGTTTTAGTTAATTCCAGATATAGTAAAGGATATTCATCAAAATTAGATTGTGGGCTTAGGTATCTTCCTGGCTATTATTAGAAGTTATAATCCCCAATGTTCTGTGATACTGCCCTCAATGTCATTGCTGTTGGTAGGTAGAGTGTGTAGGTTCAGCTTGTCCTGCCCCAAGTGACATCACAAGATATGACTGAATGAGGTCTAGATTGCTTTCTAGTTCTTGATAATTGCCTAACTCAAGGTTGTTGTAAGGTGGAGACTTATGTGTAGTCATCCTAGGTGCTGGATGGAATGGCACTAGGTGAAAGGGGAATAGTGAACCATTAGGTGGCAACCACAATTCTTAACGTCTTAGTTAGACCTTGCTACTCTTGGGAAGCAGAGGCTCATCTTGTCCTAGGGATATGCTGATTCTCTCTGATCAACATAATAACCACCTGTATCTTGCAGCCAGAAGAGAGATGCTCAGCTCCCCCCCCCAAAAAAAAAAAAAATCCCAGTGGGATCTTGGCATACCTTTTTCTCCTTTTTCTCCATTCTGTGTTAATGCAAGTGTGCTTCTGGCCAGATGAGTTAACACATCTCTGTGAGATACAGAACAATTATTTGTTCCTTTAGGAAATAGGAGTATGGCATAGTACATGAGTTCAGGGATCAATATTATACTGGGTCACAATGGGCATCTTGACGAAGGTGCAGCTTGCTGAAGATGTTTTTTTCTGCACTCAGATACTTATTCTTACAGATTGGTCTATTAGTGGGATCTCCCTTGTTCTCTCTCTCTCTCTCTCTCTCTCTCTCTCTCTCTCTCTCTCTCTCTCTCTCTCTCTCCTGTTCTCTCTCTGATAATATTCTTTCTTAAGGATATTGTTGTCTTCCCCTCATGTGTGTTCCAGAAGAGAGGCTTTCCTGCTTGGGATATACAGAAGGAACAGATTGTCTTAGGTTTTGACATCATTTCAGAACCTTCTGATGAGTTGCTGTGTTGTCTCTGACTGCAGGCAAGAGAGAAAGGTAAAGAAGAGATATATTCTCCACGTCTGGACAGAAGTTAATGTTTGAAATAGAGCTTTAGAAATAAACTGGGAAATATGTAGTTGCATCTAATTTTTGGTTCTTTTAAAGAGAGTTTTATCTGCCCTGGTTGTATTGCTTTACTAATTTTCAGTTCAAGTGTCAAAATAAGATAGTGTTTTTAAATGTCTCTGGAATTCATTGATATTTTGGCTCCTTTGAGATGAGCCTAGACATACTTAAAATTTTTACTGAGTCTCTTAATCCCCAAAGTCACAGAATTTCAGTTACATCCAGTTTATTCTCTAAGAATTCTGTATCATATCTGACTGATAGTGGTCTTTTAATCATTATATTTATTGCCAACATTTAAATAATTTGTGGCTATTGTAGTTTATTCTTAAAAATTATCATTTAGCAATTTTTCCTGGTTAAAATCCCTTCAATTGGCCTCTACAGGAAAACACATGGGGAAACCTGCAATTTCTTGTTTGCCTTATTATCCTAAACTGTAATCATTCCTTGCCAATTTGGTAGGCAGACACAACATTTATCAATGGTGACTGTTTGTGTTTTCTTTTTTCCATGTCTTCCTTTATTTTGCATGTTTTACTGAGAAAATTGCTAAAACATACAAAATTTTAGTGCTTAATTTCAATAGTTCTGTACTCTGAAACTCTACTCTTTAATCTGAAATCTAAAGTATTATGGCTTTTGTACCTTTTAGTTCATGAATAGAGGATAGCATTGATAATGAAACCGAAGTTTCTTTATTTCAGTTGTATGATGTGTGTGTGTGTGTGTGTGTGTGTGTGTGTGTGTGTGTGTGTGTGTGCCTGTGACAGGATCATCACTATGAAGACTAAGATGATATTACATTGTCAGCCCTCCTCTCTTGGTATTCCAAGAAGTGAGATTGTGGGCATGAGAAATATGGCTCCATTTTTGTTCATGAGTAAATATATTTCTGTTACTAATTACCATAAAAAGACATTTGTATTTCCAACTTTATTATTCATTTTTATTTAGCAGTTTCCCTTTTTCATAAGAGCTAATGCTTCATTGTTTCTTATGAAATATTATTGGGAATCTAATTCCCCCTTTCCTAATGTAGTTTTCTAATTCTGTCTGTCTTGGAAGTTTTCTTTCCTTTGAATTGGTAACTATGTATCTCATTAACATATCACTTTCTTTAGTTACATCCACAAGACAGAATACTCTAATTAAACAATCTTGTTTTCATTGCATCTACAAAAACAACTTCTATTCATTATTTTCAATCATGCTACAGCTCATCCCTTCCAAACAGATTTGTACAGCTGAGGAGTACCTGAACTTTGTCTTTTTCTTCATGTTGACTCACAATGTTCATTCATAAGACTTTGTCAGACTAAGATGATGGCAAAAGTTTGAGTGTGTACAACTTTTGATGAAATGCTACTGTTTCAGAGATGGCACATAGAATGGACTTATGAATTCTATAGTATGAAAGGTTCCTTGTGACACACTTCCTGTGGTATCGATAATCTGGATCAAATTTGTAGTTATAAAGCTCTACAGCCTCACAAGTTGCATCTGCCATACATGTCCTAATGTGAATTATGTATACAAACTTCATGACATGCTTTTGTGTATACAGTTGAAGATAAACCTTTACTGAATGGGATACTATTTTAGACTGGTAAGAATTTTAAACAATGACATGGCTTTGCCACAAGCTTTTCTCTGACACTCATTGAGCCTCTTCATGTTTACACATTTGCACTGTTTGGTTTTAATTACTGGAATACAGGAAGGAAATATGTAATCAAGTGTATACAGTGTAATCCCTTACACTCACAAAATTGGCTTAGGCAGGGGCTATCCCAAAAGCTGTTGCTTATCTGTTGAATATGTTCATATAGCTGGGTTGTCTTCTATGGCCTCAGTGGAAGAGGATGTACCTAGCCCCACAGAGACTTGATATGCCAGGGTAAGGTGACACACAAAGAGCCCCCACCTGCCCAGAGGAGAAGGAAGGAAGGAAGGATTGAGGGCAGGGATAATTAGGAGGGAGCCAGTGAACAGAATGTAAATTGAATAAATAAAAAATAAAATGAAATAATAAAAGCAAACAAACAAACAAAACAAAATTAAATTTTCTCAGGCCAACTCTACCTATTTCAGCATTCAATGTGCACTGGATATCTAAAATAATAAAAAATTAAAATAATAAAAAATAAATTCAGTTTGGGTTACAAAAATATTATTTTCATATAGAGAAAAACAACTTGTTTTAATCTGTATAAATTAGATGAAATTATGATCAACATATGTTCAATGATGAAATTAAGCTGTCTGTATGAAACTCATCATGTGAATTAAAATATGACAATAATAAATCATAAGTCAATGAAAAGAACGTGAAAAAATCCAATTTAAAAATATGATATGCTTAATTGAAGATGAGCACGTGAAGCCCGTCTTGGGTCCCATCTTTAGTGCCAATAAACAATTCATTGCCAATGAAAAATATTTTAAAAATTCAGAATTAATTAAGTTTATATATTTTTAACAAAAATTATATGGGCAATATGTTTTTTCAAATCCTCAGAATAAAAACAAAAGTAAAGATTTTTGATACAAGTATTTAATAACTATTATGAAATACTATGGAACTAAGCATAAACTATCATGTTAGGATATGAAATTGAGCAACACAAATTATGTATGATGAGAAAAATTATATCTACATTAGAGTTACATTCTATCCAAAATATTTTAAAATGCAACCAAATTGGCTATACTATTTTTTTATGATAATTTTAAGAGCTAAACTGATTAATTTCAAAGATGAATGAAGTAAAATTTGAAAGATAACAAAGAAAACATTACCTCAGTTGGTGAGAACATAAACATAAAATAGCATTGACTTTGATGGAGAAATGAACAATCTGTCATTTTAAGAACAAAATCTAGAAACAACCCATTAATAGGTAATTTTGAAATATTATAGGTAACATTCATTTGCATTCAGGAAATTGATAGATTGTTTAAGTCATTTGAAATATATTATGTATAAAACACAACAACTAGTACCATACAACATGATTACCTTAGAATTTGTGTTACAGATTTTGAAAATATATATACTAAACCTTGATGTTTTTCAGATGAGAAATATTTCATCAAAACTATAGAGAAACACAGAAGATGAATTTCCATCATAACAATATATAAACTAAATATCTTGTTCTTTGAAATACTTTTAGAATAATATAAATACTATAATGAATTCCTCCACAACCTCAGTACTTATTTAAACATTAGAAAGTTTTGAGCCTTTTCTGCTATAATATATTTCTGGTCCATTACTCCTTCAGATTTTGTTCACAGCATAGCATTTTGTCCTCAAATTATTGTGGTTAACACTCTTAACAAAGCACTTACAAAGAGACATATGAAGTACAAGCCTGAAATTCTCTACAATTACAAAAATCTAACTGGAGTAATAATCTGGAATGATATTTATTAAAACACATATCATTAAAGCTTGACTAAATGTCAGAAATAAATTACAAAAATAAATACATATTAAACATAAAAAAATATGCATTGTTCAACTGCAGATTTTAGTAAAAAGACTCAAAATTTAGATCCATTTCTCAGTGAACTCCTGTGTGCAGTGAAGGCTGTTGTCACCAGTTTCAGTCAAATGTCATAACCATTTCTGCAGGTCAAACACTGGGCATTTGTCACACAGACAAGGTATGATTGGTAGGGGTTTTGTTATAAAATTGCCATTCAACTCTGGTCACATGACAAAAATGACCGTGGCCTAATATCAATCACTACCGTGACCAATCTCATAACTATCAGGTTGATTAGTGCCTTTTTGGAGTCATTGAAATGAAAGAAAGAAAGAAAGAAAGAAAGAAAGAAAGAAAGAAAGAAAGAAAGAAGGAAGGAAGGAAGGAAGGAAGGAAGGAAGGAAGGAAGGAAGGAAGGAAGGAAGGAAGGAAGGAAGGAAGGAAAGAAACATATTTTCCGATATATCATTGTAACTGGGAAATAGTTGACTAAGACAAACCTGACATTAACCAGATAATTTCTAAATGAAAGACAAGATAACAAAACATAGATATTTTGGGAAAAACTCCTTCATGAATATCTATAAACTTGCTCTTATGGAAGCAGGGAGGAGAGGAATGAAGAATGAATGTGAAGAAGAAAGGAAGAAAATTTGATCAAAAAGAGATGAAGGCATAGAGAAAGCTCATAATCTATAATATCGCCAACAGAAATTATATATCACCTCCCAGAGGAAAAAAAAATGGCCAGCCACAAAACTCAGCATACACACTATATACTGTCTTATACGTTAAGAAAATTGATAGACTCTTGGAGAAACATGTTTAATTCTGCCTGTGTTTAAACTTTTATAAAATCATGATGTACTGATGAATTTAGTGATTTTTCCATAGAAAGATAATTTAGAATTATTAAAATTTAATAGAGACTACATTGTCCCATTCAATCTCAGTGCATTTTAATAATTATATATTTTTAATGTCATAGTGACCTTCATGCTTATTTTTCAAGTTGTCATGCAGAATCATATGCAAAGTATATAATCAAATTTTCACTGGCCAAAAAGGGTATACAAATTGAACAGAAATATTTAATCTAAGAAATATGAGAAAATGATTAGCACACATAAATCTTTGAGACTTGAATATAGTGATACAGGAAACCCATATCAGAAAAGCTTCAGAGAAGATAGGTTGCCTAAGTAATGATGATTCTTACCGTGTCTGTGTTTTATAAACTGTTTTTTGCAATAATGAGAAAAAAGCATAAAGTCAAGGTTATTACATATATTATACCTGAGAAAATAAGACTAGTAAATATAAGCACCTGATGCTTCTTATTTGTGTGACGAAGAGGAAGTAGGTATGTCAAACTTCAGCTCTTTGGTGAATTACATGCTATAAGCCTCTGTGATTGCTACTCTCAGTTGTTAATTCAGCACAAGTGTGAAGAGAGAAACTCAGGAGAAGAATCACCTCCCTCAGAGTGGTCTACAGGTCTCTCTTTGGAATATTGTAGTGATTGCTAATTGATGTAAGGATGAGTCCGACCTGTGCAGTACTTTCCTTAGGGAGATTGATCAGGACTGTATAACAAAGGTCGGTAGACGTGAGTCTTTAAGTAAGCCAGTAAATAGGGTTCATCAATGGCTGTTGCCTCTGTCCCTGTACTGACTTCCATCAACAACTGGCTATACTATACAAGATGAAATAAACTCCCTCCTGCTTGAACAACATTTGGCCATGGTGCTTATCTTAGCAACAGAAACTGAACTAGACCATAATCCTTTTATGCATAGGCAAGATAAGCCATTCTCATAAAGACTGAAATAAAATCCATAAACACAAATGAACAGATGGTTTATAAATTTACAGTGTAGTCACTCTGCAATTTTACTAAAGGAAGGAGGATATATTGTTTATACCTCCTATCAACTATGCTCAATGATGACCAGGATAGGATGCACATGTGACCAGGAAGCAATTGTGCATATCTTCACCCATGCTTGATTCTGCTGATATTATTAAGGAACACCTCTTTATTTCCTTCACACTCATTGGCCACTTCAAAATGTCATAAAACACAGAAGACAAAGAATAGGAAAATTCTATTTAGGTAAGACTCAATTTTATACTGAACTCTTGATGCCTAGCAACACTTTAGGAGTTACTATTATACTGAAAGAATTCCTTTGGCTGAAATTATCCCTCATATGATAATAAATGAAGACCCAAGGATGCAAGAAGACCCAGGTCTACACTTCAATATCATGTGAGGATGAGATTGAATCACAGAACTACAGGATATATTGGGATATATTATTTTTTGACAATTTTACTGTGCCGTACTTTAAGATATATTACGTTCCTGAAATTTAATTGAGTCTATATGCTGCATGTATAGTAAAAGTACAGTGCATCAATAAATTTTACTGGTATCACAATATGTAAGAATTTTTAAAATACTCATTCTACCTGTAATAATTTTTTGCTTACAAAAAACTACTTGGAATTAATTTACATGTCATTTAATAACACAGACTGATATAATCAGAAAAATATGTATGTATCATTTTATGTACTTTGATTGTCATTGGAGTAAGGACTCTATCTATGAATCATACTACTTGGGTAGAAAGGTTAGTTTAGAAACATCTCCATGTTAGATGCTGACATTAGAACACACACACAAACACACACACACACACACACACACACACACAAACACACACACAGTTTATAGATGGTAGTAGTGTTTAGATACTGGTGAACAAAAACAAAAGCTATCTGTCCTAGTGGTGTTTTACTTTTGTGATAAATGTGGTAGTTCTGTTGAATAACACTATCTGATATACACACACACACACACACACACACACACACATAAACACACACACACACACATATATATATATATATATATATATATATATATATATGAAATGATATGTATAATATGTATAGATCTGCAAAGCTGATAGTATATTGGAGACTGCAAATATTGGACACAATTCAGACAATTAGTAATGACAGCTGTATTCATTCAGTTATACTAGTTGGATCTTTAGACAACTTTTTATCATCTTCAATATAATTGAATTGAAGAAGCATAGAGCAAATTTTAAGACTTAAAGAAAGGTATAAATAATAGTATAAATCTTTGAAAATTATTAAAATGATGTTTAGTGTGGAGAAAGCTCAATGTCTTAAATACATACACCAGCACAGTCAAAAATATGAATTGCCTCCTTTGATGATTAATCTTAGTTTTCAGCTTTAAAGAGGACCTAGAATCACATCAGAAATACCCTGAAGATATGCGAGTGTTTCCTGAAAGGTTTATTTATTCATTGTAAGAAGCATTATCTCATAAGCTGTAGTAACAGATAAATAGGAAAAAAATTAAGATAAAAACCAACAGACTCTCCTTGCTCACTGCTAACACAATCTGACCTAGCACTTCATAGTCCTGTTTCCCTTACTTCCCGATCAACATAGACCATATTTTCAAGTTGTCAGTCAGTACAAATACCTTTCCATGTCTTATGTTTCTTTCGTTAGGAATTCTATCAGAGCAATGAGAAAAGTAATGCATATAATCTTTATAGCAGATATACATGGATAGAATGAAAAATAGAAAGATAAAATCCTAAAATATTTGGCTACTACTCATAAAATACAAGAGTTTAGATTTAGAGTTAATCTAAATTAACTTCATGATAGAATAAAGAGTCCCTATTCTGTAGAAAATAAAGGAATTCATAGTATTGCTAATGTTCACAAATGTTCATTATATAATATGAATCTTGGAAAAGAGATGACTCTATTAAAAGTTCCATTTTTCAAAAGAACATTCAATAGAAACAAAACAACAGACAATTCAGATGTTAATGCACATATTAAAAATCCTCTAGTGACAAGTTACTGATAAAAATAAATAAACAGCTCATTGGAGATTTTTCTCGAGAGACATCATCCTACTAGGTAAGAAGAAAGGAATCTTAGTCTGAACAAATATTCTTGGAAATAAATCATGAATGAAAAGAAACTAAAAACAGGAGATCTGGGCAAGGATTTCAAATGATGAAGTAACAAAATCATGCATCAAAACTGAAGTCCCAAAAAGAACATTGAAAAAAAATGTAGCCAGAAAAACTGAAGTAATTATGAAAGAGAACACCTAAAGCATATTGAATGGTGTCAAATTAAAGACAAAACTATCTCAACAATTTTAAAAATGATAAATGGATCATTATCTCTTTCTAATATATCATAATGATGAAGTACTTAATAGTTTATGTCAATTTGACTGATTTCTGATAGCTGAAAAAATACTATTATTAGATAAGTCTTGCTAGTGTTTCTAGAATTATCATTAGTTTCAGGAAACTTATTGAAACTACTCTTTGACCAATGAGTTGCAAAACACACTACTCATTATAGGGGTGGTTAGAACAAAAAAGCAGAGAAATTCTAGGTTTATTATTTGTGTTTGGATGATGACATACACTTTATGTTGCATAAAATAAACTTTGATAGTCAAGATGGTTTTTAAATACATATTATGAATACATATCATAAACTATGGCTGCTATTACAACAGGAAAAATCATAAAAATATAATCAGTATTTTCTGGATAGCAAATAAATGACCTAAAAAAATATATCTGATGAGCTAAAAGAAGGTCCTTGCATTCTAGACAAAATACTGAAAATGAACTCACAGGTGATTGTGGTAACTTAAGAATATCTTCTGTAATTACTGTAGCAACCAAAACAGAATTACAAGTGATAAATTAATAGGAAAAATATCTACAAAGTTTGGTTAAGAGTCTATTAAAATGTGATCAACTAAGATGCCATGACTAAAAGTTATTGAACACTCCAGCTAAAAATAGGAGAGGACATATACTAATTGAGGATGCCTGGAACATTCTCCATTGTAGACCACAATTTATCATAAATCTCAAATTCAAATTCTTTAATATGTGATTCCTGAAGAATATAAATAATAGAAATATCTTTAGATAAACATTTGCACATTAGTATATAATTAATATATTTCTACAAAATCCATCTAAGCAAAGAAAAAATTCAAAGTACATAATGAGAAGAATTTGATTTGATGACAAATGACAAGAGAAATTAAAAAAACTTATAGATTATAAATAATCCTGTTTCCAGCAATATATATCTGGTTGCAAATGCTTCTAAAATGAAATAAAATGAAAATAATTGTAACTTTATGTCGAATTTCAATAAAAGACAATGATGAAAACTAAACCCAAGACAGGAGACAAGATTTAATATACAAGAGAGTAGAAATTAATGTGTTTAGTATAAAAACAGAAAGAAACAATAGGAATATGATTAGGAATAATTATGGGACAAAAAAGTTGTTTGTTTTTAAAAATTCAGCAAATTGATAAATAATAATATTTAATCATATTTAAAATGAACATGCAAAATTAAGCGTATGAATAATGAAAGATTAATAATGGACTATTCAGGTGAATTAATAGAACTATAAGGAAATACTATAAATGGAAATATGATATATTTCATGAAACTAAAAATTCCCTGGAAATATGAGCTATCATAATTTTGTCAGGAACAACGTAAGCAATTGGCCAGGCCCAAGTTAGTGACCTTGATTCTATTTAGCATGTAAAGAAGGTAATTTGTCATTCTGCCTGTGTGAGGCATTGTGATTTACTCTGAATACTACTTTGCTCTGGTAGAAATGCCTGACTGATACTACTCATGGATATAAACATACACTATAGTCTTTCATACATTAGACAAAACATTCCTCATGATAAATCAGCAAAGCCAATCCAGCAAAGATTGTGAACTATTCCAAATTTAGGTTTTACCAAGATTTATGAAGATGCTTGAACAGTAAAAGTAAAATATCCTATTTTCTTAGTCAGGGTTTCTATTCCTGCACAAACATCATGACCAAGAAGCAAGTTGGGGAGGAAAGGGTTTATTCAGCTTACACTTCCACATTGCTGTTCATCACCAAAGGAAGTCAGGACTGGAACTCAAGCAGGTCAGGAAACAGGAGATGACGCAGAGGCTATGGAGGGATGCTACTTACTGTCTTGCTTCCTCTGTCTTGGTCAGCTTGCTTTCTAATAGAACCCAAGATTACCAGCTTAAGTATGGTACCACCCACAAGGGGCCTTCCTCTCTTGATCACTAATTGAGAAAATGCCTTACAGCTGGATCTCATGGAAACATTTTCTCAACTAAAGCTCCTTTTTCTGTTATAACTCCAGCTTGTGTCAAGTTGACACAAAACCAGCCAGTACACCTATGTTGATTAAAGAAAGTGTTACTCAATCACATTCACAGTGTCAGAATATAAACATTTGTCATAAAAATTAGCCAAGACACACTCTTAGCAGTTCTGACTAATTTTCTATTGAAGTCTAGTTTGTCAGATGATAATCTATGTCGGTTCATTTTCCAGTTGCTTGAACTGTCTGCATTTATGTAGAAAACATTCAATTAGAGTCTAAATTTATTTCCATTAACGTATTTATAGAGAATACATCTGCTACTGAAAGATATACTCTTGTCTCCTCAATTGCCCATTGTAGGTAATTTTCAAGAATAATGTGAATGAATATTTTTTACCATTACCTTAAAAGTAAACTAAGGATACTCATTAATAAACCTTAGATCAGAATTTGAAAACTGCCCTTAAAGGAAAAGAAATCAATCAGTTTGGTCCATGCTACAGTTACTTGTTTCCATTGGCTCCTTGTTTGAACTCTTATGATTTTGATCAAGTGATCCCACATCATTGTATGCTGTGACAAACAAAAAGAGTCTTAACATGATTTCTGCAAGGACAGTGTGTTCTTTGAGCCAGCAGGAAGGAACCTCTTCTGTCTATTCTAGTCTAAAGATCTGTTTTAAGTTATATTTCATGTACTAAAGAACTTAAAATATTACCATAACCAGAGGGTCAAACACTTAAAACATAACCACCCAGATGCATTCCCACTTCAAAATATAGCAAAGGGTTTTTTTTTGTACTATATTTAATTTAATAGCCAAAATATACCTCATATCATGAATGCTGCACTGACCTCATTATAGAACTTCTTTATTATAAAATGAATTCAGAATCCTAAGTAGAGTTTTTCAAGTCCTGCAGCAGAGGTGGTGTATTTCAGAATGTAGCATTTCATTTGTAAATGTATTGCATGTTAAATATGGAAAATTTAAAAAGTGTATAAAAAGAAATATAGAAAATTGATAAGAAAAGTAAAATTTGCAATAAATCTGCTACCTGTTTATACTTAACATTTGTTTAGTTTCCTCTGTTGTTATACATTTTCTGAAGTTGCCAGCATTCTTTAGACTGCATAAGAGAGGATAATAACAATTCCTTGGAGGAAAATTCATAATCATAAATTAGGTAACTATAACCCTATTTTATATATAACAAGCATCCTTTAAAATATTGCTATTTGAAAGCATGAAGAAGTAGTGCTCTTTAAAAATTAAATTTGACAATGATCTAATGAAGGATATATTAAATCAGGTAAGACATGAAGTTACTCTGTTTATGTAATATGGAAACTGAATGCGAGATACAGAACTCCTTGGAACAATACTGTTTTATCAGAAAGGAAAAGTGACTTATTTTCTTGATGGGGTTTGGTATTAAGTATAAAAAGAGTGAAATAAAAAAAAAAGAAAACCATCAAACAAACAAACAAACAAAATAAAACAAAAACAAAAACAAAACAAAAATAAAATCCTCTAGCCTCTTTTCTGCTCCCAATATTTTAACAATCTTGTTACTATAAATCATTGTCTTAGTTAGGATTTTATTGCTGTGAACAGACATCATGGCCAAGGCAACTCTTAAACATTTAATTGGGGCTGGTTTACAGGTTCAGAGGTTCAGTCCATTATCATCAAGGTGGGAGCATGGCAGTGTCTAGTTAGGCATGGTGCAGGAGGAGCTCAGAGTTCTACATCATCTGAAGGCAGCTAGGAGAAGACTGGCTTCCAGGCAGCTAGGATGAGTGTCTTAAAGCCCACAACCACAGTGACATACCTATTCCAACATGGCCACACCCCCTAATAGTGCCACTCCCTGAGCCGAGCATATACACACCACCACATTCATTATCTCACTAGTTATTCCATATTTTAAATGGAAACGTTCATTTCAAAATGAAAAAAAAATAAAGATGCAACCAGTAAAAATAGTTAATAAACACTGAGACATAGTCAACTGTTATAAAAGAAAGGAAGGAAGGAAAGAAGGAAGGAAGGAAGGAAGGAAGGAAGGAAGGAAGGAAGGAAGGAAGGAAGGAAGGAAGGAAGAAAAACTTCTGAGCCTAACACTTAGTGTAGCACTCTCCACAGATTGACCAGATATATTTGAACTATTGCTTCATAATAATTCAAATCAGAGCAATTAAGGCTTTGAGACAATGGATCAAGTAAAAGAAAGAATGCAATTGTTTGAACATAAGGTAAAGGAACTGTACCATTTAGTGCAATGACAAATTAGGTGCTAGCATGACAGCTAGGCGGGTAAAAGGATTCGTTACCAAACCTGAAAAATCGAGTTCCTGGGACTTGGGTAGTATAAAGTGATAATGGACATTTTCAATTTAGCCCTTGAACTTCTCATTTGTGTGATCTTGTGTGTGTATAGTCACTCACCCCCACAAAATCAATCACTCAATACAAAATGTCTTAAAAAGATAGATTTATACAAATGTGAACATAACATGAAGGATTTTCGAGACCCATAAAAAGACTAAATAATTATATAAGTTAGGGTTTCAGAGAGAAGAGGAGGGTATTGACTATGGGATGAACAGCTAATCATTTAAGAGTCTTGGTGGTGGTAGGGTGCTGGAGACATAGGAAAGTGGGGTTAAATGTGCAGCAAGGAGACACATTAAACTACTAGCAGAGCAAAGAAGAGATGATGTGTGATGTGAGCACTTGCTCAGTGTAGGACCTCAGGTGGAAGTACTAGAGTGTGTAGGAAAGGGAAAAAGAACCAGTGGCTGACTTTGTTTTGTTTTGTTTTAAGTTTTAAAAATCCTCTTACTTGTAATTAGTCAAAAGCTAGAAAATGTGAATGTATTCTCAGGAAAAAATAATTGTGTTTATTCAGCTGCCACAAAATCCTGCTGAGACTATCTTCCTTCTACAAGAAAACAAACTTTCCCTTCACATTTTATCCAACAATGTAGTGCCAAAGGTGAGGAAGCATTTTACATAGCACAACTCTCCACTGACTTAATCTGCTATAATTGTGGATAATCACTCACTAAAGTGGATACATTACAAAACAAATCAATTAACCCAAGTTCTAAACCCACAGGATTATGTACACACAGTTACAAAGGATAAGTAGCATATTGTGTTACAGGAATGATGTGTGTGAACAATCAATGGATCAGATGTAGAGGATAATCACAAATTAGGCAATCGAAGACTTGAAGTTTAATTATAAAGTAAGTACTCATATTTCCTTAAGAGATGAATTAAAAGTATAAGAATGAAAATGAAGTATCACAACACAGAAACATTGGCACATAAACATCAGTAACAATACGACTGCCACAGTAATCAGTAGACTTTCCACTCACTGGCTTTCTTGTTACCTACATGAAGTTCTGGGGCTAGACAGCTGGTGGAGGGTGCTACTAACACATTAATACAACTTCAGGGCTTGTCCTACTATGTCTGGTGGGAAAGAATCCTTTACTGGTAAGCTGATTCCACTATCACCAATACTGACTTTATAATTTAACACAACTCTCCTAGATCTGTTTCTTGGGACTTCATAACTCAATATTTAACAGCTAAATATTGCAACATAGATTCTCCATCCTTCCCATGGACTGCTTTCTCTTTACTTTCCATGGCTAAGTTTTGTTTTGAAAGTGCACTATAAACATTGACTTCTGTGCCTCATGTACATGTATTTAGATCTAAGAACTATATTAAACAATAGGTGGTGTTTTAATGATATTAAACTTCCATGTGATGTTTTTGAGTATTTGGGTTTTACGATTGCCGTGCTTTGCAGTTAAGTCATTCACTGAAGGTTTTCTATATTCTTCAATTCAAAGAGATCATCATGTCTTAGATGTTACTTCAGATTGAGGAATGGCTTCCTTCTAGTTGTCCTAATTATAGATCATACAACGAGAAAATATATGTGTGTGTGTTTGTGTGTGTGTGTGTGTGTGTGTGTGTGTGTGTATTAAATTGCTATGTAAGTTGATTTTATGAGTTTATAGCACCATTTTCTCACTCTAAGGCTGGCTTTCTTCCATCAAATCAACAGCTATTAATGTGAGCATTCTAAAAACTTTCCCTGATGTCCTCCGATTCCTACTGGCTCTTACAATCTTTTCACCTCCTTTTCCTTAAGATTCCCAAAGCCTTGGGAGAAAAGATTTAACAGAGATATCCCACATGAGACTCATGTTCCAAGGTCATTCATTTGCTAAATATGTGAGTCCTTGTGTTTCTGTTTTTGTTGTTGTTTTGTTTTTATTTTTATTTTTTCTTTCCCCATCTGCTGCAGAAAGAAACTTATCTGATGATGCCTGAGAAAAATTCTGATCTATGAGTATAGCAGAATGTTTTTAAGAGTCATTTTATCGATATATTCCTTTATCAGAAAAGTGATTTCCCCTAGACACTTGGTCTATCTAGCTTCAGGTTCGTGGTCACCGAAGCAGCACTTGATATGGGTTCCATCCCATGGAGTTGGCTCTAAGTCAAATAACATAGTTAATTGGTTACTCTCACAAGATGGTGCCACAGTTACATGGCCATATCCTACAGGCAAGTCACCACTGTAGATCACAAGGTTTGTAGCTGGGTTGGTGTTTACCTTCTCTTCTGGGATCATGCCAAGTAACTTGTAGTACAGTGCACACTCATCAGTAGAGGTGAAAGCTCTAGTTAAGCAACAGCTTGATTCTCCATGTTCAATGCGCTATGTAAGTGTTGTTTTCATCAGTAAGGCCTTACCACCAGCACTGTCAATCATGTGGGCTGTCAATCATGTGGGTTGTATTGAAGAGTCCACAGTGTCCTTTTGTTCAACAAATCAATTAGATATAACACATTCCCTGAAGAGCAGACTTTTTTTTTTTTTTTTTTTTTTTGAGACAAGGAGACAGAGAGACATAGAGAAATGTCTAGTGGCTTGTCTCCCTGCTATTTGGTGAAGCTTTTACTGTTTTATGCTTTCATATTACACTTCAATTGGCTCCTGATTTTCCCGTTTATCTCATTCTTTCCTGCACCCACCTTTCCTCACATCATCCCCCTTGATCATTTCAGCCCACTCCCCTCCCGACTTGCCCATCTATAACTATCCATTCTATTTCTTCTTCCTCAACATCAGTCCTATATTCTCTACCTAACCTCTGTGGTTATATGAATTTAAACCTGTTTATCAAATTATAAGCAGCTAACATTAACCTAAAATACCTATCATATTTCTCTTATTGGTTTGGCTTACCCTCTTCATAATATTAATTTTTTTTAGTTCCATCTATATTTTTGTTAATTTTACGGTTTCTTTTTCTTTTTTTGGACAGTTGATCAATTTACTGTATTTTACTTGTCCATTTATCTAATGACAGATATCCAGGCTCTTTCAAATTTCTGGCTGTTATGAACTGAGCAGAACACACACTGATGAACAAATGTCTGTGTTGTAGGTTGTGCAATCCTTTAGGTATATGCTAGGTGTAGCTGGACCTTCAGGTGGATATATTCTTAGCCTTCTGAGGAACCACACTGATTTTCAAAGCAGTAGTACAATTTTTCCCTCCCACAGCCATAGATGAGCATTACCCTTATCCCCATCTTATACCCCAAGTGGTATGACACTTGTTTTATTGACATTGACCATTCTGACTGCTATTAAATGAAATCTCAAAGTAGTTTTAATTCATACTTATCTAGTAACTAAGTATATTGACCATTTCTTTGTGATTCGCAGCCATTCATGTTTCACAGTTTTGAGAAATCTTTGTTTAGGTCTATACCCTCATTTGTAATTTTTTTCTTAATAACAAGATTTTTCATTGTTTAAAATATGTTATATATTGGACTTCTATTGATTGAGTAGTTAATAAAAATTCATTTTTTCATTATATAGCATGCTTTTGTCTGAATGATGGTGTTGTGTGCCATACAATACTTTTCAGTTTCATCTGGTTTCATTTATCATTATTGTAATTGCCTGTGCTAATAATGTTTTGTTCACAATGTCTATTCTTATGCATGTGAGTTCAAGAATATTCCCCAGTTTTTTTTTTTTTCTATCTGATTCAGGGTATCTGGCCTTATGTTGAAGTTCCTTAATACATCTGGAGTTGAGTTTTATGCATGGTAATAATTATGGATTTATGACCCTTTTTGTACCTGCAGCCATCCAGTTTGACCAACACTATTTGTTGAAGACACCACTTATTACTCGAGTGTATATTTCTGGCTTATTAAAGAAAAACAGACATCTATAAATTGGTAGACTTATTTGTGAGAATTCAATTCAGTTCTATTAATTAGCATATCTTTTTTATGCTGACATCAAGATGTTTTCACTACTATAGTTCTGTAATATTATTACTGAAATCAGAGATATTGAGACCCCCAGCAGTTCTTTTATTGATCAAGATTGTTTAAGCTCTCTCAGTTTTTTTTGTTTTGGTTTCTTTTGTTTTTACACATGTAGCATATGTAGCTAAAAACTTTCCTTTCAAGTTTTTGAAAACTTCTGTTAAAGTTTTAATGAGATTTTATTAAATATATAGATTGCTTTTAGCAGTATAGTTATTTTCATTTTATTAATTTTTGTGATCCATAAGAATGTGAGATATTTCTTTTTTTTTTTTTTTTTTTTTTTTTTTTGCAATCACATGAGGTTTATTCTGGGGACCAGTGCACTGGGGTGGAGCTCATAACCCACGCAGGGGCAGAGGAGTCCAACCCTGAGCAGCTGAAGTCAGGGGTATTTAAAGGAAAAAAACCACAAAACAAGGGGTGGGGAACAGAAAGAATTTGTGTTATGGGGAAGTACAGAATGTTCTAAGTTAGTCACAAGGCAGTTGCACAAACATTTTTATGGTTAGCTAGTTCCTGAAACATTGTGCCTCTGGCCCTGGGGCCAGGCCAAGGTCACCCGGTTTCTTAGGGGAAAGAATGCAGCCGGTTGGGGTTTTGCCCAGGCATGTAGTTTCTAGTCTCAGCTCTAAGTTTGCTAGGGGTCTAAACTTTCTTATAAGGGTGTCAGGTCTTTCATTCTCCACTTCTTCTAGTGCCTAGTTCTAATCTTAGAACTATATTTCTATATCGTCGTAGCCTGTTTGTCGTGTTCCCCCAGAGCCTGGCATTGCTGTCTTAACATTAGAATCTGTATCTTGTGATATATTCTTCAATTTCTTCATTTCTATCTTAAAAACTTTATTACATAAGACTTTCACTTGATTGGTTAGACTTATTCCTAGACATTTTATTTCTTTTAGAGCCATTGTAGAATGAACTTTCTCCCTAATTTCTTTTTCAGTCTATTTATTATTTGTATATAGAAAGGCCTCATATCCATCTCTCCGCCTCCAATATTTTCCCTTCTAAATATTCATTTATTCTTTGATAATATCACTCATGTCTACAGTGTATTTTTATTATAATTATTCCTCCCTTCTTCCATCCATTTTTCCCATACTCCCACACAAAATCTTCCCAATAATTGTTCCCTCTTGTTTTCATTGTTTTTTAATATTTCACTGAGTCCAGTCAGTGTTACTAATGCTATCAACATCCTTTTTCCACACCAAAAATGAGCTCACCTAGGAGCTAGCAATTTCCAATAGCTGGTTGGTTAGCATGAGCCTTCAAGAACTTCTCCACTCATTTATTATTGAATTTGTTTTGATCTTGTGCAGGTAACCAAAGGTACTGGGATGCTGTGAATGACATATCTATACCATGTCATGAAGACATCATTTCTTTCTATCTTCTCACAAATTCTCTTGAGCTTTTATTTTATTTGACTGATATAGATACCTTATTATGATTGAATATGTTCAGTCACATATTCTTATTGCTTTAGCCAGTTATGAGCCTCTGAACTGACCACTTTCCATTGCAAAAAGAAGCTCTAATCAACACTAAGGGTGTTCTAGGTCTGTAGGCATAGACCCAAATGTTGATACCGTAGCTTAACAACATAACTTTTTAGCTAAACAAAAACAGTAGCTTCCCCTCTAGTTCTTTTAACATCTTGAACATAGGCTGTTTGGTGTAGATTAATGTACCAGACACCAATTCGTTTCTGTGATCAGGCTTCAGATTAAATTAAAAAGGAGTTGTTTATTGTTAATAACCTCAACTATTGCATCAGTGAGCACATCTTTTGCAGTGAATAGATCCTGTATCTTGCAAGGTTCAGAATTGTGTCAGATCTTTAATGCCTTTTCTCCTTCATTGGATAGTGTGTCTCTCACTGGCAATATTAAAGCAACCTAGCAGGGAGAGGTTGTTCTGGTCAGTCCAAAATTTGATATCTCTCTGTCTTATGAGGAACCTCTATTATGTCTGCAGCAATAAGGTCTTATCATCTAATTATGATATTCTTCTAAAAGCAATGAAAAGAGCTTGTATTGTTTGGTGATTACTGAGACTCCCAGACAAATAATTTCTATAAAGGTATCCCAGGACTGATACGCAAACATTCATTTAAAATAGTCTCATAATCAAACTCAAGTTGTATAACATTGAGAAAGAAGTTTTAAAGTGAAAGACATGGTTTTCAGATGAGGTTACAGGCTAAAATCTAAACATAATTCAAGTATAAAATTATAAGCTCTTTACATTTAAAATATGGTAAAGTTCTTTAATTTACAAATATGATAGGCTGAATCTTAATTATATATCATGTTTCATAATTTACACAATTGTTATGGTTTTGTTCAATTGATATCTGGAAGAAGAGTTTTTTTCTTTTATTTTAATTGGACAGAAAGGTGAAATGTAGGGGATGAGTCTGATGCTAATGTCCAATTCCTCAATTGTTTCTTGATCTATCAATAAAGATGTTAGTGTGCAATGAGCTGTGGAGTTCTGGGTCCCCACAGGCAAGCTAGCAAAGATAGAAGAGTAAAGGAGTTTTCACCATGCTTTGGGCATAGAAAAGCCAACACACTATATGAGATTGCCAGCACAGTGACCATAAGCCACTTCTCCAGGCAAGAAGTTGGGATTACAAGCTGGGACTAAACTATACAAATAAAACTAGGGCTGGTTCAGGTATGATGAGCTAAGAGTATTGGGAAGGGCATGCTAGACATGGGAGATTTGTAGTGCCCAGCAACTGAGCCAATAAGGTAGGTTGAAATTGAGCAAAGTGTATGTCAATGCTTTTCATCTGTGGATCCAATATTCTCTGAGCGGGGGCTGGTAGGCACAGCCTGTTCCTGGAGCTTAGAAAGGGTAGCAAGAGTACACACAACACGTAGGTTACACACTAATGGTTTCCATTAAAGCTTTTTAATATTCCCTTATTATTTTGGAGGGAGTTGTTAAACTCTCACCTGAGTTTTTAAGAATAGTATTCTCTCTGAGTCTTTCATATCACATGTGTTCTATGACTACTCCAATTAGATTTTTATTTGTTTACAAGGTTGTACATTCCTCTATGAATTTTTTGATATAACTACACTTTTTTTTAAGATTTATTTATTTATTATATGTAAGTACACTGTAGCTGTCTTCAGACACTTTTTCTTCTCTCTCTGGCCCCACTTGCTCCGGCTCCACTTCAGACACTCCAGAAGAGGACATCAGATCTCATTACGGATGGTTTGAGCCATCATGTGGTTGCTGGGATTTGAACTCATGACCTTTGGAAGAGCAGTTAGTGCTCTAAACCACTGAGCCATCTCTCCAGCCCATAACTACACTTTTATTACCTCTCCTTCTTCCTTATTTTTCATATCGTTTAGTTTCCTCATTGACTAAATAGTTGGGTCCTAAGGATTCCCTCTTTCTATTTCATTGTACCTGAATTCTTCTATGTATATTTCTTATACATATTACCCAGTGGCGCTTTTCTAGTTTTCTAATTTCTACATGTATAACAAGTTAAACACCCAAAACAAAGTATTTGTAGCTAGGAGTTCATATGATATATAATATTTGACTTTTGGAGCCTATGTTTCTTCACTCAGCATAAGAAGGTCCAGTTCCATTCATCTGTAAATTATTTGGTTTTGTTTTTCATCACAGCAAAATAAAATTCAACTGTGTATATGGTCCACAGCTTAATTACCCATTCATCAATTGAAAGATATCGAAGTTGATTTCAATTTCTTTATATTGGGCCTAGAGTAACAATGAATATGGATTTATAAGTACATTAATAATAGGATATAAAGTCCTTTGGATATTTATTAAGGAATGGTATATGATATTTCCATTCTTAATATTTTTTTAAAAAACTTTCAAACTGAATTTGAAAGTAGCTCTATGAAATTATTCTCCCACCAGCATCATAACAGTATCCTCTTTTTTTTTACTTCCAATCAAGCATGTGTAGTTTGCATTCCTTATGATGGGCAGTTTGACTGGTAAGAGACAGTATCATATATAGTTTTGTTGTTGTTGTTGTTCGTGTGTATTCAGGATAATATAGATATTAAACCACTGCTGAATGATTATCTGACAAAGATTTTTATCCCACTCTGTGGGACACCACTTCACATGATAGACAGTTCCCTTTGCTGTACAAAACCTATGTTTTCATGAAATCCTGTGTGTTGACTGTTGCTCTTACTTTTTTTTACGACTTCGTATTTAGAAAGTCCTTAATTGTGCTTATAAGTTGAAGGTAATTCCTTACATATTTCCTGGAGAAGATTTTTTTTTATTTCTTTATTTACATTTCAAATGTTTTCCCCCTTATATTTCTCCCCTTCAACAAGCTCCTATCCCATCCCTCCTCTCTGGACTTTATGAGGGTGGTCCCCCACCCACCTTATCCTATCCTCCCGCCCTGGCATTCTCCTGGGGCATCGAACAATCCCAGGTCCAAGGGCCTCTCCTCCCACTGATATCCAACAAGGCCATCCTCTGCCACATATGTAGCCAGCGCCATGGGTCGCTCCATGTGTATTCTTTAGTTGGTGTTCCAGTCCCAGGGAACTCCAGGGGTCTGGCATGTTGACATTGTTGCTCCCTCCATGGGGCTGCAAACTCCTTCAGCTCCTTCGGTCCCTTCTCCAACTCCTCCATCAAGAACTCCTGAGCTCCAATCGTTGGCTGTGAGCTTCTGCCTCTATATTTATCAGGCACTGTCAGAACCTCTCCGGAGACAGCTATATCAGGTTTCCATCAGCAACCATATCCTGGCATCCATAATAGTGTCTGGTTTTGGTGGCTGTATATGGGATGTATCCCCAGGTGGGGCAGTCTCTACATGGCCTTTCAATGAGTCTCCACTCCATACTTTGTCTCCATATTTCCTCCTGTGAGTATTTTGTTCACCCTTCTAAAACTCACTGAAACATCCACATTTTGCACTTCCTTCTTCTTAGGCTTCAAATGGTCTGTGAATTGAATCTTGGGTATTCCAAACTTTTGGGCTAATATCCACTAATCAATGAGTATATAACGTGTTTGTTCTTTTGCTACTGATTTATCTCACTCAGGATAATATTTTCAAGTTCCATCCATTTGCCTTTGAATTTCATGAAGTCGTTGAATAACCAAATAACCCTATTAAAAAATGGAGAACAAAGCTAAACAGAGAATTCTCAACTGAAAAAATCTTGAAGGGCTGAGAAGCACCTAAAGAAATGTCCAACATCCTTAGTCATCAGGGAAATGCAAATCAAAACAACCCTTAGATTCCACCTCTCACCAGTCAGAATAGCTAAGATCAAAAAATCAGGTAACAGAAGATTTTCTTCAGAAAATTGGACATAGTACTACCTGAGGAACCAGCTATACCACTCCTGGGCATATACCCAGAAGATGCTCCAACATGTAATAAGGACACATGCTCCACTATGTTCATAGCAGCCATTTTTATAATAGCCAGAAACTGGATGCAAACCAGATGTCCCTCAGCAGAGGAATAGATACAGAAAATATGGTACATTTACATAATGAAATACTAGTCAGCTATTAAAAACAATGAGGAGATGCTTGATATCAGGCTTGTCAACGGTTTAGAGTGGAATTTTGTATAGTGTGAGAATGAAGAATCAATTTTTATTTTCTAAATATTAATTTCATGTTTTCTAGCATTATGTTATTGAAGAGACCATTTTTCTCCAATGTATATATTTTTTTGCACCTTTAAAAAACTAGATAGTTAATGTCAAGTGTGGTGACACACATCTTTATTACCAACACTTTGTGGGATGTGACAGATAGATCTATGTGAATTCAAAACCTGCATTGCTTACATAGCTAGTATTTGACCACTCAATTCACACAGAGAGAGATTTTCTAAAAAAAAAAAAAAATTTAAAAGATAAAAAGGAGGTGTAAGTTTTGTGGACTAATGTCTGGGTCTGGTATTTTAGTTTATTAATTTATATGTCTCTTTTCAGGACAGAACCTGGCTATTTTTGATTGCTATGGCTCGATTTCAATTTCACAAGAATTTCAGAATTCCTTTCCTGGTCTTGTACCATATAGTTCCGTATAATTTTCCATGTTTGTAAGAATGGCCTTAGAATTTGTATAAAAATCGTGTTGAATATGTACATTGCCATTTGTAGGCTGGCCCATTTCACAGCATTTTTTATGATTCATGAGCCCAGATTGTATCTAGATTTTAGAGGCTTCTTCACTTTTTCTCCTGTTTCTTAAAAGTTTCATTATGAACCCTCCAGATTGATTTCCAGAGTGGTTGTACCAGTTTACAATCCCACCAACCATGGAGGAGTGTCCTTTTTCTCCACATCCTCACCAGCATCTTCTGTCACCTGAGTTTTGATCTTAGCCATTCTGATTGCTGTAAGGTAGAATCTCAGGGTAGTTTTGATTTGCATTTCTCTAATGATTTTGAACACTTCTTTAGGTGCTTCTCAGTCATTTGCGAGTCCTCTGTTGTGAATGCTTTGTTTAGTTCTATACCCCGTTTTTTGATTGGATTATTTGGTTTTTGGTGATTAGCTTCTTGATTTCTTAAAACATTTTGGATATTAGCCCTATACCTGATGTGGATAGATTTTAGAGAAGATTTTTTTCCCAATCTATAGGTTGCCAATTTGTCTTATTGACTTATGTCCTTTGCCTTACAGAAGCATTCCAGTTTCATGAGTTCTCAGTTATCAATTCTTAAGGGGAGGCCCCAAGGCCTTACACTATTACTGAGGCTATGGAGCACTCACAAAAAGGACCTTAGCATGAATGCCCTCTGAAAGACCCAACAAGCAGATGAATGAGTCAGATGCAGATATTTGCACCCAACCAATGGACAGAAGCTGCTCTCCCCTGTGGTTGAATTAGGGAAAGACTGAAAGAAGCTCAGGAGGAGACCAACCCTGTAGGAGGACCAGCAGTCTCAATTAACCTTGACCCCTTGACAGGCAGCATACACTAGCTGATATGAGGTCCCCAACACATATACAGCAGAGGACTAGTGGGTCTGGGTTTACTCAGAGAAGATGCACCTATCCGGGCAGTGGCGGTGCATGTCTTTAATCCCAGCACTTGGGAGGCAGAGACAGGCAGATTTCTGAATTCCAGGCCAGCCTGGTCTACAGAGTGAGTTCCAGGACAGCCAGGGCTATACAGAGAAACCCTGTCTTGAAAAACCAAGAAGAAGAAGAAGAAAAAGAAGAAGAAGAAGAGGAGGAGGAGGAGGAGGAGGAGGAGGAGGAGGAGGAGGAGGAGGAGGAGGAGGAGAAAGAAGAAAAGAAAGATGCACCTAACCCTCAAGATATTGGAGGCCCCAGGGGGTTTAGAGGTCAGATGGGGTGGAAGGTGGGAGGTGGGGACATCCTCATGGAAACAGGGGTTGAGGAGGAGGGATGTAGAACAGTGGGAGAGTCGACCTGGAAAGGAATAAAATCTGGAGTATGAATGAATGAATGAATGAATGAATAAATAAATAAATAAATAAATAAATAAATAAATAGATAAATAGATAAATAGATAAATAGATAGATAAATAGATAAATAGATAAATAAATAAATAAATAAATATTTTAAAATGTTTCCTTGAGAAGCTCTTTCATTCATGAATTTAAGTTTAATTCTAGGTATTTTATGTTATTCTTCGTGAATGGAATGTTTCCTTAATTTACTTTACTCTGTGCTTGTAATTGGTTTATTAGTAAACTATACTATATTTAATTTGTTAATCACATATTCTTAAACTTTGCTGAAACATTTTATCTGCCCTTAATATGTACACATATGTATATTTATATATATATTTATATAATCTTATTATATGCAAGCATAGATACTTTTAATTCTTTCTTCTTTATACACATTTTATTTTTCTTTTCATATTGCTCTAGCCAAGACAACTGTTCTACTGAAAGAGAAGAGTGATTGATAGTACTTTTTTTTTCTGAACTTGGCATACATGACTTAAAGTTTCCTTCATTTAGCTTGATGTTGGCTGTATAGTTTTTGCATATAGAATTTATTATATTGAAATAGGTCACATGATACCCAGCTTTTCCATGATTTTTAGTCCAAAGTGGTGTAGGGGCATTTTTTTTTTCTTTGCACCTTTTTAGATAATCATTGGTTTCTGCTTTTAGTTTACTATGGTGATTCAGTATATTAAATAAATTACATAATTGAACCATCCATGCATCACAAGAATGAAGCCAACTTGGTTATGGACATTCATGATTGTTGTTGGGTTTCTTTTTATTGTTTTTTTTTTTCAGATTTTATTTTTTCAGAATTTTAAAATTTGCATTCATCGGAGAGACTAATCCGCAATTTTCTTTTAATGCTAACTTTACAAAAAAAAAAAAAAGGTTTGATAGTACTTCTTTCATTTCAAGTTTGCAATATTCTGCAGTAGGTCCAACTGATTCAAGGCCATTTGATTTTGTTTGTTTTTCTGAAAAACTTTCTGTTTCATTCTTGTTGGTATACTAAAGTAATTTATTTCATCTATGCATATAATATTTATCTATTAATTCTTCCATTTATTTTGTATAATGCAATTTATCAAAGTAAAGGTTTTTAAGGCATGCTATTATGTACTTTTGAATTTCATTATTATCTATCTTAATGTCTCCCTTTTGATTTCTATGTTTTCATTCCTCCATGCAACCCTTTCCTCTCCAGCTTGCTTTTTGGTCATGACGTTTGTGCAGGAAAGAAAACCCTGACTAAGACACTATCTTAATGTCTCCCTTTTGATTTCTATGTTTGCTAACTTGTGTTCTCCCTTTATTTTAGGTAAATTTTTAGGGGGAGTCAATCTACTTTATCTTTTCCACGAGCCATATTTTTGTGTTGGATTGGCCCTTTTATACTTCCTCAGCCCATAAATTCTGTTGAGTTGTAGAACTTTTGCGTCTGGGTACCTTGCTGGGGGCAGTGGTTACTTCTAGTGACTTCTAAGGTACTCACTAGAAACACAACATTGTCTATAATTCCTAAAATTTAAATTGTGAGAACTTTCCATGTATCATCTCAGTTTCTTCCCTCAGTCATATCTTTTAATAAATTCCTTAGCTCTTGTTAGCTTTCTTTGAATGATATAAAATGTTAATTTATTAAAATTATAAGAGAAAAGTTATTTAAAAGTAGAAATTATTTTGACACGCAGGTACCCAGTTGTTTATAATTATTTAATCCTCGTTAATTTTCAAATGGCTTTGAATGCTATCTTGATCATATTCCAACTGTCTGCTTTTGCAAGCCTTTTTGAGGCCTGTTTGCAGGTTTCAAGAATTTATTATTCCGCCATGTCTCAGTACATACTGTCGTAATTATAATGTGAATGCCTGTTAAAGAAGATCCAATTATGCTATTCAGTTTTAAAATTCATACCAGCTATTCATGCCCCCATAACAACTTATTATTTTTCAATTATTGTTGCTTAATACATTTGCATTTGAATTCAACAAGTTTGTGTCCAGCAAACTTTCCTATTTTACCTTTTCTATTGCATTAGAATTTCCTGCACAAATGCTTATATCATTTAAGTGGAGACAAATATATTTCTAATTATTGCTTTATGATAACCGTACAAGTGTTGAGATACAATTTCTTAGTTACTTTACAATGATAAGTGTTTTACATTTCTCTTTTTATCTAGTTTATTACTTGAAGATTCCTTTTAGGTTCTTGAAGAATTACAAGTTATGCAAGTTAATTGTCATCTTTTTACACTAAACTTCAAGGACCACTGCCATGGATGGCTACAAACATGAGATGACGTCCTAAAGTCAGTCTCCTATACTCACCTTCAGATCATGATGTTGTGTGCTTGTTTCCTCTGGGTTGAACAAGAATATTTCTGTGTTATGCCAGCACAACTATTATCTCACCATTTGGTCTTTATGAGACTCATCTAATTAGTATTCTTACAGAGTAAAAAAGGTCCTGAGGCCTCTGAACACCCTGAAGACATATAAGTGTTAGAGAATTGTGCATTGGGAGACACATATATTTTTGTAGCACATATTATGCTCATGGTCCCTTAAGTTACCCCTAACTGCTTCTGTCAGTTGCCTTTCTACTATATTCCTAGAAGTAATCTCTACAATCTTATTAACAAAGATGGTTTTGGCTAGAATCACATCGTTTGTGTTGTTACTATTTTACAACAGGGCGAATAGTATTTAAATCATATGTCATTTAATATATTTAATGATGTCTTATATTTTTAAGAGACAGAGTGAAAAGTTTTAATAGTGTCAGAGAAGTTAATAATTGTCATAAAGGAGGTAAGGAACTTAGATGTATCATGGGAGTTGTGTCACTACCCTTCAATCTCTAAAGATCAAGTAAAGAAAACAATTAGTTGTTTTGGCAGTCTTTAATTTTCTCAGACCAACTCTTTACCTAAGGCTAAACTTGCTGCAAGAATGGGGTATTACCCCTAAGGAATTATTGTAATGTTCATTCTTTGTTCATTCTAAAGATGAAAGGGAATGCAAGTCAGAACTGATGAGTTTTGACCAAACATACAGTAATTTTTTTATTGTTGACTGTGCAGTTCTCTCAGTTTTCTAACATCAAATCTTCTCTCCTCCATTCTTCCTCTGAGCTTCATAACTTATTAAGATAGCAGAGGTAATAGATATACAGGACTATAGTTAATAGACATATGACACTATGGTTTCAGATTCATGTAAACCTAAGTTGCTCCAGCCAGCAGGGTGTTCAACGCAGACCTAAGGAGGGGACGGGCAAATGAAGAGACAAGAGACACAAGGACGAGAGCAAGACAGGATGTCTGATCAAACTCCAAAGAAGTTTATTTCTCACCAGCAATGTATAATAAAAAGAGAAGGAAGCTTAAACAAAGTAACCAAGGCTTACACAAAGCAACAGGGGTGGAGAAATTCCAAGGAGCTACAGACTCCTAGCCAACAGAACATGTTACCAAGGCAACTACCTGTTTTCTGCTAACCACCTAACCATAAAGGAGTCACCTATTCTCTGGAAAAGAATTCATCTCTTAGGAGACAGAAGCCTAAACAAAAGTTTAGGCCCATAGCTACTTTAGTCTATAGCTACTACAAAAAGGCATTAGCTAAGCCAAGGAAAATTCTCATTTCTATCGGCTCCCAGCACTAAATTACTGTGCTTGAAATACTTATGAATTTATTCGTGTAATAAAATAATATGTTCATTATATATAATATATATATATATATTATAAATAATGTTAGACAGAATAATATTTTCTCAAAGGTCATTTCAATGTGAATTTTTTTCTCACACCTCCAAATAATATCTGAACATCCTGATTTGCCAAGTATTATAGGCAGGGGCATTGTAAAATGGAACACAATTCATAAAGGATAGTAAAGCAACAGCCTTCAATTTGGCATTTTCTTTTTGTTTGGGAACAAAGATATTTTCTCAAACACCTCATTTTGCATATTCTGATACATGATGGTACCTAACTACAAAGGATTAAAAGAATGGTAAGATTTTCCATGCTTCGTAGACTGGAAACTAAAACTGGTACTACACCCGACCTACCTATGTGGATTATCCACAATCTGCTAACTTCTAGTCAGATACTGTAGTTTAGTCCAGGCATGGGAGTCACAGCTTCTTCTCTCACCTGCAAGAGGGTAGGCAACTAAGACTGATTGTGGATCCAAAGTCCATTATCGTGAGGTCCACATACCTGCTTGTAATTCAGAATGCTTTTAAGCTCCTCCACTTCTCACGCATATACCCATGAAAATATCTGTCCCACAGTCTCAGTCTCTGGCATTCTCTGAGTAGACAATTCTACCATAAACCACTTAATTTTCTGTCACATTTGTAGATGGCCAAATCCAGTCATGAATATCCTTCTCTCTTGATTTTGCAGTGATATTACAAAGATGTTTCTTTTCTTATTATAGGGTGATTGAATTGATTAATTTTCCATTACTGGGGGAAAAAAAAACGCTATGATGTATAAGTGCCCATGCTTACTTTCTTGGCCAAGATTACCTAATATGGCCTCAAGGAATGAAATCAGGCTTGTGTTGGTAGGGTTACAGCAAGACTGATGCTGTGTCAATGTTATGAGGGTAATCAGATTTTTATACATTTGTCAGAATATAATAGCAATTAATGGGATTATTATTACAGTTATAGTACACAGGATACAATGAAGATTGTAAGCTATACAAGATACACAAGATTAATATCTAAGACCAACTGCCCTGTAAAGCTTTCATGTTTCCTTTATTACTATGGGAACATGCAGAGAAGCACAAAGCTAACTGAACACTTCAGTGCCTGAGGGAGTGAGTGCATTGGTCTTTTACGGACTGGAAGGCACATTGTACCCTAGGAGCTATGTACTCTACCTTGAAAAACCTGTCAAGACTGCTAGGCCAGGTAAATTCCATAGTTGTTGAAAACACCAAGACATCTTAACAGAAAGAAGAATTTATTTAGGCTTAAGGGTCCATAAGAAAAATACATAATGGAATGTGAGGCATGTGGCCGGAGAGGTCTGAGAAAACACCTTTCAACCACAAACCAGAATTGTAGGATAAGAAAGAGTTTGGAGTGAGAATTTTCACTTAAACTACTATATTCTTGTTCAAATAAACCCACTCTCACAGAAAAAAAAATGCATAAATTGAAAATTCATTTTCAACTATAAGAAACCTACTGTAAAATATGTTTATGTAAATGGAGTCAACAAAATCATTAGTAGTAGTGTGATTGTGTGTATGCACACACACACACACACACGCACACACACACACACACACACAGATATACTCACCTAAGCATGAGGCTTTGTTCTGTTTAAGCCTTCACCTACAGTAAATGAAGCCATGAAGCCATTTTCATTATAGAGGGTGATATACTCATTCTGATTTCTATATTAATGTATCCATAATCACTCTCAGAGAAACACCAACAAAAGGGTTAACCAATTCTTTGATACTGTGGCCCAACAGAACTGAAAAAAAAATTAATACAGCTAATAGTATTCTGCCTTATGTGTCTCAATTAACTTTAAATACAGCCTCATGTAGCCACTTGTGATCTTTCGGTCCCTGTCAGCCAAGTCTTGAGATCACAGACATGAGTCATCATACTGGAATTAATTTTTCTAATATTTAGGTTTCAGATGTTTAATGTTATTGATAAGTTACTTCTCATAAAATATTTTAAGATTCATTTAAAACATTAGTTTAACCTCATATTTCATTGACAAGACTGTCATATTTGTATTTATCTATTTGTAATTATTTCACTTATAAATTGTGTGTCATTTCCTCTTGAAGATTTTGTTTTCTTTTTAATGAGTTAAATATTTTTAATAATTGCATGAGTATTGAATTTAAATCATATCCTTCTAATTCTTCTCCTGCCACCACCTCCATGTCCCATCTTAAATTCATGGTTTCCTGTTCTTACTTACCTAATCTATTTAGTATTGCTCATTTGTATAGGTGACTCTGGCTCACCTCTTGGTATTTGATAACCTATCAGGTCTTCATTTCTAAAAGAGACTCATTCTCCTGCTCTCAGCAACACTAATTGCTTACATCTCTTTATCTCAAGCAGCAGTTCACAATCTGTAGTTTTTGACCTGTTTAAGGGTTTGTGCCACTTTCATAGGGAGCATATAAGACCATGAAAAACACAGATATTTACATTACAATTCATAATAGTAGCAAAATTACAGTTACCAGTTGCCAACAACTATGGTTTTATTGTTGTGTGTCACCACTGTATGAGTAATTGTATTAAGGCGCCATAGCATTAGGAACTTGAAAACTACTGCTGTGGAGAAAAGGCTTTGTGAGATTTCCCCCATACAAGGTGATTTGTCAACTGATATTGTCCCTTTTTAGGTTTTAGTTAAACTCCCATACTGTTGAGAGTTCATAAGAGAAGTTACCATCATATGTAGAAGGCACTATCTTACAGCCATCATCCTGGAACTATGCCTCTTACATTGGTACTCCCTTTGCAATGATGCTGGGATGATGTTCCTTAAGCTTTAGGTATAGTTGTTGTGCTGTAGATGTATCAGTTAATTAATACTGGCCACCATATGGTCAGTTGTTCTTTCCATCTTCACTAGTTGTGGCTATCTATAATGGTTTCTGTTGCAAAAAGAAGCTTTTTTTTTTTTTGATGAGGAATGAACATTACACATATATATGGGCATAAAGATAAATATTTACAATGCAGTTAGAAATTATAATGGTTTAAGAAATTTAAAGTAGTAAGCTATCCTCTGAGGTATATACACTAACAGTCATAGGTAGTGGGCCAGGTTTATACTGCCTGGAACAAATTTCCTCATATTGAGTGGAGGTTAAATCTAATTTGGTCTGTTGTTTACACCTAGAATAAAAGTGCCATTATCATACCCTATTGGATAGTTGCCATTCTGGTAACTTTTTTGGATCATGAATGGGGAGGGCTATTAATTGCTTTTTTTCATGGCAGCTTGAAAACATTCTAATAGTACTCTGAAAGCTAGTCCTTAGGGAGGAGGCTTCCAGGTCAATTATAGATAATTTCTCCCAAGGCTTTTGTACAAATAGTATGGTGTCTTCAACAATAGGATCTTACTTTAAATTTCTTAAGAACAGCTTAGGGCAACATCAATCCCCTATATATTTTGGCAAGTGTCTTAGACTCCTTTGTGCAACATATTGAAAGAAAATTTCCTATGTTTGGTACTGGCAAATATTGTATATACAGTCTTATTTTTAGATCTTACCTTTGCACATCAGATGTAAGTATATTACCTAGATTCACAGCACATATCAGGACAAATTTTTAAAAACATGTGTTGAGTTATGAAGAAGAAGGCATTCTAAAGAAGGAAATAGGAAGACACAAGTGCTCTAAGGGAGAAAATAACACAAATGGGACAAGGAAAACATAGGCAGGAAAGGAAGGAAAAGAGATAAATAACATTTAAGAATATATGGAAAAGCTATAGGAAATATATTATTTTATATTTATATATAGTTATGCATATACATATATGTGTACATGTTTTATATATTCATAAATACATACATGCATATACATGTATGGATATGTGTTTGTATAGGCGCTACATGTTACAAGTAGTGAACCAACAAGCCGAGGAATGAAGAGACAATTCAAGGGCTAAGCATCAGAGATTTCACAGATTTCTTATTTATTAATTTGAACTAAACTTTATGTGGAAACATGTTTGCTATTTAGAAGCTAAGATATGCTTAGTTTAATAAGATATAAGTAAATGAATACAGGAGAATTAATATGAAACTACTCCTATTATAATATTTCAGTCAAAGATGTTTCTCTTATAATAATATATTTATTATATATTCAAATGTAAATTTTTTATTAATCATTTTATTCATTTACATATTCCCCTTCCAGGTTACCCCTCCACAACCCCCTATCCCATCCTCCCTCTCGCCCCTCCCATTTGCCACTATGAGGGTGCTCCTCCACCCCACTCACCCGTTCCTGCCTCACTGCTCTAGCACACCCCTACGTTGGGGTATCAAACTTCCACAGGACCAAGGGCCTGCCCACCCATTGATGTCATATGAGACCATCATCTGCTATATATGTATCTTGAGCCGTGTCTCCCTCCATGTGTACTCTTTGTTTGGTGGTTTAGTTCCTGGGAGCACTGGTGGTCCAGTTAGGTGATATTGTTCTTCCGATGGGGTTACAATCCCCTACAGCTTCCTCAGTCCTTCCCCTAGCTCTTCCATTGGAGTCTCTGGGCTCAGTCTGATGGTTGGCAGTGAGTACCTACATCTGTATTGGTTAGCTGTTGGTAGAACCTCTCAGGGAACAGCCATACCAGGCTCCTGTCAGCAAGTGTTTCTTGGTATCAGCAATAGTTTGGGGGTTTAGTGTCTGCAGATGAGATGGATACCTAGGTGAGTCAGTCTCTGGATAGCCTTTATTTCAGTCAATGCTCCTTTTTTTGCCTCTGTGTTTCCTTTAGACAGGAATAATTCTAGGTTAAAATTTTTGAGATAGCTAGGTGGTCCTTTCCCTGAACTAGCAGCCATGCCTTTCTACTGGAGGTGGTCTCTACAGGTTCTGTCTCCCCATTGTTGGGTATTTTGACTAAAGTCATCACCATTGGGTCCTTGGAGACTGTGGTTTCCCTGGAGTCTAGGACTTTCTAATATCTACCTCCTGTTCCCCATCCCCCACTGCTACATGTTTCTATTTAAATTCCTGACCCTCTGTCCTTCTCTCGTGTCTCTTCTAATACCTGAACCTGTCCCCCTTTTTCTCCCTTCTTCCCTTTCTCCTTCCAAGTTTCGTCTATCACTCTACCTCCTGTGATTGTTTTGTTCCCTGTTCTATGTAGGATTGAAACATCTACCCTTTGGTCTTCCTTCTTCTTAAAGATCATACAATTTGTAGGTTTATCCTGGGTATTATGAGTTTTTGGGCTAATATCCACTTATCAGTGAGTATATACCATGTGCGTTCTGTGTGTGGGTTATCTCACTCAGGATGATATTTTTTAGTTCCATTCATTTGCCAGTGAAATTATGAAGTCATTGTTTTTTAATAGATGAGAGTACTCCATTGTGTAAATATACCACATTTTCTGTATCCATTCTTCTGTTGAGGGACATCTAGGTTGTTTCAAGCTTCTGGATATTATAAACAAATCTGATATAAACATAGCAGAGCATGTGTCCTTGTTATAAGTTGGAGCATCTTTTGGGTTTATGTCCAGTAGTAGTATAGCTGGGTCTTCAGGTAGAACTATTTCCAATTTTCTTGGAACTGTCAGATTGATTTCTAAAGTAGTTTTTCCAGCTTGCAGTCCCACCAGCAATGGAGGAGTATTCTTTCTCCACAGAATCTGCTGTCACCCTCATTTGTCATTTTTGATCTTAGCCATTTTGAATGGTGTGAGGTGGAATCTCAGGGTCTTTTTAATTTGTATTTCCCTGATGACCAAGGATGCTGAACATTTCTTTAAGTGCTTCTCAGGCATCTGAGATTCTTCAGTTGAGAATTCTTTGTGTAGCTCTGTACCCTATTTTTAATAGGGTTATTTAGTACTCTGGAGTCTAATTTCTTGAGTTCTTTATATATTTAGATATTAGCCTTTTATTGTATGTAGGGGTGGTAAAGATCTTTTGGGAAGAGAAACAAATTAGGGAAATGATGCCCTTTAAAATAGTCACAAATATTATAAAATATCTTGGTGTGACTCTAATAAAGCAAGTGAAAGATCTGTGTTACAAGAACTTCTAGACTCTGAAGAAAGAAATCGAAGAACTCAGAAGATGGAAAGATCTCCCATTTTAAAAATTTATATATATATATATATATATATATATATATATATATATATATATACACACACACACACATACACACACACACACAAATACATACATGCATATGCATATATATATATCTTATATATATATATGATATATATGTATATATGTGATATATATATCTTATATATATATGATATATATGTGATATATGTATATATATATATATATATATATATATATATATATATATATAATATGATACTAAGGTCTAATTCCCGAATTGGTTCTTGATTTGTCAATAAAGAAGGCTGGAAACCAATTGCTGTGTGGAAGGTACAAGTCAGACTTCGGGGTCTGACGAAGAAAGAAAATTCATGGAAGGAGAGCAAGAAGCTTTTCTGCTATACTTTGGAAAACGGAAGATGCTGCAATCTTGTAAGGCCTCAAGAAGAGCTAGGGCCTGCAGCTTCTGCTACAGGCAGGTGGCCAAAGATGTTTGGCATAGGCTAATTGGAACAAGACATTAAGTTTGTGCAGGGGAGATGGAGATACTCAGTTGGTAAGAACATGCATTTCCAGGCTGGAGGTATTTGTGCCCAGCAATTGTGCTTAGCAGACAAGTTAAGGAACAAAGCTGTCTGTGTGTCTTTTATTCACAGATTCAAAAGGAAGCAGGATTAGTGATGGTTGCAATTGATCCTAGAGCTAAGCAAGGTAGAACAAAAAGGAGCCCAGAGGCACTGGTAGTTCAGCAGCTCCTGGGCAAGACATTAGCATGTTTTTAAAACTCTGCACAACATATGTTGGCAGAATATATATATATATATATATATATATATACACACACACACACACACACACACACACACATATATATGTGTGTATATATATATACATATATATATGTATATATATATATATGAATTTCTTACATGAGTGCTCTATTTGCATTATTTCTATCTCTTTCTTCTATCCAACTCTTCCCCTGCTCCCAATGGGTCTCAAATTCATGCTTTCTTTTATAATTGTTATGGTTGAACACATAGATACAAACACACACACACACACACACACACACACACACACACACACACTCATACACACACACACACACTCACACACTGATGGGTCAATGTAGTTTCTGTCCTTAATATGTGTGTCCTTAGTACTAGGGACTGAATAACTGATGGAGTAAACTGACTTTTCTCCACCACCTTCATTTCATCTCAGTACTATAGATTTTGGATACCTGTCCTTCAGAACTTTGAAAAATCAATAACTTCTGTTTTAAGCTTTGAGTTTCTCATCATTTGTTATAGTATCAACAAGGAACTAATATACTTCCTAGAATTATTTTGTAACAAAATGTTATTTAAAATCTCTGGGAGGGGGAAACTGGAGGGGGGAATTTTTGGCATGTAAATAAATAAATTTTGGTCTTTTATACCAAAAAAAAATAAAAAGAAAGAAAGAAAGGAAGAAAGGAAGAAAGGAAGAAAGGAAGAAAGAAAAGAAAAGACAAAAAGTAAAACAAGGAGTGAGGACATTGAATTACTCCGTTTCATTCCACAACATACTTATTTTCTGGTTGATCAGAAAAAGGGACAGTCTAAGGTTCATGGATTCTAAAATATTACAAGCAGATGATCCCAGTGTTTATCTGGGTTGGCTGTGGGTCTCAGCCTTACTACTCTAATGTCAGGATTCTATGAGTAAGTGTGTATCTCTACACATGTCCTTGTTTTCTGATATATCCTATAAGGACAACATAAAACAGTTTGGAGCAAAGACAAAGAAACATGCACAGCACAAAGCTGCTATTGCCAGCAAAGTCTTTTCTGTGTACACATGCTCAATAATGTACATTTTCTCTCATCTATCTGAGAAGAGTAATAGAAATACTCCTTTACCCCTTGGGCATATTTTCTCAGCCAACTAATCAAACCCTATTCGTCTCTGTTAGCTGTTTAATTATTTTTATTGCTGGGGTTCCTCTTTGCTCCAATGTATTTTTTGTCCATTTAAAATAGGAAAATTAACCGGTGAATTCTGCCTGCATTAATGTTTTCCAGCATCATGTAGATAAAACACCTAGCTTGGCCAATATCACCGAGAAGTAATTTATTTTACTTTGTTTGATCTGTAATAGGACATGAGCTTTAAATAGTCATGATACAAGCTGCACTGCCAGCTATGCTATCCTGTAAAGTGGTTACATCAGGTAAAATACTTACTCTGATGACACTGCACTGCTCACAGCCATTTTGTAGATCTTTACAGTAATTGTCCTAAGTGTCAGTTTCCAGATTGAATAACAAAGTAAATTGCTCCTTAATGAGAAGCCATAATTCAAAGTCAATAAGTACAAAAACCATAGAGTGCAAATTTGATAATTATAAATATCTGTCCTTTTATAACAATTTCATCTGATTTTAGGAATTTCTATTGATCACACAAGCAAATATTTTAAATAAGACTTTCATCTTAAAATTTTAGAATCTTTCTTCTGGTAACTAAAAAGCAGAAGCTGTACTTCTTCTTCAGAGACAGATATTGCTGCATATGTGTAACACTAGCACTGATGAAACGGAGGCAGAGGGATTGCAGTGACTTTAAGATCAGCAATAGCTACACATTTAGATCAATGCTATCATATTTTAGACAAAGATCTTATGAAAAATAAAATGAACAATAATAATTGATGATCTTGATAATGATGATGATGATTATGATAATGATGGTTATGATGATGTGCGTATACCTCTTACTCTCTACAGTTGATCCCAGCTATATGAACACTGGTATTATCACCGGTTCAATGAACAAATGATTATTATGTTCCTTCAACCAGGTTGCTGAATTTGTTGTTGAGAACAAATGGTAAAGTATGTTCATGCGGGGATATTGATAAAAAAAGCATTCTCTTTGAGGAATCAATATAGTACGTAGCAAGCTGGATACAATCCACATGCTTGAGAACACATTAGAAGAAATAGCACACAAAACCATTGAATACAGAACCCAGAAATCCATAATTATATGTAGTCTAAGAATCAACAGATCACATCAGGTCCACCGTATTAAAAAAAAAATAATGTGGATTCTTCATTGTGATTCTTTTGAAAAGGAGATATTTTAAAATGTATTTTATTATCTCATTTATACTTTAAATGAGTAACTTGAACTCTTATATAGAGACATTGTGTCATAGAACAAGAAAAGGATCATAAATGTGGGTCAGAGATCCTTTGCAATTCTTAGGGTGACATTTTATGTAGACTTCGATCCTATGTCATTGATCATTGGCACAGATGTGAAGTGCTATTAATAAAGCAGAGGTTTGCTAAGACAGAGAAAGATATGGAGCCAGGACTATGTCCGGGAGTTTCTCTGGAGTAACTGAGTGAACATAGTGCCCTAGTATTGCATATATAAAAATGGAACATGTTTCCTGTTTGTTTTCAGTGATGAGATTCAACAGTGCTACTTCAGGAAATATCAAATTGAACCAGTCATAAATGTTCAAGGACTAATGAGCAGGAAGCAGCTGTTCGTTCAGGATTTGCAGTTAAAGATCGTTGGTGCAAGTCTAAGTTTGAGAATCATTAGCAAATGTTGGAATTAAAAGCCACATGGTAGAGTAAAATTGTACAGGATATCATGGAAATAAGGCAAAGTGAACAAGGATGTGGAAGCAGACATTCTAGTCTGAAGAAGTAAGTACTACTAGAGGGGGTTGGAAGTTAGTGGTGTGGACAGAATGACTGACAAAAGGGAGCTGGGAAATTTATAAAAAAGTATTAGGGGAGCAATGAAATGAATAAACAGTGTTAACCTTCAAGTAAAACAAGTATTTGATTATTAGTTTTTGGAAGCCTGTTCGTTTCAAATGAGATAAAGTAAGAGGAGTGTGGATTTCTGTAGCAGAGAAGGTGGAGAGTTTATGGAAGGAGTAGTGGGAGGGCAAATCATAATCAGAATATATTGTGTTACAAGAATTTTCAATAAAAAATGAATTAACAATGGGCTTGATTTTGAAAGAATTGATCCAATTTATTTAAAAAGAGATGTTAAAATCTTGTGAGCCTGAAAATGAGAAACATAAATTCGTAATTGATGAAGATTGAGCAGCTAGATAAATGACAGGTATGTATAGTTAAATTAGTCACAACACTATTTTTATAGAGAAAAATAACACTGCTTAATATAAGAAAATGGGAAAACCATATTGTCTTAGTCAGGGTTTCTCTTCCTGCACAAACATCATGACTAAGATGCAGTTGGGGAGGAAAGGGTTTATTGAGCTTACACTTCATGCTGCTGTTCATCACCCAAGGAAATCAGGACTGGAACTCAAGCAGATCAGGAAGCAGGAGCTGATGCAGAGACCATGGAGGGATGTAACTTACTGGCTTGCTTGCTTCCCCTGGCTTGCTCAGCCTGCTTTCTTATAGAACCCAAGACTACCAGCCCACAGATGGCACCACACACAAGGGCCCTCCCCCTTTGATCACTAATTGAGAGAATGCCTTACACCTGGTTCACATAGAGGCATTTTCTCAACTGAAGCTTCTTTCTCTGTGATAACTCCAGCTTGTGTCAAGTTGATACAAAACCAGCCAGTACACATATATAACTTAGATTAGCAGTAAATAAAAGAATCATGCTACATACTTACCTGCCTCTTAATTTAATGAGTGTTCATGGCTGTTGTGGGCATAAGGCTTATATTTCTATAACACTATTCATATTTTTACATTCCTCCTTCAGGAATATCTTCCCTGTTAATTTTAAGGACTCCATTATAATCATACACAGGCAAAGATATTACTAATATCTTAGCAATATAGTAAATGCTGGGATCTTTAGAACAGCCATCAAGGCTGTGGAAAAGAACTCTAAAACCTGATTTCAAAAATGTATAATTTCTCTAAGGATGAAGTATGAATTGTATAAGGAGCTTCACATATTTAAAAGAACAGGGGCAGCTGCACTATGAGCCAGCTTGTCAGAAAGATTGAAAGGACTAAAGAGATTTAGGGAGTGATAATCAGAGGAGAACCCACCCTTCTAAGATTTTTATGCTTACAAATGCAGACAGACTCAGGATAGTCCAGGTTAGGCCTGGGACAGAGCAAAGTTAGGTCCAGGTTTGGTAGAAATGGCAATTTCAGGGAGGGGTCCCACCCAGCTAGCTTATTGTCTGTATTTAACAGAGGCAGGCAGATATCTGAATTATTTTACAATGTTGAAAGAAAATGTGTGCTTCTTGTATCCTAAGAATTAAGGGTCTAGAGTCAAGAGATGCTGATACATAGAAAAATCAAAAGGGATCATGGAGTAAATGACTGGATAGATTTGCAAAATAAGCTGTGCTTATGATCTAAAAGAGATGAGCTATCCAGAGGATTACATATTTTAAGAATAGCAAGAGAGAACTGTCATGATCAGAACTTGGAAAGAGAGCTGTCTAGAGATCTCCAGAGAAAGTTGAACACAAAGTAAAGGCAATCTGGAAAGATATTCAAGCAAAACATAGCCTTCTAGCTTGGATCCACAATTAGATTTCAAGTAATTTGATCACCACTCCCAGACATCCATTCTTTCAGAACCCCTCCCTAAGCCAAGGCTAGCCCTCAGCAAAATGTAGCTAAAACAAAAAAGATATTATTTATCCATACAGAAGCAAAAAAAAAAATCTAGAATATATGAAAACAGAAATAAACAGAACCTGTTGTTTTGGGTGAATATTGTCACCCCTTATGAAGTGTGTATGTGTGTGTTTGTGTGTGTGTGTGTGTGTGTGTGTGTGTGTGTGTTTGTTTGTGTATGTGTGAAAAACTCACATATATGTATATGCATGTATGTATATAAGTTTGTGTGAAAGAAACACACACATATATGTACATATGTGTATGCATATATGTATGTGTACATGTATGAATATTTGTATCTACATATATACCATTCTTCATTTCCTTCCTTGAACAGTCCTAGCTTTGTCTTACAATGTGAAAGTTACAGATCCCTACTTCATGTTTATTCTAAATTTGAGAGGTAAGACCTGGCTTCTAATCTGTAAGTCCATCCTTACCTAGTAAGGATATTTACACAGACATTACTTTAGTTCTGAGAATTTGGGGCTATATTTGAGTTTGTATTTCTATTACTCTCTTTGCCATTACTGTAATTTATAAAAGATAGGAAGCTCAAGGACATGGCTCAAGGATTTGATTTGCTTAGGGCCATGGTATTACCATGTTAAACATGAGAGAAGCTAGAAAAAACAGGAAGTATGACTCATTTTTAAAAATACCACAGTTGTAAGAATAAAGAATTTTCTGAAACATTAAATTTAGTAAATCATGAGTCTTGAATCCCTGTGGTCTGAATAACCTAAAGTAGGCCCCACTTCCATTCTGTTGCCCTGGAAATAGAGTTTTCAGTTTCACACCCCCACCCACCCCTCCACACACACATGCACATTTGCATGCGCTCGTGCACGCGGGCGCGCGCATGCGCGCACACACACACACACACACACACACACACACACACACACATACACACTTGCAGAAGACACATTAAATCTGGGGAAAAAATTATTTAGAAAAATTGATTCAATGTTGTTTTGATCCCAAATCCTCCTTCTCTCCCTTCCTCCTCCTCTCTTTTCTCTGTTTTCTTTCTTCTCTCCTTTCCTTTCTTCCTAGACCCCATACCCTCCACCAGTACTGCCTCTAACTAATATTGCCTTCTTGCTCTTTCTCTCTTAAAGACCGTTATAAAGCTGGCATCTCATGCAGTTATTCCATATGTGGTGGTTTGAATTTACAATGTGAGTGAGCATTGTCTTTGTTTTCATAATGCTCAGTTCTATGTGTATATATTTTAACATATTCAATAAATTATTGTTCTTGAGGTGAATTCAAACAGAAGTTAAACATGTATAGAGAAAATTTTGTAGAGGATATGTATTTATTATACTTACATGCTATCAGGAGACAGAATGGGAGAGGAATCAGCCTTGATCTCTTTGAAGCAACATTTAACTAGGCATACCTCTTTACATCTTCAAAATCTGTATGGAAATGGAATTATTTTAAGCAACAGTATATGAAACAGTCACCTCTGAGAATGCTGAAAGTATTTCACTGAGAGGATCATAAGGCATAATTTACAGGTTTGCTTACAGATCATAATTTCAAAAAAATGAAAATAAGTAAAATGTCTTATCAGTTGAAGGTTAACAGTGGAATTCTTAGATGAATCCTATTATATACTCAGTTCACTTACAATCAAGGACACATACACTTAATTCAACTTTGCTATCCCCCACTTCCTAGAACTTTGTTCTTTGCAGTACTTGGAAAATTAACTTTTGTGTCACTTCCCTTTCAAAGAACCCACAGAGAGACAAAAGCAGCAGAATAACATACATTGGAGAAAACAAAAACATTCTCTACCTGTATTCTGGGAAAACAGACTCATCAGCATATGAGAACAAATCTAGCCTATCTCCCTCTAAGCATATACACCCATACTATCCTTGTTGTGCAATGCAACTTTAAGCAAGAAATAGTGTGAACACTTTACATAGTATAGACATGGTAACTTAAAGTTAATTGTACATACAAGACTACAGTATCTAGAAATGTATGAAATTTGAAAGAAGAAATATCCTTTCATAATCTAACAAAGTATATACCTAATTTTATATTGCTAAATTTTTAATACAGAAAATACCTACAGAATAGTAAAAACAAATGACCTTTCTTAAAGTTATGTTTGTCACCTGACGATTTTCCTTATATTTTTTCCATAAAAATATTCTAAATTATGGGGAAATAACTATAAAAATTACAGAATAGAATCAGCATATGCCTCTTAAAATGCTTTTATTTTTCTGTGAAACACCATTTTAATAATTCCTTATTCCTAATAAAACTGAACTAACTCTATGTCAGCAAATGCACTCCACTTCACATCAATAAGCCCTCAAGGGGGTCATGAAATTCGACAGTGATGTAAGTAGCAAGCTACTATCACTTTCTAACATGTCTGTTCTAGAGTATTAATCACACTGCTGGTATTTAAAGGGTTGCAATGAACATTCCCATTGTTATTTTATGGCAATTTAATCACAATCCCAGTCATTAGTGTTACCCTGTGGATAATACCATTCATCATAAGGCTGATATTATGATACACTTGGGATCTGACAGCTTTATCTTCATTAGTCAACTTATGTGGTGACTTGTATGATTAAATGTCATCAGTGACCTCCTAATTGCCAAACCCGCTGGCCTCTTTAGAGTCCTCATGTCAATTCTTCTTTCTTCAATATTTGACCCTGTTAAAAACTGCATGCTTCTTATATTGCTCTCTCTTGCTCTCTCTCTCCCCCTCCCGCCCTCCGTCTCTCTCTCTCTCTCTCTCTCTCTCTCTCAGTGCGTGTATGTGTGTCTTGTTCTCTCTCTCTTGCTCTCTCTGTCTCTCTCTGTCTCTCTCTCTCTCTCTGTGTGTGTGTGTGTGTCTTGTTCTCTCTTTCTCGCTCGCTCTCTCTCTCTCTCTCGTATGTGTATTACAGCGTTCTGGGATTTGTACTTTTGTTCGCTTTTTCAAAATGTCTGTGTTTGGTTTTCTTTAAGAACTTTATTTCATTCTTATTACTAAATTAGAGTTCCCATAATTTATTTGAAGGATATTTAAATTTTGTTAACAGACACATGTACATTGTACTTAATTACAATGTAAAATATTCATAGCACCTTTAAACCACTCAATGAAAACCTTTCCTTTTTGGTGGATTTACTCTGTTTCTGAGAGCTGACACTTTTCCCTCTTGCTACAAGTTATATTTTTAATCTCCCAGTAAAGCTAGTTGGGTTTATAGAAAGAGGTAAGAGAAAACAAAAAATCTTTAGTGACAGTTTATTCCTAAGTTAATTCATGTTCTGTATTTCAGATCCAGTAGAATAACTAAGGGTTGGTATATTGTACCACAATATTTTAATAAATATCAGTCAAACTTCCTTAATGTAAAATCATAATTAAATTATATGTCTGTGTAGAAAAAAATAACTGATCTGTTGATCTGTTGATAAAATGCCACGATATACTTAATGAAAATATGAGGAACCATTTTTAGATTTATCAGTGTTATTCTCTATCAAGAACTTTGAAGAGTATGGGAATATAGCCTGCTAACAAGCTAATAATTTAATTTGATAGACATTGGGTGATGCTAAAAGAGGTAATGAGACTTCTGAGATAGGGCAAAGGGTATAGTGTTACTCAGAGCAATTGTAATGGCTGAAACGTGAACATTTATTGCTAGTCTATACAAGCTCCAAATATTGTAATAGTGTAAAAAGGGTTACAAGATGTCTACAAGTACACTAGGTTGTGTGAAAAGAGTAGTCAAATCTATTATAATCTGAAATAATCTGTCACCATTGGAAGGTCTTATCTCCATTGTACTATACAGTAAACAAACTCAGTTCTTCTGGGGTACAAGAGTTCAGGTGTGTTGAGAAGGCACAATCTCTAACCTCATTCATTATATAAATTTTTTTTGAATTCCAGTGTGAAATATTATAGACACTAGTGATGGTTACTGTCTAAGCTGCGTAGAAGCTGATACTCTGACACTACTCTTTCAAAAATGGAATTTCATTGATAGCTGCTAACAAGGATTTCAGAAACACATATCTGTGCCTCAGTCTAACACCTCCTTAAAGAAGCATTTAAGGGCTTTTGGATACTTTTAGCTTGATAGTATCATTGTATTCAATAGGTATGGTTGAATCTTTCAGGATCTTCACTGTTTAGGTCCTATGTTTGATTTTATAGACAGCACCCTTGACTAATTAATTAAATACATTCAAGTCCCCAGTTATGAATATAAATTCCTACGGATTGAAGTTTTTTATTTCTCTCCAGTTTAAGACCATCAATAGGTTTTGGGGTATCTCGCAAGACATAGTACCTTCTATGCAGTAGGTGAAAAATTGTTATATTGATGTAAAACCTTAGTTCCATTCTGATTTAAATGGAAAGGGAAGTGTAGAGGTTCTACCGAGTCAGAGAAATAAAGCAGGAAGTATACAGGCTCTACAGACTCAGAGAAATGAAAACAGACAAAGTCTCAGCTACTAAAATGAAGTTAAAGCAAACTGACTGTTAGAAATTTTCAACACTGTGTCTGTCCTCCATGAGATCCAGGAGACAAAATCCCGTTCTGCACTTGAGTGCAGTTCAGCTCTTTCAGGTTCTTGAGAGAAGCTTCTGTGTTGCAAGAGATACATTTTACACTGGTGAAACTCGTTTTAGTAAATACCAGCTTAAATGGAGGCATGTTCAGTATGGCCTTGGTTTCTTGCCCACTCCTCATAGGTACAGAAATGTGACTTATCTATAGATATCTAGCCCTTATTTCTATATCTTTCTAGACTCTGACGCACTTCCCAGGAATTCGCAAATTCTTTGGCAACTCTACTTAATCTGAAAATGAAAATTGAGCACCAACTCTGATTGGTGTGTTCAGATATTCTTTAATTAACACCACTTCCAACAGGATACTAAGTTGAAGAAAGAGTGTCTTTAGTTAACATGTGGGATTTGGGGCAATAGAGTCTAAACCAGTAATTATAGTAAGTAAAAGAAAATAGCCTTATTATTTTGGTCACCGTGGATTTCCCCATGACCAATAACTTGTAGGAAAGTATTCCATGTGCTACACAGTTATTTTAATTAAATAATCCATGTCTTCTGTAAGCAACGTTGCCCACCCATATAGGTTAATTCCATTATTAATTTTAAAAAGCTGTTTTGGTGGTGGTGGTGGTCGTAGTAGTGATGGTGGGTTTTTGTTTGTTTTCATTAGCTTACCAACTTGAGAGTTACCACTAGACCTATTCATAAAGCCTTAGTTTCAGTTAACCCCTTCATTACTACTCTGACTCCCTAATAATCCATTCTCACTTAATCCTTTCATCCTCAGTATTCTACCTCTTTGTTTATGTCATGTTCTACTATTATTTCAATTGCTTAGAATTTATTTTGTGAGTTAGTATGCTACCATGAAGCTTTTCATACTCTCTCCATTTTTGTTAGCCCCCTTTGCTTCCCCTGATGTACCACATACCCCTATTCCCCTCCCTGGTTAATACTTTCAGTTTTCAGTGTTGCATCTCACTATATTTTTCTTAGATATAATCTACAATTTATCTGGCTTAATGTGTTTCCCCAAAGACTATTTTCTACTTTGCTGGATTCTACTTGTATTCTGTGTTCAACACACAAAATAAAAGAGTTAAGAAAACATTACATCTATATTTTGGGCAAGATTTACTGCAATCACTATATTTTTTTCAATTCCCCCATTTTCTGTGAATTCCTTGATTTAATTTTTTGTTACAGCTTAGTAACATTCCACTGTGTATTTGTACCATATTTTTTTCTATTCCTTTAATCTACTGATGGATATCTAACTTAATTCTATTCTTTACCTATTGTTAAACTAAGAAGATATGGAAATGAATTGCAAATATCTTGGTGTTATATAAAATTCTTTGTGTATATGCCCAAAAGTGACATATCTGGGACATAAGAATTCTACTTGTAGTTTGAGAACTCTCTAGACTGATTTCCAAAGTAGGCATTCTACTTTACATCACCAAAAATGATATGAGTTCCATTTCAACATATCTATGGCAGCATTTTTGATATATTTCTTCTTAATCATAATTATTCTGGATGGAATAAGATAAAAAATTCTTTTAAAAGACATTTAGTGCTATACTTTTTTTCTGTTCTCCAAACTACTCCCAGTTTAATCCTCCTATTCTAGCTTACCCTTTAACTTTTCATAATATTATACTCTATTTTCCTTTTCTTGGGAGATCTCCACTCCCTTTGTCTATTACTAGCAATCTAAGTTCTGTGGATATTTAAAATGTATCAACAGATTAAACGCTATCATCCAGATATAAGAGAAAATGCAAAGTTTGTCTTTTTGTTTCTGAATTATCTCAGTAAGGGTAACTATGGCTAGCTCTATTCATTTACCTGTACATTTCATCATCCATATTTAACAAGTAAATAATAGTTTATTGTGCATATTTACTGTATATTCTTTATAAGTATATCAGTTTATGAACAGCTAGGCTGTTTCAAGTTTGAGATTATTATGAATGTAACAGTAATAAATAGAAATAAGCAAGTATCACTGTAGGAAAATATAGGTGTTTTCTTCTCTCTCTCTCTCTCTCTCTCTCTCTCTCTCTCTCTCTCTCACACACACACACACACACACACACACACTATCATATATGTCCAAGACCAGTAAAATTGAGTCTTGAAGTGGATTAATTTTTCATAGTTTCATGAGAATCTTCTTGACCAATTTTCAGAGTGACTATATCGGTGTACACTCTCAAAAAGCAATGAATAAGTGTTCTCCTTTCCCTACACCATCACCAGCATGTGTTGTTATTCATTTTGTTCATCTTGCTCATTCTGACTGGGATAAAATGAAATTTCAAAGTAATTTTAATTTGCAGTTTTGTGATGTCTAAGGATGTTGAACATTTCCTGAATTGATTCTCAGTTGATATAATACCAAGATGTTTTCATCCTTTGACAATTCTCTGTTTATTTGGTACTACACTTTTAACTGTTTTATTTTTTCATGATGTTCAGAGTTTTTGTTGTTTTTTAAAGCTTAGGATAATAATCTTATGTCAGACATATAATTGGTATAGACATTTTCCAACTTGAATGCTGACACTGCAGTACAGATTCATTTCAGCTTCATGAGGTTCCATTTATTAATTTTTGGTCTTAGTGTCCATGCTATTAATATCCTATTAAGAAAGTCCTTTTGGGTGTGTGAATGAGTACAAACCTACTCTATACTTTCTCTTCTATCAGATTCAAGTTATCTAGTCTTATGTTATGGTCTTGATCTATTTAGAGTTGAATTTTGTTTTGACTGATAAATATGTATCTGTTTTCCTTATTCTTTATGCAGCTACCTAGAACCATACAGTTGTAGAAGCTTCCTAAAATGTAGAGATATATAAAAGGAATTCAAATGGAATCACTATGCAATGGAAGGTAATATACAACAACTAGACAACTAATCCAAACAAGTCGAAAGTCTAGTGCCAGGAATGCATTACATCTTCTTGAATTGTTCAAGAAGGCCTGTGGCACCCACTAAACATCATAGACTATTGCAAGGATTGGTGGTTGCATTCTACATCCTAGACGTAATGCCCTACTGCTGAGGATATCTACTTTCTTCATCATAAACTGATATATAATTAGAAGCTTTATCCATATTAGTGTTAAAGATACTAGAAGTTTATTTTTGTGTTATAGGAAAAGAAAAGTAACCATCAATATCAGTCAGCTACAAACTTGTGGCCTACAACACAGATTTACTTGCAAGATATACTTGTGCTTGCCTCACAATCTTATGAAATATAATCAAAAACTTTTTGACTCAACTTAGGGTCTACTCCATAAGTTGAAATGCATACCTTGCCCTCAAGGGGAGGTTCCAAGGCCTTACACTATTACTGATGCTATGGAGTGCTCACAAAAAGGGACATAGCTATGATCACACTCTGGAAGACCCAACAAGCAGCTGAAAGAGTCAGTTGCAGATAATTTCACCTAACCAATGGACAGAAGCTACTGACCCCTGTGGTTGAATAAGGGAAAGGCTGAAAGAAGCTGAGGAGGAGGGCGACCCTGTAGGACCAGCAGTCTCAATTAATCTGGACCCCTAAGATCTCTCAAACACTAGACCACCAAACAGGCAGCATACACCAGCTGATATGAGGTCCCCAACACATTTACAGCAGAGAACTGCTAGGTCTGTGTTCAGTCAGAGATTATACACCTAACCCTCAAGAGACTGGAGGCCCCAGGGAGTTTAGAGGTCAGGTGGGGTGGAGGGTGAGAGGTGGGGACATCCTCGTGGAGACTTAGGGGGAGAGGAGGTATGAGATTTTGAACAATCTGAGGGTGGAGGGGGTGGGGGTAATAAAATCTGGAGAATTAATTAATTAATTAATTAATTAATTAAAAGAAATGCATACCTTTCCATATTAAGTGGTAAAGAACCTGAGATTTTAATTAAAAACCTACTAATACTATTTCTCTATGGAGACAGCAAGAAAGTGATTCCAAATAACAAATTGCTCTACCCACAGATAAGCACATCAGTCAACCATTAGCAGAGGAGTGTCTTCATGCAATGCACAGTAAATAAGATAGAGATCCACAATTGGATAATGTGTATAAAGTGAGAGTCTTTGAAATACTCATTCTTAACTAAGATGTAGTGATCAAACTCCTCACTGTAGAGCTCAGAGTTTTATACAAAGGAAGATACAGAAAGGTTGTAGGAGCCAGAGGTGGTACCTGACTCCTTAAGTGAAATGTGTTTCTGACAGTTTTTCCTGCTTAGGGACCTATTTCCTACTACTCGGTTACTTTGCCAGCATTTATATGAGGCTACATGACTAATCTTATTGAATGTTATTAAGCCGAGTTCAATTGATATCACTGGGAGGATAGAGCAGGCCTCCCAGGTGGGGGAATTTGGAGTAGGAGAAAGAAGAGGCTGAAGTTGGTATATATTGTATGAGAGAAGAATAAATAAATTAAAAGTAATTTAAAAAAAAAAAAAAGAATTATACACAATGAACTCACAGAATGTGTGACAGCATGAACAAGGCCTGCACAGGTTCAAGGCAAGCAACTATACCAACACTGAAAATTTAAAATGAATACAAAGGAGTACCCCTAGACAAAAATCCTTTTGCCAGTGAAAACCGAAAAAGAATGAGAAAAGTCATTTTCCCCCCAATGGTGTGCCACTGTGTACTGCAGCCATACTCCTGGGCAAGCCCCATGCCAAAATACAATTAACCAGGAGAAAATAAAGTCTGCTTTATTTTTGGACAGTTCATTTCATTTTCTTTTTGTTGAGTATTTTTGTCTTTGTTTGCTTGCTTGTTTTCATTTTTGAGAGACTGGGCAAGCTACCATGCCTGATGGTCAGTGCTGGGTGCCTATGGAAGTAGGGAAAGCTCCTGAGGAGTTGTGGGAAGGAAAAGGCATGACCAAATTATACTAAAGAAAAAATATTAAACTTGGTTCTGAAAATTTATTCAGTGAAAATTATTGTGCATTCTAGGCAGCTATTTAACCACACATCCATAAGCCTAGTCTTCCTTATTTTGTATTTTACTCAATAAATTGTCAAAACTTTAACTTACTTTGTAGCCCAATCTCACTTGTATTTGCAGTTTTCCTATTTCAGATTTTTGAACAGCTGGCGTCTCTGGCCCATGTACTCAAGTCCAGTTACCATAATAGAGGACAAAAAAATGTATGTTTTAATAATGTTATTTATCCCTCTAGGAAACTCCATTGAATAATAAACTTTGAGTAATGTTGGCCTCATTTTTACAGAATAGTCCAAAGTCCTGAGAGACCTTGGTAATCATAAAAGGAGTATTTATCACATATCTTATATATAATGCATAGATTTATTTGAATTGGATGGAAAGTAAGATAGGTAACATAATGTATGCTACACATAGTATAACTTGAGGGTATATATGCTGCTCCAAGAAAGAGAATGTCAACCATTGCTTGGACTGACAAATCAGGTCTGATTTGTTAATTATATGAAACTACACCATAGCTTCATAGACAACTAATAGCTCTTCCTCATATGCAGATATACAATAAAGAAGTACTTTTGTTTACTTTTAGGTGACATTTGTAAACATTATAGCCACCTATTTCCATGAAAAATTCTCATGTCTCCCGAACAATGAGGAACTTGTCCTTCTTATTGTGTTAAAATTTAGTCATAATCCCATTCTTTCCAGGCTCAGAAACTAGAAACTTTCATAGCTGGTTTTCATCTGACCCAGTTTTACTCTCTAGGGAGATTTTCTTTTGTCCTAGGTGTAAGTTACAACTGTCTGCTAACTAGGCTGCTAATGGTATAGTATACTAGGTATGCAACAACAAAAGTCAACAGTCAAAATTATCAGTATAGGATTATATTTTAAACTATAAAATCTTAAAGGTTATAGAACAAATCTAAAGACATCTGTTTTAAAGTTTATTTTCCTGATTTGAGGCAAACAGTAAGTGGAGAGTTAACCAAGTGGCCTCTCCTGGCACTGAAGCTGATGATACTCTCTATGAGCATACATTTGGAGACATGGTAACAATGACTCGTTTTTCAGATAGTTAACTAAACATTACCTCTGGTATTTAATCCTACAGAGTGGGAATTTGACTGGGCACTACACTTTGGTCATGTTAACTTCTCTTAAATAGACTAAAGGTAAACAAATGATTTCTACCTAGATATAATCACTCTTTCTTATAGTTTGCTCTTTGCATGGGTCCATTTTCCTTGTCTTTGATAATTCGCCCCAGTGTTCTATACTCCTTTCCTGTGGAAAAGCAGACACTTTCAATTGCATGAGCACATATATAATTCCATGATAATTCTGAGCCATAAACCACTGTGACTTTTTTTTAGCACGGTTTATTACCTCTACTATACTTTGGAATGTAGAGGTCACAGATTTAGTCTGTTGCTATCATTTAGTCTTCAGAAAAAGAATTTTAACAGGATTGTAAAATAATTGATAAGTAGATAATCTATTAGTGAATGCCTCAGATTTGTAAAGGACCTTTTGTTGGTCATTTATATCATTTTAATGAAAAAAGCGAGATCAGATATGGAAAGGCAACAGGGAATGACCTTACTGAAATTAATAAACTTTCACTGTGCCTTCAGTACTAGCAGACAAAACAAAATGGTGTACCCTCTTAATATATAATTTATCTGCCAAATTCTTATCTCTATTTTAACTGAGTTTGAACCAATAGTAAAAGTTTTACAAGAGCCTGGATATGTGAAAAGAAAGGTTAGAAATCATTGTGATCTTTCTCTAAGTTTGATGTGGTTTAGAATGATTGTATTATCTGTATGGAGTAATTATACCTCTTGGGTTATATTTTAAAAATTATTGGAAGATGTGAACAGAATTGCTATTTAATAAGGTCAAAGTAAACCAACCTTGTTTTTAATGCCTAATCCAGGAAGTCTCTGATAACAGCAAAGACTGAAGATAGAAATGGTTTATGTATGTTAAGAGGAGAAGGTTGTCTTGGATCAACTGGATGCGTGCAGACTAATCTCAAAATTAGGTTCAGCAGTCCTGAAGAAAGTCATACTGAAAATGGAGAATAAAGGAAGCAATTCTGCAGTAAAGTGGGAAAATGGTCTATAATAGAGGAATGTTAGCAACCATTAGTAATTACAGAAGGCCAGGCTGCCTCAAGGATTTTTAGAAAGACAACAGTTCTTTGCTTATACCAATTATATTCAAAAAGTTCGAAATTGAATCTTGGACTTTCAGAACAGTGAAACAAAATAATTGATAGTGTTAAGCTTGTGGTGTTTCATTACAATAAGAGTAGAAAGGTAATGTACTGCTTTTAAAATATGTGATAAAAATCACTGTGAATTATAAGTTTGATTTCTCAAATTGTTATTTATTTATTTATTTATTTATTTATTTATGTGGAGTATAAGGCAGAATAAATAACTATAAGATGTCTTTGTGTCCTGTGATTTTATTAAAATCATACCTAGGTCCACGGGTTTGTTATTAGTGAAACATTCACTCCACTTACATTGTAAAATATTGTCATAAATAATTTCATTATATTAGCATGTATCTGTGTCCTTGGAATCCAGGGAATAAAATATTTTTAAAAATAGAGGACAATATGAAATTGTTGGAACATACAAATTCTTATATTTTACAAAACAAGAGCATTGGTCCTAAGTCTGATAAGAGAATGCATATTTCAAATGACCAAAATATATCATAGCAACCCCTCCTGCCCAAAACCGCATACTTGAGATGGATTTAAAAGGTACTGAAATAGATCAAACATTTGATCTTTTCTATCTGAAATTCACTGTAAATAAGCACAGGTACTTTTGTTTCTTAACCAATATTATTGTACTTTTCACTCTGATAGAAATGCTTCTAATGCCCTAATTCTAATCCCTATTATTAATACTTCTCTTTTAAACTATAAGAATTGTAAAGAATATTGTAGGTCATAAAATGATATTAAAATATGAACTATCTACAGTGATTTTTTTTGAGATTATGATATAATTTCAACATTTCTCCATTCCGTTTATTCCCTTCAAACTCCTTTGAATTCATGGGCTCTCTCTTTTTTACTTACTATTATTACATAAAATACACACGCACAGACAGACAGACAGACAGACAGACACACACACACACACACACACGCTTAAATGTAACTTGTGCAGTCTGTGTATATGTTAGTAGTATGTTTTCAGAGCTGGCTATTTAATAATTGGACAATAATTCAGTGTGCTCTTCAAGGTAAACAACCACATTTCCTGCTCCTAGCTTTCCTCAGAGGCCAATAATTCTTTCTGTATGGTTGAAGCCTGGTTGGCTTTCCCCAAACACTTTGGCATGTCCATAGTTTCATTGTCCATTAGCTCATATTTAAGAAGTCAGGTTGATAATACGTTATAGGTGTAGGATCAGGAGTTAGAAACTCACTGATTTTCTAACTCTTACAATATTTTAACCACCTCCTCCACAATGTTCCATGAGCCTTTGAATTTTGTGGATGTCTCATTTGAGATTATTTGTCCTAACTGCATTTTGATTGGTTCTAGTTTTCTAGAGTGGTCTCTGTTGCTAAGAGACATTTCCTTGATGAAGGCTGAATACTATACTTATCAACAGTGTTCTCAACTGTTAGATTATAACTTGACAGAGTTAGTTTTCTAAGTAATACTGTTTTATTTAGAATCCAACAGTTGAAAAAATGCTACAATTCAATATGTCATATAAAATTATCCCAGAAATCACTTTCTACTGTGTTAAGAACTTGGCATCAACTAAATAATTAGTATTACAAGTATATCCTAGCTACATACATTTACATACATTTAACAAGTTCTCAATAAATATTTTTCCCCAGAGGTGAATTTTATTTATTTGTACAACCAAAAATATCAGACAGAGAAAGGTAGTTGGGCAGTGCTCAATGTTGCTTCATATTTTCTTAACAGCTCAGTCTTGGGGCTGAGGATGTTGGTGAGGGACAATTGTCTTAATCTTTCTCTTTTTACTTACTAGGTAGAATGAGGTAGCTCTTACTCTTCACACCTGGTTTCATAGCTTCACAGTTCAGGATAGATACTCTTAGCTGTCCTAGGAAGTTTTGTGTACCCTACTTTGCTTATTCTCAAGGTACTTGCCTTCAAGCCAGTTGCCAGAATTAGTGCTTATGGTGGTAAATACTGCAGTTTCAGCCAGGTCTTCAGTCTCTGTTGCCCTGCCAAGCAGGATTGAAGATATGCAGAGGTGTCCCAGCTTTGCCTCACAGAAAGAAAGAGTTTGTTGGGCTCAGGTCTCAGCAAGTATGTGGAGGAGGGCAGGATCTTTGCTCTTTCATTAGATCTCTACTTTGAACTCTCAAATGCATCTCTCCTGTCCCCGTGTGACTGAGTGGGGAACATTTAGCCCTGGGCTTCCATTTTCTGGTACGGGTGACTGATTATGGCTATGTAGAGCCCTTCTTTGTCCTTAAGAAACCAGAGTGGGGCTAGCAGCCAGGTTGGAGGGGACCATGCAAGTGTGTAACATGTCCTTCTCTCCTCTAGATGATGGAACTTGTGCTTAGCTACAGAGTCCGAAAGGGGCTCAGTCTACAGGCGAAGAGTAAGGCTGGATGGGGTTTCAGGCAATGTGGCAGGCCCTTTGAGGAGGAGCAAAGCTCAGAGTTACTGCGTTCGCAGGGTACCAGCACTGACCATGTTGAGGTGGTGTACAAGGAGGCTGCTTAACATCCTCTTTTTTCTGGACCTTTTCAGCTTCCATTGCTGGTTTTGGTGAGAGACCCTGAAGCGGAACAGGTGGCTGAACTTAGAAAAAAAGAGTAAAATTTTGAGTTCCTAAGGAGAGTAGGGGAAGAAAACGGTGAGTTGGGCTATGCACTAGATGACTTAGTACTGAGAAAGAACTCAGCACACATCTTTAATCACTAAATTATATATTGTTTTCATTTAATTTTAGAGAATCTTGGTGTGGCTATAGAAAAATTCCAGGAAGAAGGTAAAATGTTAATGCAGGTAAAGTGTTAATTCTGTTTTGTAGAATCTTGGAGGAAAAAAAAAAACTAGATCATCTTATTCTCACATTTAAATGTGTCTAGGATACTAAATATAAAAGATAAAAATAAATGATAATAACAGATAAATGAAATAAGGAAAAAATTGAAAAATGTTAATATGACCCCTCCACAGTTTTTCAGCTTCAACAAAAAGATAACAAAAACATAAAGAAAAAGAATGAGAGAGAGAGAGAGAGAGAGAGAGAGAGAGAGAGAGAGAGAGAGAGAGAGAGAGAGACTGCATTACCTGGAGTTCCAAAGTTAGGGATTCTGCATATTGCTTTAAATAAGTCAGCTAACTTCTTATAAAAAGATACTTTCTTAAGGTTTGGTCCTTGACACTCACCTAATTTGCAGGAGTCTCATACATAGTGATTTTGAATTTATGTGCAAAATTCTTATTGCTACTTAGATTTTACCTAAAGAATATTATTTATAGAAAGGCTAGTAGCCAGTTCTTTTGAAGTTGGACCCATTTCAAGTACTGCCTGCCTAGATTGTTATCTATGGAGTAGAAATTGTAGCACAACGTCTCAGCAATGATTGATGCAGAAGGAACAAATGATCTATTGGAAGCTAATATCCTACTGTCAAGTAAAGAACAGAGAGGTAAAGGAGTTTGCAATGCAAAGTCCAAAATGTAGAAGCAGAAGTTTGCATACACAAACACATATTCAGATGGGATCCAATTTAGGTTGCAGTCACTGATGTTTTCAGCCATATACCACCAGGTAATATGAGTCAGGTGACAAATTTTTCCTAAAAGAGGCTTGGAAGTTTGTACACGATCACAGAGTATTTGGGGTGTTGATTAAAAATTACCCACAGTTTTTCAGAAATTATATGTTAAAATTATTTTTAAAATCCCATATTTTGAATAAAATCACTAACACAGCCTAATTGAACATAGAGTTTAAAATTAAATAAATAGGTATTTGTACAAAAGTAATGAAAGAATTGATTTTTAGACTTGATTTTTACCCTTGTACATTGTTTAACTAACTGATATTGAAGTGCAGGCCTGGCTGGCCTCAAACTTACAATCCACAGACATAGTCCTATCAAATGCTAATATTACACCACTGTGCCACAACATGAATTGGGCTCTTGTTTTTAAATATGATCTTGAGGATTCTTGGTGCCATTAGGACATTTTCATATAATAGGTATAAAGTTAGATAATAAACACATAGGTCAGTTTCTAAGCAAAACATTAAATAGTCTGTTTAAGTTTTAAAATCATTGTAAATTTTTTAATGTGACCATTTAGATTAGATTTACTTAGAAATTTTGAGCAGAAAGACAAAAAAGTAACGTAATCCCTTAGGAGGATCATATGAAAGAAATATTGAAGTTTAGTAATAATACAAATTATTTACCAAGTATGACATCGTTTTTAATCTTAGCAATAGTAAGCTGTGAACTATTTTGACAAAAATGTTAATGCACTAAAAGATAACTAATTTAAAAAACTAATAAATAAATTTTAAATAAATAAGTTAAAATATATAGAGGTGATTTGGGAATAGTGCAGAATTTCAGTTAAATGGAAAACCATTCTACTGGAAAGGAATCTTGACTCTATAAATTGAGTAACTATTTCTAAGTTAATGTATAAATATAAAATAGTTTATATCATTTCTAAACATTTACGTTTTAACTGTTCAAATTTTTAAATTCCTAAGGCCTAATCACATTTAGCCATACACTCAGGATTTAGTTCATATCTAAATATAAAAATGATTAAATGATTTATTGAGTGTATTTTTAATTTATCATCATTCACTTTGTCTTAAATTAGATCACATGAATATTTTTACAATCCTAATGAATGAGAAATTTAAGGTTGTCAGCATTTATAGCTGCAGTATAGTCCACAGTTAAGAAGGCTATTGAGAAAAAATTTGTACCTAGATTTATTTTGTTCATATAACTTTCTTAGCCACAAGTTGAATATACAAAAAAACCATTTATTTCAACATATTTTTTTTCATTTTAAAAATGTATACTGATTTATAATATTCCCAGTTAAAGAATGAAAGATTTCAGTGTCTTATATTTGGCAAACTGCTTTATAAGTGTTTTAGACATTGTTAGTTTCATACAAGACATTATGTATTTTTAAAATACATAATGCTAAGATATGGCTTGCTTGGATTTGAACTACATATTTTTTTGTAAAGTTTTTTCTCAGGCTTTCAGTATTTACAGGAATCATTATAGTAGTCTATAGTCTTTGGGTACATACAAGAATAGAATACCTGGATGTATGTTAAATCTATTTCCATCTTTATAAGGAACTTTCATATTCATTTGTATAGAGACTGCACTGGTTTGTACCCACCCCAGCAGTGAATAAGTGTTCTGCTTTAAACATTTTCATATGTGTATATGCTGTTATTTTGTTCAATCAGATCGCATTAATCTATTGGGTTTAAATTGAAATATCAAAGCAGATTTAATTTGTATTTGCATGATAAGTAGTAATAATGGAGACTTTTAAATTGGTTTCAACAACTTTTAATTTCTCTTATGAGACATGCCCATTTATTTTTTAGATTGGATTTTGTTTTTAGTGTTTTTGCTTAAGTTCTTTGTATATTTTATATATATTAAAATTCTTTCAGGTGTATAGTTGGCAAATAAATTTTCCTATTCTGTAGACCACACCTTCACTTGAATGATGGAATCCTTTGTTGAAAAATTGTTTTAGGTAGCAATAAATTGACTCCCAGTGACCTTCTGATATACTCAGAGATAAGCGCCTTGGTCAGTCAACAGTAGAGAATCTTTCTCCTGATGAAGACGTTAACAGATACAGTCAGACATAATGCTTAGAGAGAGATATATTGGGACATTCAGACCTAAATGGGATGCATCTCTTAAAACCTTCCACTCAGGGCTAATGGAACTCCATAAAACAGGAGGGAGGAACAATATAAGATTCTGAGGGCATGAAGGACACCAAGAATACAAAATCTTCTGAGTCAATATGGCCAAAACTCAAATGAGATATGCACAGGGCCTGAACAGAACTACAGCCAGTCTTCTTCATATATATTATGCTTTCCATTTTAGTGTTTTTAATGGGATTCCGGAGTAAGAGAGTTAGTCTTTGACTCTGTTGCTTTCTATTCTGGTCTTTTCCTTCTTTTGTTTCTCTTGTACAATTCCAATTTGATAGCCTTTGCTTTATCTTATTGTATTATATTATTAAAATGAAGAATCATTTTAGTTTTATGAAGCTAAATTTTTAGTTGCTGGTTTTAAATCCTATGCATTCAGGGTCCTGTTTAGAACTTCTCATGTGTGAAGAGTTCAACCCCATTCCCTGCATTCTCTTCTATAAGACAAAGGATACCTGGTCTTATGCTGAGATGTTTAAGCCATTTGTATTTGAGTTTTATGCATAGTAACAGATAAAAATCTAGAATTATTGTTCTATATGAAGCAATCAAGTTTGATTAGCACAATTTGGCAAATATGCTTTCTTTTCTCCAATGCATATGTTTCCATTCTTTGTCAAATCAGGTGGCCATAGAAACATGGTCTTATATCTTCATCTTAAGTTCTAATCCACTGATCAACATTGCTGTATTGTGCTAGTATTCTGTTGCTTTTATTCCCATAGCTCTGTAATACAAACCAATTTTTCAAATTCCCTGTATCTAAATCTCTAAATTTGTGATTTTCTTTACACATTCACTTATTATATAGCAGTATTTCTTTTAAATTAACTTATACTTTGCCAGATATTTAAAAGTTTCATTTATTTATTTTATGTATATGAGTACACTGTCGCTGTCTTCAGAGACATCAGGAGAGGGTACCAGATTCCATTACAGGTACTTGTGAACCACCATGTGGTTGCTTGGAATTTAACTCAGGACCTCAGAAAAACACCTGGTGGTCTTTACTGTTGAGCCATCTCTCCAGTCCCATACTTTGTCAATTTTATACATTCTATCTAGTCACACTTATTTTTTTTTTCCTCCTTTTTTATTTTTGATACTTTATATACGTTTCCAATGTTTCCCCTTTTCTGAGTCTCCTCTTTGTATACCCCCCATCCCCTCCCCAACCCGCCTCTAGGAGGGAATTCCACCTCCCACCCCCCCCCACCCCCCGTCCACCCATCCCCATTTTCCCACCTTGATATTCCCCTTTACTGAGGCCTCTAACATCCTCAGGCCCAAGGGCCTTTCGTCTCTCCCTGATGGCCATCGAGGTCATCCTCTGCCACATATGTGGTCCAAACCATAAGTCCATCAATGTGTATTCTTTGGTTGGTGGTCCGAACTCCAGGAGGACCGGGGAAGGGGGGGGAGGTCAGGCCCATTGACTCTCTTGCTCCCTCCATGGG
>CM052712.1:13253453-13319401 GCA_028551405.1 Uromys caudimaculatus | reverse complement strand
ACAGAGCAGTTGTGATAAAAACTGCATGGTATTGGTACAGTGACAGGCAGGTAGATCAATGGAATAGAATTGAGGACCCAGAAATGAACCCACACACATATGGTCACTTGATTTTCGACAAAGAAGCTAAAACCACTCAGTGGAAAAAAGACAGCATTTTCAACAAATGGTGCTGGTTCAACTGGCGGTCTACATGTAGTCACACTTATAACTCCCCTGTTTTGTCCCTCTCTCTATCGCCACCTATTTATTCTACTAGATAGATAGATTATAGATAGATAGATAGATAGATAGATAGATAGATAGATAGATAGATAGATATTTTATGACCAAAGTCACATGTGTGTATACAGTGAGGAAATCTCTATTGTAGCATGGGAACTTATTACTGCCTACACCATTGAAAACAATGACTGTCCTTAACTCAGAAGTTTCCAAATACTAGTAACTTCCAGAGTGAATGGGAGCTCCACAAATCCATCCTTTATTCATTATCAAATGGCCTTGTTGGGCATCAATGGGAGGATATACCCTTGGTCCTGTGAAGGCTAGATGCCTCAGATTAGAGGAATGTGAGGGCTGGGAGGTGGGAGCGAGTGGATGAGTGGGAAAGCACCCTCATAGAAGCACGGGGAGGGGAATGGGATAGGGCATTCTGATGGAAAACTGGGAAAGGGGATGTACTGGCTGGTTTTGTGTGTCAACTTGACACAAGCTGGAGTTATCACAGAGAAAGGAGTTTTGAGAAAATGTCTCATAAGATCCAGAGGTAAGGCATATTCTGAATTAATGGGGGATGGCCCCTTTTGAGTGGTACCATCTGTGGGCTGGTAGTCTTGGGTTCTATAAGAAAGAAGGCTGAGCAAGCCAGGAGAAGAAGCAAGCCAGTAAGAAGCATTCCTCCATGGCCTCTGCATCAGCTCCTGATCCCTGACCTGCTTGAGTTCCAGTCCTGACTTCCTTTGGTGATGAACAGGAGCATGGAAGTGTAAGCTCAATAAACCCTTTCCTCCCCAATTTGCATCTTTGTCATGATGTTTGTGCAGGAATAGAAACACTGACTAAGACAAATTGGTACCAGCTTATTCCTGTGACAACCTGATCATGTTTTAGGGAGGACTGTGGAAGGACTTTGGAACTTTTGGCTAGAAGATCCATTCAATGTTAAGAGCTTTGTGGGACGTTGTGTAGGAGCTTTGAAGATAATGTTGAGAACATGGCAGAAGATGGAGGCCTGGCTTGTGAAATTTCAGAGGGAAGATTAAAGACTGTTATCAAGGCCATTGCTAGTTTGATTTAAGATTCTGTCGTTTTGGTTAGCTGGGGCTGAAGAAATCAGCTGTGATTAACAAGATACCAGAACTACTAAAGCAAAACCAGTACATTGCTGGGACTATTGATGCTGGTTATCTGGAGTTAAGATATTAGTGGTGATTAAGAAGAAATCAGAATCATTGGGGTGAAATCTTCTGAGAAGTGTTTTCTGAGAGCACAGAGGCTGCTGCGTTCCAGAGACAGCCAGGTCTTTACTTTGTGCTGTGGCTAGACTTGGTAATGTGTAAGAGTCACACAGGTGGTACTGGTTTTGAAGGCATGAAGGAATTGTGAAGAGCAGCTGAGGCCTGGGCACTGTGAGAGGCCATGGAAGACCATTGGTGAAGGTACAGCCTCAGTTGCAATTGATGGCCCAGGACTGAAGGGGTCATGCAAAGGAGGTGAGGCTTGGCACCATGAAGAGAGCCTATGAGAGGTTGTTGGTAAAGCCTAGTTGCAGCAGAAGACAGTAGTGTTTTGGAGATGCCAGTACCATGAGATGGCCACCAAGAACAGCAGCAGCAGTGGAGTACAGGCATCTGGAACCTAGAAGACAAGATGTGTGCTACAAAGGAGGCAGAGCTGGAGAAGTGACTCAAGTCCTTGGAGGAGTCCAGAAGATTGTGAGTGGATCCCAGACATTGGACAGTTGGAGTTTAATTTTGCTTTTGATTGTGACTGTGCCCTAATATTTTTCCCTCTTGAAGAAAGAAGTTATTTTAGTGGAGCCCACAGTTCAGAGACTTTGAATATTTAAAAGACTTTGAATTTTAAGAAAATGGATATTTAAAAGGGACTGAAATGTTAATATGTAAGAATTTGTAAATACTGTGGGACTTTTAAAGTTATTTAGATCTTGGGGATGAATAAGAATATAAGGGTCGAGGCTTAAAGGTGATGTGTTTGTGTGTCAAGTTGACAAGGGGTCAATTGTACTGGCTAGTTTTGTGTGTCAACTTGATACAAGCTGGAGTTATCACAGAGAAAGGAGTTTCAGTTGAGAAAATGCCTCATAAGATCCAGAGGTAAGGCATTTCCTCAATTAGTGATCAAGGGGCGAGGGCCCCTTGTGAGTGGTACCATCTGTGGGCTGGTAGTCATGGGTTCTATGCAGGCTGAGCAAGCCAGAGCAAGCAAGCCAGTAAGTTACATCCCTCCATGGCCTCTACATCAGCTCCTGCTCCTTGAACTGCTTGAGTTCCAGTTCTGAGCATGGGGTCGTGGATGGAGAAATTGGAGAAAGAATTGAAGGAGATGAGGGTGTTTGCAACCCCATGGAAAGAGCAACAGTGTCAGTTGATCCGATACCCTGGAACTTCTCAAGACTGGACCTGGACCACCAACCAAAGAATACACACAGAGCGACCCATGTTGCTGTCCACATATGTGGCAGAGGAGGACCTTGTTAGTCATCAGCGGGAAAAGAGGGCCTTTGGCCTGAGGGTGTTTGATGCCCCAGTTTAGGGGAATGCAAGGGAGGGAAGACAGGAGTGGTAGGTGGGTGGGGGAGCACCCTCATAGAGGCAGGGGAGAGGGGATGGGATAGGGGTTTCTGAAGGGGAGACTTCAAAAGAGGAAAACATTTGAAATGTAAATAAAGTAAATATCCAATGTCTGTATATATATATATATATATATATGTATATATATATATATATTTATATTTATATATATGTATGTATGTATTTGCTGCTGTTCAGAAAAAAATGACAAAAATATAACAAAACTTTTTTTCAAATTAGCTTAAATAATGAGCTACTTGGTTTCTTTAGTTATGCTTCTCATTTATTTTTTAAAGTGTGCTTGAAAGTTTTAAATCAATTACTTAAATATTTATGGATATTATAAATATTAATTGCTAAGAATATTCTCAATCTATCTGTTCTTTGTGATATATTTAAGCTAATGTTTTCTTTTCCTTTCTTTTACTAAAAAAGATGTTTTGACAGCAGCCCTATCTCTATAGAGGTACACAGACATGTATAACACTATCTGTAGCTATAAACAATAAGTGCATTCTCTAGCTTTTTAGGTCCTGTATAAGTGAAGTATAAGATGAATCACATACACATTCATAAGAACAAGGCTATCTATTGATGAATGAAAGGACATATCAATTCATAAGGGTAAAGTCCTGGAACCCATGTCAGTTTGATATCAGGAGATCTTTTATAGTGAACTATTGTAATATGTTTAATAATTAACAAAAAACCAATCGCATCTGACCAATCTTGTTAATTTCCTTAAGTTTCCCAAAGTCTAAATCCATAGATCATACAAAACTATACTCATCATTGTAATGCAGAACACAAAATATTTCAGTTCTTGCAATTCAAGATGTAGAGAGGAAAATATTAAAGTTAAAGAATGAATGAAAACAGCTTGTGTGAAACTGACCTTGAATGTGTAGGACCATCACACAAAGGCAAATGGTACTGGGTCATTAAACATAGCCACAGGAAACAAAATGAACTCCGCCTTGATAAGGAATGTGACTTGAGGTTGCCTCAGAAGAGAAGTTAATAAGCGCTATCTTACCATAATGTGTTCTGATCTAAATGAATTCTACAGTATCAGTATCCATCCAACTACATCTAATGATTTATCTATTTTTACACTTCCCCTTAAAACGAAAAGTGACTTCCAAATATAAATATGAATAATCAAGTGAACTTTAATAGAGTTAAAAAACAGATAAAAGAATCAGTAGACTCACATAAAAACAAATAAAGAATTAAGCCATGAATTCTTTATGACATGAATCTGATTCTGAAATCCTCGTAAAAGCTGTATTAATAGTACATCTAAATAACTTCAGTAGTGCAACTATTTCTCTTGCCAAATATACCCTTGATTTTGAGATATAAATTTGGAGATAAGGTTAAAATATGCAGTGTGAGCATGAATGATGCTATGTACTAGGGACTTAAGAAATGTGAGGGATCAAGGACATGTACAGTATATATTGCATATAAAATTTGGACAATTTATTAGAGCATTCATAATAATAATGTTTTCTTGAGAAATCATAATGTTCTCTGTACTAGAAGCGAATATTCCTAGGCAAAATAATCAAAGGCAAAATGTTTTAACTAGTGCACTATCCATTATTGATATATGTCTATCATGCTACAAGCGTATATAAATGTAATTGTCAGTTTAGTTGAGGGATGCAGCGCATCAACAAAGTCAGCTAACTAGGACAGATTCGAGGTCTGTTAGTGGCACACAGTTCTGTGTTACCTTCAACTTGACACATAGGAACATCAAGGTTCAGAGACAGGGGGCTAAGATTCAGATGAAATTGACCTGTTAAAAGTTAAAACGTTCTTCAAGTTAACTTAAAATATCAGTTACTTGATTTCTTTAGTTATATTTCTCATTTATTTATTAAAGTGTGCTTGAAAAATTTTAAATCACTTTAAATATTTATGGATATTAATTCCCAAGAGTATTTTGAATCTATCTATTCTTTATAGTATATTTAAAACAATGTTTTCTTTTCTTTCTTTTACTAAAAATGTTTTTATACAATATATTGTGATTTTTCACATCTACCAAACATTCCCAATTCCTTCTTAACTACCTTCTTTTATGGAGCCATACTTGTTCTGTCTCTTGTTAAAAAACAAACAGACCTCAAAAGAATAATAACAATAAAATAAAGAAGAAACAAATCATAATATGACAAGACAAGCAAACAGAAGCAAAAGAGACAAAGGGAAATCATGAGAAATATATATAGATGCAAATGCATATACATTAGCATACATAGAAATCACATGAAAACACAAAACCAGAAGCTGTACTATGAACTGAACAAAAATATCTGTAAGGATTAAAACAAACAAATAAACAAACAAAAGCAAACAACCAAACCAAACCAAAACAAACCAACCAATCAACCAAACTGTTTGTGGTTTTTGTTTAAAACCACAAAGAACCACTGTGACACAGCCTGACAAAAAGAACTTTCAGATATCGCCCTGAGTTTGTTTTATGATGGTTGTCTTCATTTGGTCATGGGGCCTGCCCTTAAGAGTAGTTTCTTTTCTTACTGAGAATCCTTTGGGGAAAAGAATTCATTTACTAGGAGTTAGCAATTAGAGATAACTTGTAGCAACATGCACAGGGCCTGTACTGTTGTGCACCAGATGGGGTCCTCGAGCTGAGAGGAAAAGCTGAGAGGGGCCCTCATCACTAACATAAGGAATGTTCTCTTTTTCTGCATGTAAAACATATCACACATAAAGTTTAAATGCAATTAAATAGATACTTTATATTTTCTAAGTAATGTGTGATTGTTACTATTTTTAAATTAAAATCTCCATATAGCCAAATATTCTAAATAACTGTAATAACATAGTTCATTTTTTTCTTGTCATATTTTCCACTTCTGTGCCAAGTTCCTGTTCACTTTTTCTCCAAGTTACTTCTAATCTTCCTCCACAGGAATCTCACTGCAGACCACAGAGCACATGCATCCCTTATTTGTCTTTCTATGGATGCCTAACCAACCAGTGTCTTCTTTAGGTTATATTCTTCTCTTCCTATATTGTTTTTCCAGAACCAAGATACACATGTCTTTATACAGAGAAAGAAAGAGACATAGACAGTTGTAGCATGGAGCTTTTACTACTCTGCTTTATGCTCCTGGCTGGTCGTTCTTCCAGCTACCCGCCCAGGGAATCTTTGGATCTGGAAATTAAAGATGCATACACATTACCTTATTTTAGTATACTGTACAAACTCAATGGCTGGGCACTTCTAATCCTCTCGCCTGCTACCCCAGGCCTAACTGGGAAGTGGCCAGTGGGCACTTACCCGACATCTCACGAGTCTGATTGGCTTTCTCTCCTGCAGCTCCTATGTCCTGACTGTCTCCCTGCAAAATATAGCGAAATTCCTCTTCCTCCTCCTCCTCCTCCTCCCCCTCCTCCTCCTCCTCCTCCTCCTCCTCCTCCTCCTCCTCCTCCTCCTCCTCCTCCTCCTCCTCCCCTCCTCCCCCTCCCCTCCTCCTCCTTCCGTTCCACTTGCATCTTATCTTATGCAACTCTTGGGATCCCACTCTGTCTCACTTTATTCAAACATTAGTCACTAGCATCTTTATTGATCAATCAAAAACCAATTGGAGACAAGAATTTTCAGCATTTGTAGATGGAGATTCTCAATTAGATCACAGCATCAGAACCAATCCCCTACATGGAGTAGGTAGATAGAGACAGATAAATAGGTATTAGATGTAGATAAAAGTTTAAATAAAAAATGTAGCATGTAGTGTCACAATGCGTTTTATTTTGTTTAAAAGGATTTGTGTTATTCTTACTTTTCTATACATATAACGTCAATATTTACAGCTAATTAATATGCCTTGGTAGTGTGCATTTACTGTGTCGATTGTTATATTAAAAATAAGATCTCTAATTTCTATTCTTTTTAAGCTGCCTTTATTTGAGTCATAGTGCTTCTACATTTTTTGTGTGTCCCCAATATTTAGAATGGGATTTAAATGTTTAAACTAAGTTTTATGACATGAGTTGAATATAAGAACAGGTTATAGAATCTAAAATCATTCAGGCTCAGGTCCTACTCTACTAGGTTGTCTTACTCAAGCCAAATTTCATGAATCCTGGTGAATATCTATATTGTAGGAATTGGAGTCTTTTCTTATATAGCTAGTAGTGATGTGGCTTGGTCATGTAGTGGTCTACTTATTTTATTTTTTGTAAGAAAAAAATCCTATATGATTCCATAGTGGCTGAAAAAGCTAACATTCAAAGGGTATCTCTTTCCCCATATTGGGCCAGAACTTGCTGATGTTAGCAAACAAAGGACCTGCACAGATTCAAACCAACAGGGTCCAAGCACTGAGAAGCTGGAGCAGACACAGTATCACACCCCTAACCAAGACATTATTTGCAGTTGATAGCAGAGAGAGACACAAATGCTTCAATGAAGTGTCACTCCTATGCCCAGGAATATTAGGCAATATTGTATCTGAATTTTTGTAGGGTTTTAATTTTTTTGATGTTTCTTTTTTTGATGATAGCCATTCTGATTGGGGTTAGATGAACTCTCAAATTAATTTTAATTTGCATCTGGCTGATATTTATTGGTATTGTCTGTTGTTAATTTTGGGAAACTTCTTTTGTTCTAATGGAATAACATTATTAGTCCCATGTAGATGGTGATATTAGCCTTATCAGTGTTTACTTTTCATAGTTAATTATGTATTCTCAATATCGAGTTTTTTCTGATGTACAGTAAGCTAAGATTTTCTTCTATTTTGTAAGTTTGCTTTCAGACTCATGATTTTGTTGTTTGTCGTGAAGTAGCATTTTAATTTAATACAATCCCATCCTTTCATCATTTAAGTTATAGTTTATGATATTGGAGTACTTTCAAAGTTCTTAAATTTGTCTTTACCTTGAGGAGTATTTTCTATGATTTCTTCTAGCAGTTTTAAAGTGTCAGATCTTAAAGTATATCTTTGACGTACTTTCAGTTGAGCTTGTTTATAGTGAGAAATACTGATCTCGTTTTATACTTTCACATGAGGATATGCAAGTCTTCCAAAAAAAATTCTAGATGAAATTGTCTGCTTTCATTATATGCTTTTATGAACATTTGTCAAGAATTGAGTGAGTTTGTATCCCAGTCTTTCTCTATTTTATTCAATTTATCTGTATATTGTTTTGTACCAGGGCCATGACAGCTTTATTGCTGTTTCTGTATCATAATTTGAAACCAGGTATTGATAACCAACATTGTTTCTTCAGTTTTGTATTATTTTGACAACTTTGAGCCTGTGTGCCTTTTCCTATTTTAGAGCTTTCTTCAAATTATCTATTCATGATTTTAAAGTTCTTACTGTATAGATATTTTACTTTCTTAGTTAGTTATATTATGATTTTTTAAAGCTAAAATGAATAGTTTATTTTTCCTAATTTATTTTTCAAGAATTTTATTACCAAAATTTGTATGTTCATTTTATATCCTACTTCTTTGCTGAAAGGAATTATCACATCATAGAGTTGTTAATCTTTAGAGTTTTATCAGTTACTTATTTCATTGCTAGAAAAAAATATGTCACAAAAACCACTTAAAATGTTTACTTTTTGCTTAAGATTCTAGGGAATGTAGTCAAGTATGACAGTGTATGGAATAGGAAATAGTACGTGGCTGGTGACATTATCTCAAAAGCCAGCCACTGGGCTACAAAAGAAAGCAAGCTAGAGTAAAGAATAAGAGCCTAGGGTAAGAAAGTGGCAGAGAGTCTGTCTCAGTTCCAGCCCTTGGATTGATGTTGCAAAACTTCTCTGATACTTACTCACTACTTTTATTAATTTCAGGACTCAAACCCAAGGAATAGTAAAACTTACTTTTGATGTTAGTCTTTCTAAGTTTAAATAGTCTACATTCATTCCCACATGTCAACAATATTTAGGTAATTATTTATTAAAACTTTCTGCCAAGGTATTTCTAGATTGTATTGAGTTGGCAACTAAAGTAATTTTTGCTTAAATAACAGTGTTCCTAGTTAAACAGAATTTTTAGTGTCATGAGGTATCATCTATTAATTGTTGTTTTAATGCTTGCTCTATCAGGATCTTCCTCATACTGTTGTTATTTGTCTTCATGAGTTCAATTATATTTCCTACTTTATATTCTCTTACATTAATGGTATGAGTTTGTATGTGGAGCCTCTTAATAAACTTTGATCTGTGGTTTGTACAAAGTGAAAGATACAGAACCATTTGAATTCCTCTCTGGAGCTATGCAGTTTGAGCAACATCATTTCTTGAAGTTGTTATCTTTTATAGTGTACGTAAATATATTTATCTTTGTTGTAAAAAAATAATGTGTTTAAAGATATGTGGTATGTCCAGGTCTTCAGTTCTATTATATTGATCCATATGTCCATTTGTATTCTAATATGCAGGGTTTTTTTTTTATCACTATAGCTTTCTGTAGTACAGCTTGAATTCTGGGATGGTGATACATCCAACAGTACTTTTATTGTTCACAAATACTTTAGATTCATGTGTGTGTTTGTGTGTATGTATTCTTATAGTTTTCAAGATTAGTTTTTTAATATCAGTAATGAATTATATTGTGATTTTAATGAGCATTGAATTGAATCTGTTGATTACCTTTGTAAAATGGCCATTTTCATAATATTAATCCTACCACTATATAAACCTGAAATGTATGTTAAAATTCTGACACCTCCATCCATTTCCTTCATCAGTGTCTTATTTTATTTCACTAGATTACAGTTTTCCCAAGATATTTCATTTTCTGAGGTTATTGTGAAGGGGTGTGGCTAAGTCTGTAGGTGTCTCATTAACATGGGGATGGCTTGGGGCTGCATGGCCACGCCTCTACCTGGGGCAGGGCTTGGGGGTGTGGCCACGCCTCTACCTCAGGAGGGGCTTGGTCTGAGAGTTTAAGAATACTTTATCTGCATGTGCGAGGGCTATGTGTGTTGCTCCTATGTGACAGGCCTCACATGACAGATCTCACATGACAATCCTCTCTACAGAGGGCTGTGGCGGTTGTAGCTGCTTGACAGAAGCCATGGGCCTCTTGAGAACATTGACAAAATGCTTTCCAGTTCCTTTTAGGGGTAACCCTACTGTGTCGCCCAGAGTTAAGACTGTGCTCGACCAAGGGCCAGGCTGCCTGTCAGTCTACCACCCCATAGAATATATTGATTTCTCCATCTATGATCATTGAGAGTTTTGCTGGGTATAGTAGCCTGGGCTGGCATTTTTGTTTTCTTACAATCTGGATGATATCTGTCTAGGACCTTATGGCTTTTAGAGTCTCTATTGAGAAGTCTCAAGTAATTCTGATATGTCTGCCTTTATATGTTACTTGGTCCCTTTCCCTTACAACTTTTAATATTCTTTTTTGTTGTGTGCATTTAGTACTTTGATTGGTATGTGTTAGAAGGATTCCCTTTCTCATCCAATCTATTTGGTGTTTTGTAGGATTCTTGTATATGTATGGCCATATCTCTCGTTAGGTTAGGGATGTTTTCTTCAATGATTTTGTTGAAGATATTTTCTGGCCCTTTGAGCTGGGAATCTTCACCCTCTTCTCTTTCTATTATTCGTAGGTTTGGCCTTTGAGTTGTGTCCCAGATTTCCTGGATGTTTTAGGTTAGAGCTTTTTATACTTTGAAGTTTTTTGACCAATGTGTGTATATTTTCTATGGTATCTTGTACCATCTGCCCAGGTCTTATACTTTGTAAGGCTTATTGTAAATTTGAAGGTTTGTGTGTCTTTTACATGAGAACTCAATGGTCAAAGGTGGGGTAGCAAACCCAGATCAGGATTAAAATTTTCAACAACAACACTGAAACACTTGCTCTCACAAAATAACTTCAAAACAACTGGACAGATTGAGTATTCTTCTTTACTGTAGTCTCCTACAGAATATTCTGCCCCAGCATTTTCTTACATCCTTTGAACTATACATGCCTTCTTATTTTTCACATTCTACCTGATCCAGAAATAATAGTGGCTTCCAATAAGTGTTCTTTCATGCCGTTGACTTAAGAGTGTGTGGAAATATCTTTTTCTTTTTGATTAAATAATATTTATCTCTCACATTAGTTTAAAACACGTTTATAATTCTATGAAGTGATATAAAGAATCTTCTAAGTATCTTTTCTACCAGATGTGAGGTTTGCTAACTCTAGAGGCTCATGAAACATCCCTTAACTTCTTTCCTTTCTTTCTGGTGTTCAAATTGAAATGTTGATAAATCATTATAATGGGCTACTCACACTCTAGAAGATGGCTATACACCCAGGAGTGCTTAAGTATCACAATGTGGACTTGATGAATTAAAATAACAACAAAACAAACAAACAAAAAAGAAAAAGAAACATAAAAAAGCAAATTAAAAAAAAAACACAGGGACCAAAGATTGGTGAGTAGAAAGGGGATTATATCTAGAAGGAGTTGTGGGAGAGGAGTAAATATCATCTGTAGATATTATACAAAATTCTCATGGAATTAATAAAAGATGTAAATGCAACAACAGAGCAAAGAAAATGACAATTAAGACAATAATGTACACTCTTCTCAAAATCTTTAACCCAGAATTATTCCTTTCTATAAGAAACACATGAACAAACATTGGAGCAGAGACTGAAGTAAAGGCCTTCCAGAGACCACCCCACCTTGGGATCCATTCCTTCTGAATACATCAAATCCTGATACCATTGCTGATCCCAAGAATTGCTTGTAAACAGGAGCCTGGTTAGCTGTCCTCTGAGAGGCTCTGCCAGCACCTGACTAAGACAGATGCAGATACTCAAAGCCAGAAATTGGACTGAGCCTGGAGATACACATGGAAAAGTTAGGGTAAGAACTGAAGGGATGCAACCCCATAGGAAGAACAATATCAAATAACGAGTCCCCTCAGAGCTCCCAGGTACTAAACCAACAACCAAAGAGTATACACGAGCCAGTTCATGGCTCCAGCTACATATGTAGCAGAAGACTGGTTTATCTGCAATTTATGGGAAGGGAGGAGCTTGCTCCTGTGGAGACTTGTTCCCTCAGTGAAGGGGGATGCTAGAGAGGTGAGGAAGGAGTGGATGGGTGGGGGAGCACCCTCTTAGAGACAAAGTGGAGGGGAATTTTGTGGGGGAACTTGCAGAGGGAACACAAGGAAGGGGGACACCATTTGGAATGTAAATAAATAAAATAATTAATAATAATCAAAAAATAAAATAATGTAAGTTGAAGTAAACACAATTTCTAGAAATGGAAGGATATACTTCCACACTCTTTATTGATTAGTCAATTGTGTGAAAGACCACTTATTACAAGCCATTATTATTTTTGGAGCAAATTTAATGTAAAGAGTAAAAAATGATCACATGTTGCAAGCAAGTGCGCAAGTGCTTTAGTCAAAACAACATGGCAATGCAGGTTAGATATATCCTCAGTATTGGATAAAGGGATGAGTTTATGGCAGTCAAAGTAAAATGATAATTTCAGAAGTAATGTAGCAAGGACAACATCTAGGAAGTGTTAAAAAGCACCAAGCACTCAGATTAACATGGCAATGACATGACTTTTAAGGGAAAATATGCAATTTTCTCATCAGTTCAAAACTTCGAAACATATGAGGTAAAAGCTAATGAACCACAGTTTCAATATGTATCACAAGGGGCCTTACAGAGACCCTAAAATCTATAGATACTATATACCAATGGTGCTTTGGTTTTGCATTTTTTTTCTTTTGTATATGCATTAGAATATTGACTCCTTCCTCAAAACCCTCCCATATATCTCTATTTGCTATTTTTCAGTGTGGGATGTGGACACACATGGTGTAGAGTGATTAAAGGAGAACTGAGACTTCTATGCTCAAAACAAGGACCATAACAAGGGAGCCTTTTGCTCCTCCTCCTCCTCCTCCTCCCCCTCCTCCTTCTCTCTCTCTCTCTCTCTCTCTCACACAGCACTGTTTATTGCACACAATGAGCAATGTTTGGCTGCTTATAGTAACTGACCAGGACTTAGTTGGGTGTTTTACTATTCATTTCATCCAAATTTTTGGTTCCAGTTTCCTTCTCAACATCATTTTGTTACTTGTACTGGTCAATAATCTTTAACAGAATTTATTCCAAGTGGCTTCTGTGTGGGTTTCAGACTTTAGTCCATTGTTCTTTCATTCTTTATTTAAATCTTTTGGTAAATAATCTAGGAGAAAAGATTATATCAGAAGGCACATAAATTGTTAAGGGAGTAGACCTACAGAAGCAACTCCAGTGTAAGAATAGGCATATATTTTTAGTTGGCATTTTTGCTTTTATCCTTTAAGTGTTATTGAATTTTTTACAGAATGATTACCTATACATGAAAAAACTGTCTCGTTGAAACATGTAAAAGGAATTTAATTTTTCTTTCTCAAATGTTGTAGATCATTACCCATTTAATGATAATTGTTCTTCCATTATACATGAAGCCATCTGTTCAATTCCTGTAGAGATCACTAAAAATACTGCAATGATAATAAAAATCAAACCCATTTTGATAACTTGGAAATACTGAAAGATTCTATTTATATTGCATGTTATTATTTTTTAAAACTACGAAAAAAACTAAATATATATCCTTTTAGTATCTTATATAACTCCAGGTTCCTGCTTATGAGAAAAATATATTCTTGTGGGGATTATAGCAACAAGATATACCCCAGTACCCAAGAAACTAAAATAATAAAAAACCCACTTTCAAATTTATATGTATAAGCCATTTGGTAAAAAACTGACTAGAGCTGAGCTTTGGCAAAATTATTGTTTTAAGTCTGTATTTTAATTGAAATATAATTACATAACTAACTTTCCCAGATTTCTCCTTTCAGCCTCTCCCACACTTTTTCCAACTCCTCCAATAACTTCCAACTCTCCAACTGATAGGCCCTTTTTCTCTGATGGCTATTATTACATCATATATACATGTATATCTATGCACAAATATATTAATAAATCTGCTGAATTTGTATTTTTTATGCATATATGGTTTCAGAGGAGACTAGTGTGCATTGGACAACAAATAAAAAGCTCATTCCTTTGAGAAGCTAATTCTTCGTTTCCTGCATTCATTAGTTGCCTGAAGTTTACTATCTTGGGGTAAGCTTCCAAGCAGGTTTTCAACTTCCACTGTAAGCTGTTCATTGGTATTATCATTAGATAGGTTTTCTTTATGTAATGATTTCTAAAAATGAGTGTTTTACAGCAAACTTTGTGATATTTTTGATCTTCAGTTTTTCTTCCCTATGTTCAACAATGATCCATGAAAAATAGATGCAGGAGTTTTAATGTAGACACATACATTGCAGCTGGGCTTGCCACAGTCTGTTGACCCCTACATTAAATTTACTTGTGGCTTTCTTTGATGGTGTCCATTTGATGTAAAGAGTTCCTTTGATGAGGAACTATAGTTTTACTGAAATAAAAGCAGCAAATGACCTGAGAAAGGCTGACTCTATGGCAGACTGCAAACTAGTAGTTCAGGAGACCAGGCCTGAATATCTCCTTCCCATATCTGGGAACTCAGTTACTGGAGCAACTGCACACTTATGTAAAGGGAACCCTTCCCAGTTTCTAACAGGAAAATTAGCCTAATTGCTCCTAAGAGGTCAAGAGCTAGCCATCTTTGGCATGACGTAAGATTAGTTAGTTTGAATCATAGCATCACCCAGACCCCAGATTTAAAACCCACCAATCAAATTTAGATCACCTACCCCTCCCTATCTTCTTGCCTTTAAAACTGAATCTGTGAATTCAGTCAAGGTCCTTCTATCCCAATTTAATTAGGACCCTGCATGCAGGGATTTTTTTCAATAAACACTCATTTCCACTATCGATTCATCTGCAGAAAAACATTTATTATGTTTCCATTTCCTGGCTTGTGTGAATAGAAGACAATGAAATTTTTCTATAGAATAAAATAGCAAGTTTATTTGGGCATATGCCAATAAATAGTATATCTGGGTCATATTTACTTTTATTACAGTTTTATCTTAGTTTTTATGAGGATTCTCCATATTGGTCTCTATAAGGCTGCACCAAGTTTTATTCTCACCAAGAGTATATAGGGCTTTCTTTTACCTACTTCCTCACCAGCATTTTTTGTTTGTTGCTTTGTTTATCTTGCAATTCTAACTGGAATAACATTAAATGTAAAGTTGGTTAAACTTTCATTTTAATATTGTTAGGGAAGATGTATATATTTTGTTATTTTTTAGACATATCTACTTTTTCCATTGCGACCTCTCTTCTTAGATATCTAGCCAATATCCAAACTTCATTGTTTGTTTCTTTTACTCTATTTTGTTGGCCTGTTTATAGTTCTTTTATATGCTAGATAGTAATCATCTGCCAACATATGCTTTTAAACATTGTTTCTCAGTCTGTATGTTTCTTCTTTACATGAGTAATTGTTTCTCTACAACATAGAAGCATTTTAGTTTTATGAGATCCCATTTAGCAATTGCTTGCCTTAATTCCTGAGCCAATGGAGTCGTTTTTAGAAAGACCTTTCCTATACCTATGTCTTATAGGGTACTCCATGTGTCTCCTTCTAACAGTTTTAGTGTTTCAGATATAAAATTGAGGTCTTTGAACCACTTCTATCTAATTTTTGCAGAATGTTAGATTATGTTCTAGATTATTCTCAAGCATGTATTTCTCTCTGAACCATTTGTTGACCAACCTGTTGGGTTTTGTTTGTTTGTTTGCTTGCTTGTTTTTGTTTTTATCTTTTGCTTTTTTTTTTTTTTTTTGCTTCTTTGTCAAATAACTGGAAACTATAGTTTCAAACATTCACAGTTTCTTCAATTTGACTTCATTGGTCTACATGTTTGTTCTTGTGCCAGTATCAAATTATTTTCATTATTATAACTCTATAATATATCTTGAAATCTGTGATGGCAACTCTTTCTGTATTTTATTTTATTTTTGCTCAGGACTGATGTGGCAATTCCATGGTTTTTATTTGTTTGTTTGTTTGGTTGGTTGGTTGGTTTTTTGTTTTTGGTTTTTTTTTTTTTTTTTTTTTTTTATGTTCCATGTAAATTTGGTGACTTTTTTCTATTTCTGTGAAGAATAATATGGGTATTTTTGTTGAGGCTATGTGGAAGCTGTGATTTGTCTTTGGTAGGATGGCATTTTTTAAGTCTATCAATCTATGAATATGAGGTATATTTCCATTATTTAATGTATTTCTCTTTCTCCTTATTTAGGACTTTGAATTATTCATTGTAAAGATGTTTAACCTCCTTGGTTAAGTTTATTTCAAAGCATGTTGTTGTGTGTGCTACTACTATATATATGAGTGAGGCCATGATATCTTTCTCAGTGTGCCTGTTGTTGATTTACAGAAAAGCTACTGATTTTTTGTACCTTACTACCTTGTCTAAATTATTGATTGTTTCTGAAGTTTTCTGAAGAAATTTGTGGGATTTCTTGTAATTAATAGATCACCCACAAATAGGGCTAATTTGACTTTTCTTATATGCATCCTTTTAATTTCATTATATTCTACTATTATTTCAACTAATGCAACTGACACTGCATTTAAAATGACTGGAAGTAATAAGCATTCCCACCTTGTTTAAGATTTTAATTAGGATTGCTTCAAGCTATTTTAATAGTCATTTAGGATAATACTGGTTATTGGTTTATCATACATATCCTTCGTTTTGTTCTGGTATATTCCCTCCATTCCTTTTCTTTCTAGAGATTTTATTGTGAAGGCAAGATGGAATTTACCAAAGGCTTGTTCTGAATATATTAAAGTAATTTCATATTTATACCTATATATGACTTATTATCTTCATTGATTTACATACATTGAAATTACCCTGAATTTCTAGGATTAAGTCAACTTCATTGTGATGCATGATCCTATTTAGTTGTGACCATATAGAGCTTGCAGTTTTTTTATTGAGAATTTAAAATATTCAATTTAATTTCATCAAAGATATTTATCTGTAGTTCTTCTTTCTGTTGTGTCATTACCTGATTTGAGTAATAGAATGATACTAGCTTCAAAGAGTGAGTTTAGGAGTGATCCTTCTCTTACTTTTTTTTTTTTTTAAGTTTAAGGGTTGGATGTAGTTCTGTTTTAAATGTCTGATAGAATTGTAATGTGAATCTGCCTGGACCTGGACTATATTTTAGCTGAATAGCTTTTGCTAACTATTTCTCTCTCCTTTGTTCGCTCTATTTAGGTTGTTAGTCTCTTATTGGTTTAATTTTGCTAGTTGGATGAAAATTCATTAATTTCTTTTAGATTTCTAATTTACCAGAGGTTTATAAAGTATCTCCTTATATTATTTTCAATTACTTTGGTGGCTGCTATCATGTTTCCTTGTTCATTTCTGGCTTTGCTAATATGGGTTGTCAATTTCTGCAGAGGTAGGTATATCCTCTCCCACTGTGGCCAAACAAGGTAGCCTTATGGGTCAGGAACCTCAGTGCAGACCATCTATTTTCATTAGTTGCTGGCTCAGTCTCTGAAAACTACCAAGTATCTAAGTAACTTGACACTGTTACTTTTACTGTGGAGTTTCTATCCCTATCAGGTCCTTCAATTCTTCCCGAGCTCTTCTGTAAGAGCCTGTGATGTCTTTTGGCTGTGAGTAGCTGCATCAGTTTTGGTCAGCTCTTGGGTAAAACCTCTCACAGGACAGTGATACTAGTCTCCTGTTTGGAAACACAACAAAGTGACATTAATACAGTGTCAGAGATTTGTACTTGACAATAGGATATGTCTCAACTTAGGCCTGTTATTGGCTGGCCATCCCTTTAATCTCTGCTTTATCTTTATCCCTGCATTGCTTTTAGACAGGCCAAATTTTGACTTGAAATTCTGTGTGTGGGTTAGTGTGTTTATCCCTTCACTGAAGGTCAGTCTGAGTATAGGGAAGTGACCTCTTCTGATTTCGTGTCCGTACTGTTATAAAGAGAGCATACAAGAATCTTACAGAACACTAAATAGATTGGTCCAGAAAATAAAATCCTCTTACCACATAATAATCAAAACAGTAAAAGTACAGAACAAAGAAAGGATATTAAATGTCTCAAGGGCAAAAGGTTAAGTAACAAATAAAGGCAGACCTATCAGAATTACACCTGACTTCTCAACAAAGATTCTAAAAGTGAGAAGATCCTACATAGATATCTTTCAGACATTAAGAGACCACAGATGCCAGCACAACCTACTATACCAAGGGAAACTTTCAATCACCAAAGAAGAAGAAACTAAGATATTCCATGATAAAACCAAATTTAAACAAATTCATTCTACTAATCTATACTGAGGATACTATAAGAATAACTCCAACACAAGGAGGGAAACTACACCCAAGAAAACACAAGAAATTAATCATCTCACAAAAAACCTGAAAAACGAGAAACACACACACACACACACACACACACACACACACACACAATCATCACCAACACAACATAAAAGGAATTAACAATCACTGGTTATTAAAAGACATAGGCTAACATATAGGATAAATAAACAGGATCTGACATTCTGCTGCATACAACAAACACACGTCAAAAACAAAGATAGTCACTATGTCCGAATAAAGGGCTGGAAAAAGATTTTCCAAAAAAACAGACCCAAGAAACAAGCTGGTGCACCTATTCTAATATCCAATAAAATAGACTTTCAAACAAAAGAGATAGGGAGGGACACTTCATATTCATCAAAGGAAAAACCCATAAAGATGATGTGTCAATTCTGAGGATCTATATCTCAAATGCATGGACACCCACATTCACCAAAGAAACTTTACTAAAGATTAAATCACACATTGAATCCCACACAATAATAGTGGGGGACTTCAATTCCCCACTCATCAATGGACAGGTCATTGAAACAGAAAGTAAACAGAGAAACAATAAAACTAACAGATGTTATGAATCCAATGTATCTAAAAGATGTCTTCAGAACCTTTCACCCAAAACACACACACACACACACACACACACACACACACACACACACACACACACACACACACATATATATCAGCATTGATTGCATGGAATTGTCTCCCAAACTTATCATATAATCAGATACAAAGCAAGCCTCGAGAGACAAAAGAAGATTGAAACAACCCCTTGTATCTTATCAGATCACCATGGATTAAGGCTGGACTTCAACAACAGAAACAACAGAAACCCCATATACTCATTGAATCTGAACAGATTTCTACTAAATGATCACATCAGGGAAGAAATAAAGATAAATTAAAGCCTTTCTAGAATTCAATTTTACATTTTTTGATTCAGAGCTATTTTTTAAGAATCTTGTAGAAAGTATTGTAGAAAAGTATAAAATAAAGAGGTAATTGTATTCCTTGGCTTCAAGTCTGTGTCTTTGACTTCATCTTATACTGGTTGACTCATAAACACATAGATGAAACTACAAACTCTTGAGGAAAACTCAACTTGGTGATAATGAGTTGTAACTTGAAGCCTGGAGGCAGGAAACCAAGTAATGATGGCAATGGAGGAAATGTGGTCACTTATGACAAAAAGTGTCTGCTCTGTTCCTACTTAACACTGACAAGTCAGTTCTATCCATTCCAATATCAGAGAGGTGGAGGGAGTACCACTGCTCTAGGCATTTTTATTATCAATGATGTGAACATACATGTATAGTTTGACTTCATATAGAACTAGAAGAATGAACATTATAGTACTGGCTATGATAAGTCAAACTGGCACATTCAGGAAGTTTTTTGTCAATGTCTAATATTTTGCTAATGCTAAAAGAAAGTTTTATATACATAGCAAAGACAAAATTATATAAATGACAGAAACTGGCAACACTATGAACAATCCAAGCATTCTATAGAGATAGAACAAGTGATAGATATAATTAAGTATATAGATTCTAGAATTGATGGCACTTGAGGAAAAATATACTCTAATCTGTAGTTTAAATAGAATTATTCCACATGGGGTGATATGTTTCTGACAGCAATATATACTAACTAAAATTATAATGACAAATATAGAAAATCTTCCTTCAAGTTATTCATCAGTGGTATCAAAAAGATTTTCAAGAACCATTGCTTTTAGTTGCCTTCCTGAACTTGAAGACAAGATCTAAATACTGAAGACACTACATACTTTGGACATGTAGGAGGACCAGTAGTCTCAATTAATCTGGACCCCCAAGATCTCTCAAACACTAGACCACAAAACAGGCAGAATACACCAACTGATATGAGGTCCCCAACACAGCAGAGGACTGCTGGGTCTGCATTCAATCAGAGATGATGTATGGAACCCTTAAGAGACTGGAGGCCCCAGGGAGTTTAGAGGTCAGGTAGGGTGGGGGTTGTGGGGTGAGGACATCCTCTTGGGGACAGGGATTGGGAGGAGATAAGGGATGTGGAACAAGCAGAGAGTGGTTGGGTGGGGGTAATAAAATCTGGAGTATAAGCAAAAATAAATAATAAAAAAGTACTATTTCTAAAAAAAATAATAAATTATTTATTACAAAATTATTTTTGCCTTATTTCTAATGCAACACTTTTCTAAACACAACAAAGAGTTTTCAATTTCCATAACATTTATTTTATGTGAGACTCAAAGATTTTCACTGACATAATTACATGTGATTTTCCCTAAACTTCTGTTCTTTGTTGCATGTATTTTCTTATTTAGATGGTGCTTTATTGCTTCATTAGGTCCTAGGCACACCTCCAAAGATTTGTCTCTATATATTTCTCTTTTTTCTAATGCTCAGATCTGTAAAACTGATACAGCTCTGTTTCATCATTAAGGTATTTGCTGTAATAGACCAGGTTTTCTCATACTGTTGTCAAATTAGGAAGTTAAAGTGGTTTTGTACATTACATGCTATGATGGTTTGTATATGCTTTGCCCAGGGAGTGGCATTATTAGAAGGTGTAGGCCTGTTGGAGTAGGTATATCACTGTGGGTGTGGGCTTTAAGACCCTCATCCTAGTTACCTGAAAGTCAGTCTTCCACTAGCCGTCTTCAGATGAAGATGTAGAACTATCAGCTCTGCCTGCATCTTGCCTGTCTAGATGCTGCCTTGGTCCCACCTTGATGATTATGGACTAAACCTCTGAACCTGCAAGCCAGCCCCAATTAAACGCTATCCTTTTTAAGACTTGCACTACTGGTCCTGGTATCTGTTCACAGCAGTAAAACCCTAAGACACATGGTTAATTATTTGAAGGATGTCAATGAACTCATCACAGTCAGAAATGTGTTCATTACAACTTCATGATAGAAAACCCATTCTACTTTATTGAATTCTAATTTATTGAATTCATCTGTATTCTTCATACCTTCATTCACTGAGTCTGAACTCAGTGTAACACCCTTACTTCTGGAGAAGCTGTTTTTCTATTGAATATATAGCATTTAGTCCCCAACACAAGAAGATAAACTTAAGTTTTTCTTATACTTCCTTAAATGAGGAAGTTTAGTTTTTACTTGCTAACACTATGAGACTGAAATGGTCTAGGGTTACAGAGAAAGAGTTAATGAAGTTTCAACACCATATACCTCAAATATGAGGATTGTCTGAGTTGGCTCCCTCTCCCTCTCAACCCAGAGCCTTAAATCTGACTCTCTTCAACATCAACTCTAGCAGGAATTTACTTGTATCATCCTCAGCTCCTAGCCCATCTTCTTGCTTAAGTCAAATCCAATTTATGATAGTCCCCTTCCACCATGTGACTCCTCAGAGGAAGTACATAGCAAGTCTTTGGATCCTACTGCTCCTCCTTCCTCTGCTCATCTCCCTACCTCCCTGTAACACTGTACTCTATAAGATTCTACTACACAGACTGATGGACCACTGCTCCAACTCACAAATTCTCCACCTTCCCTTTCTCTGCCAAAGAGAAGTGATCCCTATGCCAGCTCACCCTGAGAGCAGAGGAAATGCTGTATAAGCCCCCAGAATAATTCCTCCCTGCTCTCTATTACACAACCTCTGTGACTCCATCAAGAAGGAAAGCAAATACCACTTAAACTTCTGGAAAATTCTCCCTCTCCCTCTACTGTTAATAAACCTCATGGCTTTGTCATGAACCTGGAATTTCAGTCTTTCCCGGTCACTGTTCACCCCACATGGGTTAAGTGACTTAATTGGTACCCCTACCAAGGTACAGATTAAAAGTAACTTAAACTGGAAGTTAAGAGGGCAGCATCTATATTCTGTGCACTAATTCCTTACTCCAAAGTCAAAATACCATACTAAACATGCCCCAGTGCTGGCAGGACATCTGTCACACTTCTGTCCAGCACAATTTTTTACAATGGGGGGCAGTCCCTCTTCAAAGATGAATGTCTCCAACATACTAGGTTGAAGCAACCTGGATAAAATCACATGGGGCTTTGATGAGCTTGTTAGCCAGGGAACCCTTCATATGGGAGTGAAACAAGCATGGTAGTAGGATCACATGCTTCTCTTCTCACTTTAAGCCTAGGACAGAATCACCCTACCCTCTGGCTTATAAGATCCTGCTTCCTCCCTTCTCTTTCTCTGCAAAAATCTGGAAGGGGCTATCACTTACTTTATTCTTAGAACTAAAATGAGCATAGAGACAAAATTCCTGATACTTCAACCAGAAACCTCCTTCTTAAAATCATGATTTTAGAGGATATGACTTCTGAGTGCAAGGCGTGCCTACCAAAGCTTCAAAGATGAGTACTATGATAAATGGATTGTTGCTATTCAAGATATTGGAACAGCCTGCTTTCACTGCTTAGGGCTTTGCAACAGCTGTAAAACAGGAGGGATCTTCTTTAAGTGTGACAAAAGAAGGCACTGGAAAAGTCAGTGTCCAAAAAAGACTCTCCCCATGAGGAACTGACATGTCCCTAAGAAACTCTTCACCTGATGCAGCAAAAGCTTCCACTAGAAAAAAAAAAAAAAAGACTGTCTCATTATGATAAAGACAGCAAACAGATGCTGAGCAGTGGTGGTGCACACCTTTATTGCCAGCACTTGGGAGGCAGAGGCAGGTGGATTTCTGAGTTCGAGGCCAGCCTGGTCTACAGAGTGAGTTCCAGGACAGCCAGGGCTACACAGAGAAACCCTGTCTCGAAACAAACAAACAAACAAACAAAACAAAAAAACAAACAAACAAACAAAAAAAGACAGCAAACAGTTAGAACCTTTAAACTTAAAATAGGGCAGCCCTCAGCCCCAACAATTAGTGGCAAACCTGTTCCCATAGAGGCTTTATGGGTTTCCAACATATTGGAAGTCTTCCCCACAAAAATCATCATAAAGAAACATTGGAAATATAAATAAAGTATCAAAAATAAATTTTAAAAAATAGACAAGAAGTTATTCAAATGATTTTATTGTTACTTGGACAGACAAAACAATGTTGAGACAAATGACCCCACAACATTGGCAGCTAATCCCTGTGGCCTCTACTTCTAGGCATAGGAGGCTGCTCCCTTGCCTTTATAACTAAGCAGACCTACAGGTAGGAAGATCATAACAGGTCTGCCAGTCTGATATGCTCTCTCATAGCCAATACCCTCACCAGTCTTCTGGGGAGTGATATTTTAGAAGCCCTAGAAGTAGTGTTTCCTAGCTAACTAGAAATGAATTGCATTGCATCAGGATTGATGATTATACCCATAAAAAATTGTATACTCCAAAGCCTAAAAAGAATCTGTCCTCCAAATCACCCCCAATTCTAAGGAAGACTATTAGATTTAATATTCCTTGCCTTGACTAGCTTTCCAGTGAGCCTATCTGGGTTGAACAATGGCCTCTTTCAAGGGAAAAATTTGAAGCAATCACACAAATATTAAAATAGCAACTTCTACTCCAGTATATTCACTCTTTCCAAAGTTCATGGACCATCCCTGTGTTCTCTATAAAATACAGCACAGGATGATGGAAACTACTTCAATATTTAAAGTGCAATTAATAAAGCCATGTGAGTCTAGAGTTCTTTCTAAGGGGTCTGCCCCATGTCTTACCCACCCCAACTAATGTACAAATGTCTCTCGAGTACATGTCTAAATAGTTGACTCAGTTCTCCAAATGCTAATATTACCGTTTTAGATGAATAGACATATTCAAATTAGAAATAAATTTTGCATATGACATGTTAAATAACAACATATGTATTTTGAGTTCATCTTACATCTAGTGAATTTTTGGCACCTGTGGTAGCCCTCAACACTTAAGTATGTGCTTCCCATAGCTCTTCCATTTTTATCATTCATTCTACCCACATTTACCATAGTCTACTTATTATGTAGATCATCTCTCAATATGAGTTTCTCTTGTGTCGTTGATGTAAATAGATTCAGCCTACATCTACCCTGGTGATTTCTGGAGGCAATTTTGTGTCCTCCTGATACACTGAAGTGCATAATATTTTAATAAATATAAATCTCTATATCTAGGGGTTGGTGACCCCCATAAGCAAGTGGATATCTGTGAGTTTGAAGCCAGTTTGGTTTATGAGAGAGTTCCAGGAGAATCAGAGCTATATAGAAAAATCCTGTCTTAAAAAATCAAATATATCCATTTCTGGTTCCGGATTCTCCCCCTTCTCTTGGGGTGTCTGGACACTGCTGGCATATGTACTAAGAGTGGAATTAGTGATATCCAGAACTGATAGAGTCCATGGCCTCCTTTACCCTCCTGAACATCAGGTGCTGCTACATACAAGTCCAAGAAAAACAGGATCCTGTTTCTGCTGAGAGTAAGTGGTACAGAGGAGGGGAGAGAGAGAAAGAGAGAATGTCTTCTCCAAGGATGTTAGTGTTATAGCTCTTTTAGGTGAAGGTATTCTCTGAAGCTCTTCAATGTAGCAACTCTCTGAGATCATCTTTTTTTGTGCATATACTTTCATTTGGAGTAAACTTATATGCATATCCTTTGTTGTTCTCAGTGAACTAATGATTATATAGTTTTGGGGAAGGGGTGAGAACATCCAGAATAGGCCAAGGTCATTCCCTGAAGTCTAAGGCCACTGATATACCTCATTAACAAGGTGAAGAATTTCAGGTGCTGGGCTACATGACTGACTAACTGTGAAGTCCTCATTGAGAGTTGCCTGGTAAGATGCTTTAAGAGGGAAAGGAGTTTTCCCCATGCCTGCTAGCCTTAGGATGAGATTTCCAATTTCAGATTTTGAGATTTCTGCAGTTTGAACATGCTCCACCTCCCCTGTTCAATACCAGTCCCTCAGGTAGCATGGTCCATGTGCTGCAATACATTCATTAAATAAACATCCAGAATTTCCTGTCCACATGAACCACCTACAACGTTAAATAAATGTACAGAATTTCCTGTTGTCACAGGCTTTGTTCCCACAGCAGTTGCTTGCATAAAAGAATATAAAAGTTTCAGTGAGCATGTTTCATATACATTGTCACTATTTACCTCAGCTTGCAAACAGTACATAATAAACTACACCAATATTTAATAAATATTCTCTTTTTTGTCCAAACTTTTATTATTAGCTGAGTAATTATACTTTGTTCAGATTTTTATTTTCTAAGTTATCTTTTATTAATCTAAAGCATCAGGAATTAAGCCCAGAAAACCTAAAGCTCTATGTCTCCTATGTTGAATTGGCCCACTAGTATTTTGTCAGTGTGTTTTTAGAACAATTCTGTCAGCTTTAAGAAGTATAAGTAAGTTCATGCAGGACTCAGCAGAATTCTTTCCTCTACGTATGTGATTTTGGTGCTGTCTCATGACAACCGAAGTTATGGGAGACCTCAAGGCTCTAGGACAAGAATGTAAGACAATGCTCACATATATCTTATCGCTAATTGATCTCTTCATATACCCACTTTAAGGGTATTTATTAATTGTGAAAGTAAAGGACAATATTATGTTGCAAGAAATGAGAGTGGCTTTTTCCAGAGTGAGCTCAGAATCCTGTACACACAGGCATGCTCCTCAATGTCCACATCCCAGCATGTACAAAATGGAGGGCTCTCAGCTTCCTGTTAAATTACATCTGAGTGCACAGATCTTGGACAGAAATCTCCATTCAGTCAACACTTATTTTCGTCTCTCAATTACTGGAGCAATATTTTTCCTGCTCAGTAATTTTATAAATAAAGTGGAAAAGCCCAAAGTTTGGAATCAATAACTATTATATGATGAAGAGTGAACCTGAATCAATGTCCATCTAGTGACTGCTGGCAGAACAATCTTTACATTTTATCTGCTGATAGCTAATATTGTCTGATTGTTGAAGTTTAAAAATGAAGCTATATTAGGGCAGTTGAATATATTTTGTGATCCTTGAATGGAGCCTCCATTGAATCAGGCATTTTGCTACAATCTTAATATTAAAATCAATTCAAAAAATCTCAATATTATCTACTGCACCTCATCTAGCTATATTGCAGGGTTATGCTATGGTTAGTGTCTAAATTTGCCTTGTTAAGTAATTAGAAAAAGACAATAGAAAGATATTTATAGTCATTGTCTAATTTGTACATTTAGTCAGATGAGCTCATTTGTGAAGCACATATAATGAATTCCCTTTTCTAATAATATGGCAACTTTATGATTCTTCATTTCATATCTTAAGCTGTCTGTGTTAATGAAAGCACATTTTATAGATTTTCTTCACATTAGTACTGTCCATTAAGCAGAATGTTATTTCAGTCCACAATAGACAATTAAATGGATATACTTGCCATAGTAATTTAGTCTCAAATTTGAGTTTTTGCTATTTAAAAAAAAAAAAAAAGTGAGCGTACTTTTAAAAGCAGTTACTGAATGTAGAAAACATTATTTGAAGCATTTAGCATCTGATCATTAGCATTACACTAGCACATGTTTATTTCATGTAGTAAATTTTCCATTATTTCCCGAGTGGTTTACCAATTACAAAGTATGTATTTCATGGTAAATGTATATATTTCTTAAGTTATTCCCATAATGTCAGTTATCCAAGCAAAATACGTCAGTCTCGTAGAAAATATTCAGAAATAATCCTCACTTAAGTTAAATGCTTTTCCTCTTCAAAAAGCCCAGCCAGAACCCTACAAATACAGAGACAGAAGATCGCAGCCAACCATTGGTCTAAGCACAGGGTCCTCAATGGAGAGGTTAGAGAAAGGACTGAAGGAGCTGAATGAGTTTGCAACCCCATATGAAGAACAATACCAACCAACCAGACCCCCTAGAGCTCCCAGGTACTAAGCCACCAACCAGGGAGTACACATGGCTCCAGCTGCATATATATAGCAGAGGATGGCCTTGTCAGGCATCAATGGGAGGAGAGGTCCTTGGTCCCATGAAGGCTTGATCGATGCCCCAGTGTAGAGAAATCGAGGGTGGGGAGGCGGGAATGGGTCAGTGGGTGGGGGAAAATCCTCATGGAAGCAGGGGGGATGGGGTAGGGGATTTCTGGGAAGGAGAGAACCAGGAAAAGGGATAACATTTGAAATGTAAATAAAGAAAATATCCAATTAAAAAAGAAAACGATACTACAATAAAAGAAGCCTAAAATTTTTATAATAAAGTTCAGGACCAACTGTATAAGTATGTTTATGGTAAGAAACAAATTGAAGGATGAAGGAAGTGATGATTTTTGATTTAAGAGCGATTAGTACACAGGCTTTGTGAGGGGTGAATCCCAGTACCCCAAACCTATAAACCAAAGCCCAGAGAAACTCAAATCCCTTATGTTTTGTCAGACAATGTTTGTACGTAGCCTTTGTACATTTTTGTGTCATTAAACTACCACTAGATTACCTAAAATAATAAATGAAATATAAATGTTTTGTAAATACCTATTGTACCATTCTATTCTGAGTATGAAGACCACAGTGAAATCTCAATATATTTAGCACAAAGGACAGTTACAAATATCTTCTATCACTGGTTGTTTGAACCTGTGGAGGCAGTGCTTAAGGTTATATACTACTGCCTATATTTCACAGGAAGTAATAGATAGACTTTCTATATGTATGTATATATAGTAATCGAACACTTGAGCAATACAGTTGAGATTGCAATTATAATGAGCTATACAACACTCCCATGAAGATCATTTAACTAAACAATATTAACAAAATAATTGACAGAAGAGAAATCTAATAGGACTTAAGCTTTGATAATAAAACATCATTTAAAGACATAGAAAATGGAAGACTTAGTATTTCTAATAGCATCTGCGTTACAAATAAGATATACTTTTGTTTTCAAGAGGTTCCAAAAAATGTATAAATGTTTACATTTGGGGCCACAAATTCAATTCTAATAATTTTAAGGGATTACAAATGAAGATTAGGTTAATTGAAAATAATGACTGTTATAATAATATTGATGATTGCTGCTGGTATGATTTTTTATTAATAAATGTATGTCATATATATATAGTTAAATAAGCACAATTAGAAATAATTATCCATCATAATCCAATGGAAATAGGTTAGAGAGCTAGAACAGTACTTAAGTGGACTGGTTGCTCATGTAGAGGATCACTATTTGGCTCCCAAGACCCACATGGATGGCAACAGTCAACTGTAACACATCCAGAGAATATATTTCCTTCTTCTGGTATCTGCACACAGTTTATGCAGTTGAGCAGAGAAACACATGCACTCAAAACACATATATGTAAATAAAAATAAATTAATATTTTAAAAGTACTATATTAAAATGTATAATTAAATAATTTCACAAATTAGAAATTAACAAAATATATATCTAAATAATTTCAGGTTTAAATTTCAATCACAAAATATTCAAATATAACACAAATAAGCACTCAGTAATTATAAAACATGAGTAAAAATCCCAGCCCCAAATTAATCATATGCTAAGTATGCTAAATCATAGGCTAAACATGAGATGATCAATTTTATTAATTTTCAAAATGTAAAAAAAAAAAAAACGGTAGCATACCAGTTTAATTCAAATATTAAATATTAGTAAAGTTATTAATCTTTGTTAAGATCAAATTGAACTATTGGTTTAAAGCAAAGTTTGGATAATTTTCTAGAGAAATACAAAATATCTTTATATTGTGTTCAGTATTTACAAATTAATAATAGAAAGCACATTCAAACTCACCTCCTCATTTTGCCTTGTGATTTATCTATTTTCAGTTTGCTATGAACAATCTTACATTCTTTTTTCCTGAATACTTATAAATTTAATATGCTGAAATCTAAAAAGTAAAAAGTTCTAAAAATATTTAGATGAAAAACCATGTTTATCATGGTACCTTGTATATTATATAGTTAACAATTTCCATTGGAAAAAAAATCTTTAAAAGACAAAATTGAACATAGTATACAATTCTACTAATATTAATTGGTGTTTTCTAGTATAAACATTTCAAATAGTTACTAATTTCCTTAATTAAACCAGTTATATCTGACTTCTCACATATATTAAATTAGTCATTAATTTCATACTACATTGTAAATATATTGTTATAGTTTCCCATTGTTTACTTGGCCAGAAACAGTGATCAAGAGATAAGATTGTGTTACTGAAGTTATTTATGATCAAGTAGGAATTATTTTAAGTAGACATAATTCAATAATTTATTAGGTTTTATATTTTTTCTATTCTTGATGTAAAGTATATGTAGTTGAAATCTTTATGATAAAATACCTTATAAGTGGAAAGACATTGCCAGGTGATTAATTCCAGATCTATTTATTTATTTATTTATTTATTTATTTACTTATTTATTTATTTTTGGTTTTTCGAGACAGCCCTGGTTGTCCTCGAACTCACTCTGTAGACCAGGCTGGCCTCGAACTCAGAAATCTGCCTGTCTCTGCCTCCCAGGGGCTGGGATTAAAGGCATGCACCACCACTGCCCGGCGATCTCCTTTATTTTTAATCATTCATAAATAAATACTGATTCTACTTCCAAAGTGATATGTTGTCAGATATGAGTTTGTATAGGTCTCTTATGTGCTATCAAAATTCTCTGTCCGTTCACATGTGTATCAGTCCTGCTATGTCTTCATGGCTCTGTGCATTTGGTGCCATCCACCACCTCTGGTAGTTACAATCTTTCATTCTCCTCTTTCTCTAGTTTTCCTGAGTCCTGAGGAGAGGAATTTGACAAAAGCATCCCATTTAGAACTGTGTGTTCCAAAGCATCACACCCTCTGCACCTAGTTGTGTGTCTTTTAGTTTATTACCATCTACTACAAGAAGAACCATCTCTGAAAAGGGTTGATATTAAAATATACATATGTTAACTTTATGATTTTCCTGATTATTTTACTTTCAATTCCTAAATGATCTCACTATATAAAAACTCACATGCACAAGAGCCTGTTGGTTAATAAGAAGGAATTAGAAGTAGGTGACTTCATTAATTTTATTTATACATAGAATCAACTGCCTTCTTTGTCAGAAAATGGTTAATTATGTTGCAAGTACATGACTTTCCATTGGTATCTTACTTAAAGTAGCCCAAAATTAACTAAAATATTTAAATAGCAAACTATTTTTTACTGTTCAATTCTGTAGTAAATGGTCATTTCCTGTAATACAGCTGGGTTTAGCAGAAAAACCATATGACTACTGAAATTCAATTTAATACATTTATTAATAGATACTTATCTCTGCTATGAAACATCATGGATTACAATTCAATATATATTCCCTAAAGTGCTGCATGCAAACAACATTATAAAAGAAAGTTGTAATGGATCATGGTAAAATAGATAAAGGGAATGTCCCCTTGTCCTTGGGGACAGAGCTGCCTGGTTCTTCCAAGGAGGCACACCAGAACAGAATCTTTTTTGCATTATTAGTTGAGACTGTTAAATTTCACAATAAGAAAGTATAATGGCAGTGTGCTTGTCCCATTGTGAAAAGATTGTGAGGTAATATATAACTTTACTGAATATATGAGGAATACAACTTTATAAATTTTACTTTTTAAGAATTTCACTATGTAAATACAGATCAGAATGATAAAAATGTTCAAAGGTCAAAACTAGATAATTAACTCACACAATAAAAATGCAAAAGCCATGCTGTCAGCACTTATCATTATGTTTTGTTCTAAAGCAAAATAATTTGCATTAAGTTTCATGGGTAAACTAGCTTAGATTTTAAAAGCACTCATAGAGTAAATATTTGTTGGTTGTTGTGTTAATCACTAAGGAAAGATGTGCCTCAAAGAGTAGAAAGCTCATTTCATGGTCTTTATTTAAAACAGTGCATGCGAGAAAGCAGCATCATATTTTATTGTCTATATAGAGGACATGTTATGAAAACAAATAAATTTTTCAGTTTATAAATGTGCATTATAGAACATTTAAAATGTATAATATGTGGGGAAAAGAGGAAAACAATGATAATTTTTTAGATTTTGAAAAATTAATTTTTGAGAATTTTATGTATCTATTCAATAATGGTTCCCTTTCATCTATCCTTAGATTCCCGCACCTTATCCCCATGCAAAATTCATTTTCCTCCACCTCTACCTTTTCCTCCTCCTCCTCCTTCTTTTCTTCTTCCTTGTCTTCTTTCTTCTACTTTGACCCATTAATTCTAATCCCTGCTACCCATGGATGTATATGCCTCAGATCATCCATTATAGTACAGAAAACTTACCACTCTCCACTTCTTCATTGACTCAATTCCTAAGAGCCATAAACTCCTCAATAAGGCAAGGGTTCTTTGAACTCCACTTTATCAATGCTAAAAATTTAGCTGCCTTCATCTTGCACAGATTTCCTGTGTAGTTTTGAGTTCATGTGGGCTATAGTTATCCACTACCCACAAGGCAGAACTGCATAAACATGACTCCCATACTCCAGCTCTTGTATTGTTTGCAAGACCTCTTCCATAATATTCCCTGAGTCTAGGTGGGGAAGTTATAAACATATTCTTCTTGGGGATGAAACTCATAGCCATTTATGCTTAGCGTGTTATCAAATTATGAGTCTGCATACAGTAGTACCCACTTCAAAAATAAATGTCTTTAAGCATGATTGAGGACAGCCTGTATCTATGAGCATAAACATAAACGTTTAAAAGTGAGTTTGACAGTGTGACCAGTTAAGAAAGTGACAACAGTCAGTTCTCATTTATAACTTAGGATTTTTATAACCATGCGATTTTGACCAAGTTCCGAGCATGAATTATCTTTATTAGAACATGCTTCAGATTCAGTCAGAAGCCTTTCCTTACTCCGTCACAATCATGCCATTATTGTACCAGTGTGCACATTTTGCCTGGAATATCATGGGTCTGGTGTTGGTGAGAATATTAATATCTTTTCTCCCTTGTCATCTTGCATAAAACCTTCCACCCCTTTAAAAACTAGAAACCAAATATGAAATTCTCAAAACAGTAGCAGCAATACTTTGCATTGTATTGGATAATTCTAAAGTTCTCTAATCAATATGTATTTCATACCAGCAATACAGTTTTTATTTACATGTCTTCTAGGAGAAGCATTGTCCAAACATGCAGGGTACCGCCATTCGAATGTCGATTTTAAAAGAATTTTTCAAGTTATCTTAACATTTAGTGGGTTTCCCTAAAATTCTTTTATAATTAGTTAGTTTAGGTCATCATATCCTCCAGGCACTCATCTGAAACACCCGACTCTGTCAATTGCTACATAAGTCTTTATGTCCCCTTATCCCAAATCCTTTGTCACATGTTTTACACTATCTCATTCAATTCTACTTTAATTAAATTGTAAGTTAGCAGGTTTCCTTATGAATTTTCACTACACTTCCTTTCAGTTAATTTTCTCCCTATCCCCTGGTCATCTTTCATACTTCCATTATCTTCCATAATGAAACCTTTTCTAATCCCAGGACTATACAACACTACTTTAACTTTACCTAGAGTATACTGTCTTATTGCATTAATATCACTCACTCCCCATGAATGCTTTCTAGTTTTTGGCTTATATGTATGCTCCAGGTTTATCAATATATTTAAATCCTGGATGCTTATACAATAGAGAACACAAGACCTTTGCCTTTCTGGTCTCGAGTTGTCTCATTTAGTATAATTTTTCCAGTTTCACTCTTGTGCCTATAACTATTAAGGGTTTAAAAGTATGTCTTTTAATTATCCATCTGCTGCTTATTTAAAAAATAGCAAACCATGACTTTTTTTCTCCATATTCTTACATTTAACCTGGCTTATTTTATGTTCATACACTACAACAGATTGCCAATGACTTGATGTTCTAAAATAGCAGAAAGACCAAATCCCAAATGAAACAAACACTTAGAAAGGGCTTGGAGAGAAAGACAGTATTCTCAGAGCATATTGCATAAAATTTCTTTTCAATAAATATGAATAAATATCAAATCAGAAATTAATGAAATAATGGTTGAAAGAAATAAGTGATTGGGATGCTACAGAAGACTAGAGAGGAGGCTTGTATCTCACTTAGAAGGGGGAGTAAAATCGTCAAAAGAGGCAGGTGGAGGAGAGAAGAGGGAAGGGAGGGAAATGGGGGTCTTCAGGCTCAGGTGTGGGAAAGGACAGGAGAAATGGCCAGATGGCCATGGGAATGAATGAGAATCTGCAACTGCCTGAGGTGGAGAGTTAAGAGGCATTTCCAGGGAAACAGAGATCCAGGATAAGAGATGCCCCCAAGAATCAGTTGAGTTGTCCTTATCTGTAACTCATAGCATTGGGGATATGGAACTTGAAGCGGCCACCTCCTATAGCCAGGCAGGAACACCAATGGAGCAATAAGAACACCAACCCACCCATAAAACTTATGACCCAGAGTTTTTACTGCCTATGAGAAATGCAAGGGTTAGGGATGAAGCAGAAACTGAGGGAATGGCTAACCTAATAACCAGCCCAAATTGAGATATATCCCATGAGCAAGAACCAATCCCTGACATTATTAATGGTATTCTGTTGTGTTTACAGAAAGGAGTCTAGCATGGTGTCCTCTGAGAGGCTCCATCCAGCAGCTGACTCAGACAGAATCAGACACCCACACAAAAAAAATTTGATGGAGCTTGGGAACTCTTACGGAAAAATAGGAGGAAGGATGGTAGCCCCTAAGGGGATAGGAACTCCACAGGAAGACCAACAGAATCAACTAACCTGGAATCTTGGAGCTCTTGTAGACTGAAACACAAACCAAAGAACATACACAGGCTGGACATAGGCCTACCCACATATATGTACCATAAGTACAGCTTGGTCTTCATGTGGGTCCCGAACAACTGGAGCGGGGCTATCTCAAAAGCTCTTGCCTCTGTGTGGGATATGTTGTTTTAGCTGGGCTTCCTTGTCTGCCTCTGTGAGAGAGGATGCACCTAGCCTTACAGAGAAGTGATGTGCCAGGTTGTGTGTGGGGAAGGATACCCAGAGGAGAAGAGGAGTGGGGGTCAGGGAAGGATTGAGGGAGGAGTAACCTGGAGCTGGGCAGTGAGCAGGCTGATTAATATTTCATTGTGGACATGTGATTGCTCCTTTTTCATTCTCCAGTTAGCAGACATCTCGATTGATTCCTGTTTCTGGTTATGGGGAATAAAGCTGAAATGAACATAGGTGAGCAAGTATCTTTGTGGTAGGGTGGAGCATCATTGGGGTATATGCCCAAGAGTCATATATCAGTGTCTTGCAGTAAATTGATCCCCAGTTTTCTGTGGAACTGCCATATTGATTTCCATAGTAGCTGTACAAATTTAAACTCCCATGAGCAATGGAGGAGTATTTCCTTTGCTCCATGTCCTTATCAGCATGAGCTGTCACTTGTGTTATTGATCTTAGCCATTCTGACAAGTGTTAGATGAAATCTCATGTGGTTTTTGACTTACAATTCTCTGATGGCTAAAGCTGTTGAATGCTTCTTAAGTGCTTCTCAGCCATTTGCTATTCCTATGTTGAAAATTCTTTTTGATGATCTGAACTTGATTTATAAAATAGGATTATTTGACTTTTTATATCAAATTTGAGGTTTTTTAAAAATAAATTTTTGATATTAAGCCTTATCATATTCAGAGTTGGAAATAATACATTTTCCCAGTTTGGAGGGTACACCTTTGTGCTTTTCTATTCCTTACAGAAGCATTTTAGTTTCATGAGGCAGCATTTATTAATTGTTGATCTTAGTTTCTGCACTATTATTCTGTTCAGAAATATGTCTCCTGATGTCTTTAAAGCTATTTCCCATTCTCTATTCTATTGCTTAAATATAAATGGTTTTATGCTGATATCTTTGATCCACTTGAACTTGAGTTTTGTGCATTATGATAAATATAGATCTTTCACACTCTTCTATATGTAGACATCCAGTTAGATCAACACAATTTGTTGAAGATACTTTCTTTTTCAAGTGTGAATTTCTGGCTACTTTATCAAAAATCAGGTTTCCATAAGTATATGGACTTTGATTTGTGTTTTCAATAAGAATCTATTGATCAACATGTCTGTTTTCATGTGACTTTTATTACTATAACTATTTAGCACAACTTGACATCAGGGATTATGATATCTTTTGTGATTTTTGTTTGTTTGTTCTTCAGGATTGTATTAGCTATGCTGGGTTTATTTTTCCATGTGAAGTTGAGTATTGTCCTTTGAGGTCTTTAAAAATTGTGTTGGAAATTTGATAGAGATTTCATTGAATCTGTAAATTGCTTTTGATATGATGGCCATTTTTACTGTATGATTACCAATCCATGAGCATGGGAGTTCTTATTATCTTCTAATATATTCTTCAATTTCTTTCTTAAAAACCTTAACATTTTTATCATACAGTTCTTTTACTTGCTTGATTAGAGTTACTCCAAGATATTTGACATTATTTAAGGATGTTTTGAAGAGTGTTGTTTTCCTGATTTCTTTCACACTCTTCTTGTCATTTGTGTATAAGAGAGCTGCTGATTATTTTGTGTTAATCTTATATCCAGCCACTTTGCTAAAGGTGATTATCAACTGTTGGGTCTCCCTGGTGGAATTTTTGGGATCATTTATGTATACTATCATATGATCTGCAAATTATGATACTTTGTTTTATTCTTTTCCAATTGTATCACTTTTAATTTCTTTAAGTTATCATATTGCTCAATTTAAATCTACAAGGACTATGTTGAATAAATATGGAAAGATAACACGAAATTTGCTGTCAAATGAATGCAATTAGAGAAATTCATCCTGAGTGAAGAAACCCAGAAAGACAAACATAATATGTGTCCAGTTGTTAGTGGATATTAGCTGTTAAGTCATTGATAATCAAGCAACAATATATAGACCCAGAGTGGTTAGATAAAGAGGAGGTATCTACGATGGGATTATGGATCTCCCTGAAAAGAGGAAATAGAATAAATTTTGCAGGTGGACTGAGGTGGAAGGATCAGGTGGGAGGAAGGAATGGAAAGAGGGAAAGAGGAAGGGCAGATAGGAACAAATCAAATTGGGAAAATTTGGAGGGAGGAACCTGGTGCAGTAGAAATGTCTTGAAATCTATGAGGCCAATTCTAGTGAGGACTCAGAGTGATGGAGGGTACAGAGACCTTTTATGGATAGGCAAGGCTTCAAATTGAGTGTATTTCATTCAGTTGTGTTGTTAGTTAACAGAGCTCCTTGGAGATCCCTAAACAACTCAGTCTGATGGTAGGGCAGAAATTTGCTTTATGAAAGCTGGCAGGGGGCCCCATTTCTCAGGACCACATCCACACAGCTTATTTATTGCAGACAGGTTAGGCTAGTACCTGCATGGATCCTTCACCCCTATGTTCTAATTTCTTTGGGTAAGAAGGTACTCTGCAAGACATCGAAAGAGAATCCTGGATTCCAGCTACAAAACTCTAATCTAATATTCTATTCTGCCTGAAAGATGTTCTGGGGCAAAGGTGATACAGAACTTGTGGGAGTATCCAACCAATGATTAGTTTAACTTGAAGGCCATGCCATGAGACCATGAAAAGAGAGCTCATGTCTGACACTACCTGGACAGCCAGGAACTAAATACTAGATAGCCTACACTCCAGGGTAGAACTAAAGACAACTTGAAGAATATCATTGAAATATTTAGTATTAGAATTATGCTATACTCATACATCAGTGTCCTGTCCAGTCCTAAACAGAAAGACTTTCTCTGGCAGCAAATAGGAGAAAATGAAGAACTCCACAGTAAGATGTTATGTGGAGAGTCTAAATTGGAGGTCTCCATTGGATGCTTTTCCTTAGATGTTGAAAAACCCTGAAGAAGACTGTGAGAGTCATAGAGGTTGAAGACACCAAGAGAATGTAGTCCACTGGGTCAAATAAGGAAGTTCTACATGGGCTCACAAAAACTTATGCCAAAATTATGCAGCCTACATGAGTCTGTACCAGGTCTTTTGCTTATGGGTTATGTGTGTCAGCTTAGTGCCTTTGTGGGACTCCTAACATGAGAACAGATGCATCACTGACTCGATTATCTGGTCTTGGGAACATTTTCTTGCAATTGAGTTGCCCTGTCTAGCCTTGGTATGATTTGCCATGTCTTATGAGAAACTATATTGGAAGTTTTCCTATTTTGATTATTGTTGGTTCAGCTTTCCTGGTATTGCCCCATGTGGTAACTATGTGCTTAGCTCTGACAATGTTTCATGTAAATTAAAATAAGTTCCTTAAAAGGCCTCTGGATATTTTATTCCATTAGATATGCTAATTCTGCTTTATGCAAGTTTGAAAATTGTGTACATTTTGCCTATTAGCTTAGTTAAGGAAGGTTGTAGCAACTCACTGTCTGCAGTAGCCAACAACTGTCTGTTGGGTACTGAATCTATATAACCACAGTAATCAAGAACTTGAGGGCAGAGACCGTTAGTTCAAGGACCATAAGTTCACATTAGCCCCTACCTGATGAATTTCACTGATGTTCTCAGATCTACTAGACAAAATTACACTTCATCAAGTTGTGCAGAGAGACTGAAATGTTCAATTTTAATGAGCTTTAACCCACACTTGGTAGAGTTTTCTACTGATGTAGCTACTACTGAGTTATTTACAGCCCTGTAAATATTGCAACAGATTAACTGATTCATCAAGCTACATTTCAGTAGGATTGTTTCTTTGGTTTTCTGTCAGAGTCTGATCTGGGACATATAAAATTTATTCGTGTCTCCACAATGGGAAAAAGTCATGCTAAAATAATGGAGATCTTCCCTTCCTTGTGAAGAAACCACAAGCTTGAAATTTTTCTCTGACTGTGTCATAGTCACTGACAGAAATTGTGATGAAAGGGTGTACTCAGATATTCTAGTGTTTCAAGTGGGCATTCCATGCTCATCCATAGTACATGAACTTCTTAATTAATTACTAGACATCTTCAAAGGAGTATATACAAAATTTATTGTGCATTTGGTACATTCATTAGGAAAAGCAGAACCCATGACGTTGTAAATGGTAGTGTTAGTAACTCAAGGAGACATTATTTTACTACTTAGTGTAAACAATTTTCACGTTCATTGTACTAAATTATAATTTCCGACTTATGTCCTCTGATTTCTTTAAGCATGTAGCAACTACAATTTAAATTTGTTTTCTTTAAATCTAATATACAGTTAATAGTACTGTCACAGTAAAACCTGATAAACTTTCTATTTACTAAATAAGTAAAGAAGTGAATTAATATATTAATTTAGATTGTATAGGGAATTTATTTTCTTGCCAGGATCATTGTTCTTTTGCTTACAGAAATGTTTTTCCCCATTTAATTTTATGAGTATGTGTGTTTATTTATCTCTATTGTGTATAAATCTATGGCGATAGCACATTCATAACTGTTAAGTTTGGAAAAGATCTATTAATCATGTGAAAATTGCTTAAACTAAAGAAAAATAAACTAATCTGGAATAAAATACAACTTCAAAGGATCAGATCATGATCAAAAACTGGTTATGGCTGTGTTATCTGATCTTTAAACACAACATTCCCCCATGCATTCATCAGTCATGAAGACGTAGAAAAACACATAATACTGCAATAAAAATTAGGTCCAGATTGCAATAAAAATTAAGTTCAAACTCTTGAAGACAGGGACTGAAACACCTACATATAGCATCACAAAAGCCTCCTGTTAGAATTGTTCATGTATTCTCAAGTCTCAAAATATATGTAGCTCCTGTTTGAACTGACCTGGTGTAAATGAGTTATTGATTGATCTAGAAATCTCTGAATATCAATATCACATCATATAGCTTCCCCATGTCCAGAGAGAACAGAGAAGCTGATGTTACAAGGAAAGTTTTTTCCTTAGTTAAGAACTCATTTTTACATGAAACTACATCTTGGGTCATTTTTAAAAGTTAATGTTTAGTATTATTTAATTTCTCCAATACAGATTAATAGTGTCAGAAATAAAAATAATTAACATGTATTGCTATCTATTGATAATAAACAAAGAAAAGAGGCAAAGCACATATTTAGCCAAATACCTTCTTCATAGGGTGGGTGGGGTTTTTGTTTGTTTGATTTGTTTTGTTTTGTTTGTTTGTTTGTTTGTTTATCTACCTTTAGAATATCACATGAGTTGTGGAGCTTCCCTCAAACTCAGAATGTTTTCTGACTGGAAAATGATGTCCAACATGCATCTACCATATCTTCTTCATTCATTCATCTGCTAATAAGTACCTCTGTTGATTTTTGCTATTGTGAATAGTATATCAATAAACTTTTGTATGAAGCTGTCTCTTTGGTTTTATGACTTCATATACTTTAGATATGTATTCTAAAGTGGGATCATTAAATTTTGTTTATAAGTTTCACATTTTTGCTTATTTAGGCACCTCTACATTCCTCTCCATAGTGGCTGCACTAATTTTAATAGTGCTACAGTGCTCATTTTCTTTTTATCCATTCTCACTACAATTTGGTACTTGTTTAGTTTTGGGTTTTTTTTTTTTTTTTTTTTGGTTTCTTTTATAATAGTGATTCTAACTGGAATGAGCTGGTAGTTAATTTGTAGTTTTATTTTCATTTACCTAATTAACCCATGTTCCATTAAGTGCTACTTAGTATTTCATTATTCAGGCTTATCAAAATTTTATTCCACAAGTTCTCAGTCTGATTGACAATTAGGTTTTGCTTGCATGCTTTTCCATATTCATTATTCTTAAATAAGTCCAATGTCATATGCCCTCCAAAACAAACTGTCTTTACAAAAGCTTCTGTGCTCATCTATACATTATGCATGATGAACTTTAGTGGTTGAATCAAGGAATAATGAAATAGATGATAACAAATTTCTTCTTAAAATATTAGTTAATGAGTACTAGTTATGAAGCTTTGTCAAAGCATACAATTGAAGGGATTCATGATGAATAACATTACTGTATAAACTAGAGACATTTGAGATACTACATATGTAGAGGAAGCTTTGTTGGCTTCCCTACCATGGCTAAACAAAGGATTTTCAGAGAATCGAATTGCCCTCACCCCCTTCTCTAAGGAAGCTTTAACCCAGGGTAGTGATTGAGAATATGCAGCAGAATTACATGAAAAAAAATATACTTTACCAAGTATCCAATTATCTAAGAGTCTGTTTGTCATGTTGCTATATCTAACTTCTTTTCTTTTATCTGTTGCATAATTCTTCTCCTCATATTTTAAGAACTTGTATATTGAAACCAATCACCCTATTACATCAAAATTTCTTCTATTAAATAAGTTAAATTCACAGACTTAAGATAACTTGGACTTAATATTTTCTGTTTGTGTTTATATATGTAGGTTTTTATTATGTTTGGTGAAAAATAATAGCAGGTAAACAAATTTTTGGTACCAGTGGGACATAGACCCTCTGTGCTAACATTAAAATTTACTCTAAAAATGGTTTGATATTGGCCATTATTGAAATATAATAATTTCTTTAAGATTCAATTTCACTTTTGTCTGAATGAGTTTAATAATGAAATCAAATAACAACTATTTCTGGCAAAGATGTAGAGAAATAGGAACCTATTTAGTGTCTGTGAGAGTTTAAAATGTTGAAACTACTTTGGGTGGCAATCTGTAGGTTTGGTAAAACAATAAAAATAGGACTATAATTTGTCCCAGGTACGTGTCTCCTCTGAATGTATTTGAATGTATTCAAAGGACTCTGAAGTTCTACAAAGTTGCTACTTTGACCCTATTCATTGCAAGTTAATTAACAGTAGATAAGATATGGAATCAACTTGCTGAATAAAGAAAATAGAAAGCATGTAACACAATTGAATTTTTATATATAATTATCACTAACTCATAGAACAGTTGATGCTCCTCTTATCAATTTTATTGAACTGTAAAGAAAAATGAACTATTGAAATCTGAAAGTAGATAGATAAATAATATAAAAAAATTACTGAGTGAGGTAATTCATGTTTAGAAAGAGAAATGCCACATTTTTATATGTAGATTCTACTTTAAACACTTTAGATTTATGTGAATGACCAGAAGTACCTTAGAATCAATGAAACTCAAAAAAATGTTTTTGGGATGTGAGTTTTCTTAAGATAGGAGACATTAGAATATAGATGACATGCAGAGTAGGAGAGGTTGAAAGTTTAAAAATGCATAGTGACAGTATGATGGAAGAGCAAGGGACACAGGAGGAACAGCTAATCAAACCTAAGGATACATGATGCAACCATATGAAAAGTTAGTATTTTATAAACCAGTTAATAGAGAGTTAAGAGAAAGAATCTGGATTACACTGTTTCTGAAAGCCCAAGTTACTAAACAAAATCTCAGTGTCATATGTACGATTCCTCTTGTGTGTTGTCAATCAAGAGGCTCCAGAAGTTGCCAAAACATTACAGTCTCTTGCCATTCTTTCTGGTCTCTATTAGAAGCAATTGACACGACCCTACTGCTGAAGATATCACACACCTCTAATGCTTAAGCAAGTTGTGCTTAAATTGAGCAGGATCCTCCTCCCTACTGGCTAGCTTTCATAATGCTGAGAGGTGCTATGTGGACTGCTATGAGGAAGAAAGGTATCATGGATGTCTTACCCTGCTGTGAATACTCTGCTTTACAATATGAACTTTCCAAGAAAGAGATAACACCTAGAACAGCTAGTCAGGGTGCATCTAACCATTCTCTTATTGGATTTGATGGCATGCAGAGTGGGTACCATAAGCCTTATTAAAACCCATGTTTGAAGGGATTCTAGGTCCTAGGGTAATGGTCACTACTGTTGATTAGCTAAATTATGGTGCCAAATTACCTTCCAAAAATTATGTTTGTACCATACACAAATTTTACTCTCAATGCAATTAGGGAAGCTTTCCTTTTCAATGACTAGCAGTGACTGAAGAGGCTCATGACTATCCCAGATGCTAAGGATACATGACACCTGAGTACCCCATACTAAACAAGACATTTAATATGATCTCTAAGTCTTATTGATCACTGTAAAAGAAAGTACAGAAAAAAATGTAACAGCTAGAAGATACACAGACTCTCTGAAATGCTAACTTATGGACATTGCAGAGAAAATTAAGACCCCATGGAAGTAGCTAATACAAAAGACTGTGCCAGTCAATCTCAGATTAGCAAAGATCAAAAAAAAAAAAAAACCCTACCCTTTTCTGCTGAAATATTGGACACTGATAGATTAGGTGAAATGGAACACCATCTTTAGTTGTGTACCCACTGATGTGTCCATAATGCCCCAATGAATATTTGAAAATTCATGGTCACACAGGTGATCCTGGTTACGTTTGATGGGTATAAAAAGGAAATGGTATGGATGCTTGAAAGGGAATTATAGCAAAGAATGGAATAAGTAGAGGAAAGAGGGAGACTAGAGAAGGTAGAGATTACAGTAGATTGGAATTCATATTATAGTATTATAAAAGCTTTTTAAAATAAATATTTATTTATGTTTATGAAGGTTTTTTTCTGTATGTTTGTCTGTGTTCCACATGCTTCCCAATGACTTCAAAAGCCTTGGAACTGGAGGTACATACTGTTATTATCTTTTAAGATTGAGCCTAGATCCTTTAGAAACGGACATTTCTTTTAACCACTGAACCATTTCTCCTGCCCCAAGCATAACATTTTATATAATTAATTTAATAAAAGTTAAAAACATAAAGATAAAAAACATTATGTTGTGAGATTTAAATTTAACTGGCCTCAGTAACCCTAACATGGCAACACCAGAAATTCTATATTTGTAGCAGACAATATCAATAAACAATAAACAATCACTAATGAACACATTATAAAATATAATATTATAATAAAAATTTGGTGGATTTTTTTACTGATTATAAAATGGCATTAAAATTGTTTTTAAAAATTTCAGTAACATCAATGTGGTATTCTTTTTATAGCAGAGCCCTCAGGCAATCAGTTTAGAGTCACTGGCTGTACATTACTTGAAGACATACAGTAAGCACATATATTGATAATGTATCTTTTCAAGTCAGCTCCTAGAAAAACTCAAAGAAGAAAAAGTATTTACGAAATTTAGCTCTTCCTAATAAAAATCTCCCCTCAGTCTCTTTAGGAACATAATTACCTTCTAATATGTAATGTGAAGATGAGCAAATCATATTTATACATTGATTTGATATTTTTCTTTTAGAATATTAATATTAGTAGATTTCATGAGAGTGTAAAATTCATAAGATTATTTAAAAAGTAAACATACCAAAGAAACTTTTCCTAAATAAATCAAAATAAAACTTTGTTAGTTATGAACTCAGAAATTAACCACAATAAAAATCAGTGAGCAATGAAACTATTGAAATTACATCCATAGAAAAAGGTAAGAGGCAAGGTACTATAATTAGAAAGATGACTCAAAAATCTAAACACTGTCACTATAAAACCTTTAGAACTGACAAGGTCTGATGGGTGGTAAGTAGGCATGGAATATGAGATTCCAGTCATGGTGAAGTTCTGCAGAAGGATCACTAATGTGCTTATGAACTTAAAATCTCCTAGCAATATTTGTATAAACAAAACATGTTGAAACATAGTGCTATTCTTATAAATTGTGTATATTTTCTGTTATAAAAGTGCCATATCATCCAAGCAGGCAATTCTTCTCACATTGCTCTTTTCTTTCTATGATGTCCTACTTTCATTTGATAAACTATGATTGAGTCATTTATAACTGTAAAAAAATCCATAGTGGGCAAGATCAATGAATCATTTGTTAATTCAGTGCTTACCTGGTAATGAAGGTATTCAATAAAATATAGAGCTATTCCAGCTACAAAGAGTGTCATGGGTGGTGCTGTAGATAATATATATTTTTCCTTAAATAATATTCCTTTTTATAATATTCCACAATAATTGTTTAATAATAAAATTTTTCCAAAGTTTTATCAAGAATCAAAACATTAAAACAATTTTATGTTTCTACTTTTGATGCTTATATTATTATTTAGAGAATACAATATATGTGTGTGACAACAAACACACCAGGTGCACATACCCATACACAAACATGTACAGATATAGTGCTATGTTAGCAATATGTTATGTATCAATAAGTGTTGAACGTTTTTTTTATACTTTGAATGAAATTGGTTAACCTATGCAAAGAGCTAACTGTCCCTTCCCTCCCGGGGGGCCCTCACGGGAGGCTATTGAACACGAGTCCGCACCTGAGGAGAGAAACTGCCAGCTGGGAAAGAGACAGGGGACAAAGAATGCGTTGAGGGCAAGACAGTGTCCTGATCAAACCCCCAAAATAGCTTTATTACTACATCTATTTAAACACTTCAAGGCGGGAAGGGCAGGAGTAAGAAGGTTACTAGAGGTCACTACAGGGCGGGAAGAGATAGAGGGGGAGAAGTTTCTCAGGCTCGCTTAATGGCAGCCAAGTATTACACCGCTGTAAATCAGCATAACAACCCTCAATATAGTGGGATATCTCAAGGTTTCTCTGGAGCCACAGGCTACTATAAACAAACCATCAATTCACCTGCAAAGGACATCTTCAGAGGGGAGTAATCAAAGGAATGTCTGCTAAAGCCTGGGACCCTCTGGCTAGCTGAAAAAACGCACAGCCTTAGGTTCTAACAAGACCTACTTTTAAATATTCTACACATTCTATTTGTAATTGTGCTCACAATATTATGTTGAATCCTGATGTAGTAGAAGAAAACTGATATATATATGTATTGTATATGCATATATGTATATATATATATATATGTATATACATAATAGTTGTTATAGTATTTAATATTTTTGTAAGTATCATATAATGTTGTCTTGGGTCATCTGGGCTTGTCCAAAAATCAGAACATGCCATATTTACTGACCTTTACAATTAATTTGTATATATCAGTTTACTGTAGTAGTTGGAACAGTAGAATCTTTTAGAATACTTCTTTTTTTCAACTTTCCTTTGAAATCTATGGTGTTATACTTGGATTATGTGGCTAACATATGAGAAGGGAGGTATTTGTTTACTTTTTAAAAAAACATATGGTGTCAGAAGTTACACACATAAAGTCTTACGAACATGGATGCCTAAATATGACACAAACAAGGATGGCACCAATAGACATGCTAACATGGAAGAGGGAAAGTTCATGAGGATACAGCCCTCAACACACACAGGTGCACACACATATAAACACACTTAAAAATGAATGAAAACTAAAGCAAGAATAGGTCTACAGAGGTAGACTTGGAGGGTTAATGGCAAAGAGGAAATGTTCTAATTATATTATCATTCCAAATAAGTTTAATAGTTTGATGTCTGAACACTTAAAATTACATTTAGTGGTGGATTTATAGATCATCGGATGTCATAAGAGCCTCTGTACATTAGCCTTACAAGGAACATAAATGAAAGAATAAATGTATTATTTGTCTCTTTACTATGTATAGTCCACTCAGTAATAACTTGAGCTACACTTACTGTTTAAATCACTGTTTTTCAATAAGTTTCTTTCATTTTCTAACAATTTCTAACTCCAGGGGGCTTCTGACATTTGAATACGTTTACTTCTTGTTGAAGGATAATGTTATATGTTTAAAGATAGAGTTCTTCTAGAGATAATTAAGTTGCTCATGTCAGTTTGTTAAGTTCTGAGTTTAAATATAATTTCTAAGTCTGTGAAATGCAATAAAATTGCTCGTGACCATCACACACCCCTCTAATCACCTTTGTCCTTTCCTACTTCTGTTCCAAGGTAAGCACATGAATAAAAGTCAATATATAGACTAAAATGGTATTATAAATAGCGTAGTGAGTGATTAAAATGCTGCATCTTCAGTATGAATGTCAGTGAACCTAAAAGTTTCATAGGAAATATTATATAAATGGAGGACGAGTTGGTATTATGTAGTATGATTCCTTTCATCTCCTACTCCCTAAAGTTATGCTATGCATTGTGGAGTTTGTCTGGAATCTTTACAGTATAATTCTATGGGGTGACAAAATCAAAGTAATAGAATTTGGAATGTATTTGTTGACAATTTTTTCTCTTAGATATTTCTTTATATGATTGAAGAAGAGTCACAAGTCAAAGAAAAGTTAAAATGCTTAGTGTATTTATTTAAAAGCAAACCTAGAAAGTAACACTGTTATTTATCTTTAAACTGTTTTTTAATTATTTAAAATAGCGAAACTTCCATACACACATGTACAGGTGTAAGTGTACATACATACTTTTTCGCAAAATAAGTACTAATTCGTAGCAAAGTTTCATCAGCCAAGAAAATAGTTTTAGAGAGGCACATTGACATTATTTCAGGATACTTTAGGTGAAAATGAAGCATCTTGTTCTGAACTGAAATATCTTGGAGATCATATTCACTTCGGGTTATCTACTACCTGAAATATGAAAAATGATGCACCTTTCACTAATTATTTTTATTGTATAATTAATTATTTGTCCATGTGTGGTAATGTGCACAGTGACTGCTGGTATTCAAGAGGCCAGAAGACGTATCCAGTCCCTTGGATCTAGAGTTACAGGGGCTTACATGTGATGTGTTGTCACCACATACATGTCCTCTATGCATGCAGCAAGTGATCTTAACTGGTAATTTATCTCTAGATTCTAAAGGTAAAATTGTTTTGCTATAACTATGAGATAATTATATGAAATTATTTAAACATATTCCAATTTTATCAAATAATCATGTTCTCAGTTAGGTTGAGATGTATGTATAGCAAGCAAATAAAAATTTTGAAAGATAATATTAAACCTGCCTGGTATCTCAGTGTTTATAAAATACTAAGTAAAACATGGCTGTTCTACTCAGACTCAGATATAAAGTTAGATACCTTTTAAAAATACATGTTGTGATAAAAACTGCTGCATGAAAACAACCAATCAAAATGTGAAGTTGTAGAGGCCAGTCACAACTGATATATCTATAGGACAAGCTCTGTATCTAAGTATCCAGGATGATTGTGGAAGAGGGGCAAAAAAACTATAAGGCAGAAGAATAGTGCATTTTCAGTGAGACTGGGTCTCCTGGAAATGGAAGTAGCTACATCCTTGAAGTCTTACCAACATGGCTACCTCACTATGACCTGAACAGAGACAATACCATTAAAAATTCTAACCCAGACAAGAAAAAGTTTATGAAGCATCAAACATTCATAGTGCACTGTAGGCAACCGAAGATTGTTAAGAGCAGGAAAAAGTCTTCCCAGGGAAGAACATACCAGTCGGTTATGCTTATGCAATGCCAAGTGATCAACCCAGAAACACACACACACACACACACACACGCATACACACACATGTAATAAAAAATTATATTTAAGCATATAATATTAATTTAAAGTATTTCTTACTTTAATTAATTTTATTTAACTCTTCTATTTTTTATTTTCTTATTTATAATTGATTATAATAATTATTAATATGTTATCAATATATAATAGCAATTTATTGTTTGTTTTAAATAATGTAAATTGATATTTTATTTACATTAAAATATAGACATATGACACATGTATTTTATATATTATATAGGATACATTGTCAGTAGCCATCATAAAACAAGCTAATAACTAGCAGGTGATCTTCCTTATATGAGCACCTAGATTAAAATCTATGATGAAACTCCAATAGGCAAGGTCCAGGAGAAAATCATTTTAGGAAAGATTCCCGCTATTAATATGCTTTCCTGTTATTATTGAATACATAATTATCACTTGGTATTATCCTACCCTTTTGAGCAGATCTCTGCAGATCTGTGAAAATGTACTGTCTTGGTAGTGATGCTATATTGACAAATAGAAACTTCTTAATTCTTAATGATGATTCTATAAGAATTCCTAAAATTATATCAATATTCTTTAAGCTCTTTTATAGTGGGACTGCTATTAGGCTCTTTTCTTTATTTTTATTTTTATTTTTTGATACTTTATTTATATTTCCATTGTTTCGCCCTTTCCAGGTCTCCTCTTTGGAAACCACCTATTCCCTCCCACTCCCCCGCCTCTATGATGGTATTCCACCTCCCACCCACCTGCCCACCCACTCCCATATTCCCACCTTGACATTCCCCTTTACTGGGGCCTCTAACACCCTCAGGCCCAAGGGCCTCTCCCCCCACTGATGGCCAACAAGTCCCTCCTCTACCACATATGTGGTCCAAGCCATGGGTTCCTCGATGTGTATTCTTTGGTTGGGGGTCCAGCCTCAAGGAGGACAAGGGGGGTTAGGCCAGTTGACACTGTTGCTCCCTCCATGGGGCTGCAAACTGCCTCAGCTCCTTCAGTCCCTTCTCCCACTCCTCCATCTGGGACTTCACTCTCAGTCCAGCAGTTACTGTAAAGTGAAACTTGGGTATTCCAAACTTTTGGGCTAATATCCACTTATCAGTGAGTACATATCATGTTCATTGTTTTGTGACTGAGTTACCTTGCTCAGGATGATATTTTCAAGTTCCATCCATTTGCCTGCAAATTTCATTAAATTGTTGTTTTTAATAGCTGAGTAGTACTCCATTGTGTAAATGAACCACATTTTCTGTATCCATTCCTCTGCTGAGGGACATCTGGGTTGAGCCAAAACTGCAATTAGAACTCGGCCAGGCTTCCATGGATCACCAATTAATTACTTCTAGATAGTAGAGAGGCGTTCTACTACTCAGAGCACATTCTAAGAGGTTGTAAAACTATTAACCAAAGTCATAAAAAGGGAAAAATTAATTTATTATAGGTGCTAGGCCAGAAGATAAAATATTGATTGGGTTTATGTATACAAAATTTCAGTAATAACTTAGTTATGGTTTTTAACTCTCAATGAACCTGTGGAGGTGTGACAGGTGATGAATGTGTAGCTAGATAATTATTCCTAATGAATATGCATGTAAACATTCTCTGTTGTAAACTTCTATTTAAATTAATGATTTAAATCTATGTGTAAACTTTTGATGAACATTTTACCATGTGAACATGTATTCTGAAAGATGTATAAGTGCTGAGGACAAACAGAGGAGTGTGAATTTTCATTCATCCCTCTTTTTCATTCATTCACTCCCCCTTCCCAGGTTTTAGAGAGCTTTCATAGGAAACATTTTACAACTTAGAAATAAATGCTAAAATCACTTTTCAAAGTGTCCCTTATTCTTCCTGCAACTTTGACTAGCAGGTTGGCTGATAGTTAGAGATGAGCAGTTCCTGATGAGATAGAACAAAGGCTATTTTACTTAATTCCTTGGTGTTCTAGGTTGAGGTGCTAAGTGCCAGAGACTGTAATTTCCTGACTCAGAGTAACACAGATGACAGGTCAGTCTCAGTAGCAATGTAAATTAGACTAAGATAACTAAACTTTTAATTATTATACAACAACCGTAAATATCTCCTAAGACAAAACTCTTACCCTCCACTGATGCTCTTACTCCTCTGCTGCCTCAACAATACCCAAAAATGAAAGGAGACCTGGCTGTTGCTGGCAACCAGCAATATATGATGTTATAATTAAATAGACTGAACATAAATATATATATTTGCAAGTTTCAAAGTTATACTTATAAATTGGTTAGTTTTGAACATCCCTGTAAAAGTCCTTCTGCCTGGTTCTTTCTGCTGGGACAGTCAGCTAGCTGGTCTGCTAAATGGAAGACACCATATCCTGAGGCATCCCAGAAGATCCACAGCACTCAGAGCATTTAGTAAGAACCCTCCAGAAGTACTGCACTGCCGCTGGGAGCCCAGTGGAATTGGGGACCCATCACACCCAAACACTCCCACCCTCCAAATACCATGCCTCTTCTGCCTAGTCCTTTCTGCGGGGACAGACTGCTGACCCCTGTACTTGAATTAGGGAAAAGCTGGAAGAAGCTGAGGAAGAGGGTGACCCTGTAGGAGGATGAGCAGTCCCAATTAACCTGGACCCCCTACATCTCTCAGACACTGGACCACCAACCAGGCCATATAAACCAGCTGGTATGGCGCCCCAACACATATACAGCAGAAGACTGCAGGGTCTGGGTTCAGCCAGAGAAGATGCACCTAACCAAGGGACTGGAGGGACCAGAGAATTTAGAGGTCTGGTGGGTTGGGGGAGGGGCCATCCTTATGGAGACAGGGGGGCTCAGATGAGGAATGGGATATGGCACATTCAGAGGGTGAACTGGGAGGGGAATAAAATCTAGAGTGTAACAAAAAAAAGAAAAGAATAATAATAAAAAACATAAAAAAAGAAAAGAAAAGAAAAGAAAAGAAAAGAAAAGAAAAGAAAAGAAAAGAAAAGAAAAGAAAAGCCCTGTAAAAATGTAACAGATATAACAGTAGGGGCTGTGTTGAGCTGAGATGTAAGTATGAATCTACACTCAGGACTCTGAATGGGAGAAGATGTGTTCATTGTCTAATGTTAGCACACTTGTTAGTAGAGTGGCAATATCATTTTCTTGAATGTAAATAAAAAAATCAAAATATAAGAGCTCAGACCACACTGTCAGTGAGACTGAAGCAATCAAAAGCCCAGAATTGTTCATTTGCATATGCTTATCTGCATGTTCTGGACAACTGATATTCTAAACTATGCTATGCTTATCTATTTTGTTCTGATTTGCTCTTGATTAGGATTCTTAATTAGGATACAGTTGAGTACAGAGCTCTTAGGTGCTGAAGGATACAAGTTAAAAACAAATATTTCTTTTTAATTTTCTCTTGATATCTGTTGGTTTATTTATGTTTGTTTGATTTTTTAGTTCCTCATATTAGACAAGCATTCTATTACCGAGCTGAGTCACCAGGTCTTAAACACCAAAATGCCTCATTCTGGCTAAATTTGACTGGGAGAATGTCCAAATGCTTCCTGTTACTGCAGGCTATAGGAGTTAATGGAATTATGTTCTCAGTTGGTCTGGTCTTATACTTGCCTACCTTCAGTGAAACAGTCACACATATCTGACAGCTTCTAAGAGCCATTCCTGGCCATCCCTCCCTCATTCACAGCTTTTTTAGTTTACTCATATTATTCTTCCTTCTCTGATACTATAAAATGCTTCCTCTCACATCTTCCCTCAGGCTGTTTGTCTGACTTTTATTCTCTAACACTACTTTTCAGTCTTAAGAAGACCCAAGGACCCTTCTTACCCAGCGATTTTTGATTTCAGTAGAAATTCCCTAGATGTACATTTATGATGTTATCTAGTCACTGTAGGTATAGATCAAACCACTCCTATTTTATTTTATTTTTGTTCCATTTTCTAGGTTTATATATACTATTTTGTGCATTCTTTGTAATCTCTACATTACTATTTGGATTAAAAATAATTTAAAAATAAACAGAATGAAAGGCTTCAATACCATCCATGAAGCTGCAGGCTCATGGATGGTAATACGACATTTTAATCTAGGGGCTTGTAATTCTGGAGAACTATAATTATATCAGATATTACTTTGAAAATCTAGACACACATACACACACAGGAAGAGAGAGAGAGAGAGAGAGAGAGAGAGAGAGAGAGAGAGATTTTCTAGGAAACAAGATAAATTTATTGCTAATGAGACACAATATAAGTGGAACAGTATTTTTTTCCAAAAAATGGTAATTTTGTAACTCTTTATTGTTTTTCCTATTTAGCTTGATCAGATTTCAAAAAGAAAAAATTATTTTTTTGCCCTCCTGTATTCAAAGGTTAGTACTCTGACCATATAATATATATATATATATATATATATATATATATATATATATATATATATATATATATATAATAGGAAAAGTGAGAAACTCTAGTAACTAATCATAGTTTCGTGTGAATGCAGGTCCTAATGAGATGACATGAAACCATAAAAAGAAATATGTCCATGGGCTCACATATCACTTTTAGCATGGCTGATGTGTGGTGGAGATTGAAAAATAGGTTAGTCCTCGATTATTGACAAAAAGTGGGCTGTAAGCCTAAGGGGAGCTAATAGAAAAAATAGTTCTATCTTGGTACTCACTTCCCATCATCTTCAAGTCCCTAACACTCTTCTGAGAAAACAGATTTATAGCAGTCCTCAATTCTCAAACCTTTATGCTTTAGTCATATAGGAAGCTCTAGGAAGATCTATTTCACACTCATTGATTCTCAATTATCTCTCACTCAGCATCATCAACATACCAATGTAGCATTGTTCGGTGTAGCATATATTCATTCTCTTCAACCATAAAATTTTGAGAGATAAATTATTAGAAGATGGAGTAGTTCAATCTTTCATAGTATATAAGCAGCAGAGAATTTCATTGAATATTTTCTATTCATATGAAAAATAATAACATAGATCTTATAAATTAATTCTCTAGTAACATAAAGGAAAATGGGAACATAGATTAGTGCTTTACATGTAAAATATAAACCAATTTATACTGATTCTTAAGTAAATTTTTAGGCTATACATACTCTGCAAATGTGTTTGTATACTGTACTTTTGGCATACTTAAAAAATCCCCTCTATATTAGCAAAAATTGGCACCTCCCAGATTCTGTAGTTTGTTTCCTCTTTAGTACAATGCTCTCTGACAGGGAAATATTGTTTCCATGGAAATTTAGTTCCCAAATTTTATCTGAGTAATGCTAGATAAGTCACTGTTTCTAATGATAATAACCTGTCATTTGAGAGTTCAAGGTATGTAAAATAGCCCAGTGAAGTATATTCTTTACTGAGCTTGTGAGGAGAGTATTGGAACCCAAGTGCATTTTAAGAATGTACTGTGAACACTGAAGTTCCTCAGCAGTTTGCAGCAAATTGCAATACCCTTGTTCTATTGAGAGGTATCAAATACAATAAGAGCTAGGGACTGTACTAAAGCAGTGGGTGGCTGGTAATCCTAATGTGGAGGCTATGGAGGAATGGAATACACAATGTAAACTAAAGTAAGATGGGAAAACAATTGAGAAAAGATAGTGATGGAGAGAAGACACAGAGGAACACAGGCTATTTACATGACAAAGTTTTCTAGAGTTTAGCAGCTGAAAATCAATTGACAGCTCATTGTGTTATTCTTTTATTCACCTTTTCAACAATTATTTATCCAGTGAAAGGTACTGGGCATTTTGCCAAGTCCAATGTTAAACAAAACAAAAGTGGTCCCTGCTGTCAAAGTCTTTTTATATTTCAGTGAAAAAAGTTAGGTGTCAAGAGCCAGGGTATGCCTGAGAGTAGATTCTGTTTATGAGATAAAATAACTTCCCATGGCATCACAGCTGCTGGCAGAGGAGTTGAGGGCACAGCTCATAAATGAAAGACTTTGACAGCAAAGGCAACAGCTGGAACATCAGCTTGTGCCTGGTTTCCTGAAACACAGCTCACAGAACTTAGGAAGGCTAAATACATATGTGGGAGTGGATTTCTGCAAGCACAATAGAGGAACTTGTTTATAATTAGCACTTAGTAAGGTTGACAGTTAAAAGTTAGGGCACTCAGCTAAATGAATTGCCAATAAACAGTGGATAACTGTCATATAGTGTTACATCCTTCAGCTAAAATTCATGTTTAGCTGAAACCTGCATGGTTTTGATTGGTAAAAATGGTAACCACAGGTCTCTGTAACTGTGTCCTTCTCCACATCCAGCTTTTCTCTTCATTCTACAAGTATTCTTCTAAACTTAGTTTAAAATTAAGGAAATCAATGCATCTGTTCAGTGAATGTGCTGAAATGTAGACTGCTGGATAGCTGTCTTCTAATACCAATGTGTATTTAAGTAGTATCAAATCATATCGTTTCAATTTTAAATAAATGATATAAAGAAACTCCTGTTAAGCTCTTAGCAAACAGAACAGGAGTCCTGAATGGTAGCATTAGGGTCTGTAATCCCAGAAGAAGCTCCCATGATTGAGGACTGACAAGGATACACAATAAAAAGCTGTTTCAAAAAAGCTAGCAAACAAACAAAAACAAAACATGATCCAGATATGCCCTAATGTTCTGAAATTTTTAAATAAACTAAAACTTTACAAGTAGTATAATCTTATAATCAGTTCTTAGCTAAATGTTATTATGAATTTCAGAGGAATAGATATTGTCAGGTCCCTTTGTAACAGTCTCATTCATGTAGATCTGGTGTTACAAATATGAGGTTCATTAAACTGAATGACACCATTCTGAGCAAGATAACATTTAAATCTTGTTCAAAGCATGCCTCATCTTTAAACAGTTCCATTCGCCTTTCATGCTGTCATATTGGTCTGTATTCTAAATGGAAAATTTCTCCAAGGATAATCATGTCTTTATTACTATTAGAGAACATTGAGAGTTTCAGCTCCGCTTTGGGCTTTACAGTTGAACATGAATGCTGGAGATGAACCAGAAACTATGGTCTCTGTGTATTTGGGTTTGACAAACAAGCTCTAATAAAATATCAACTGTTGTGCTTAGAGGTAACATGCACACAAATTTCAGCCTCACTGTACATATTTGTGACTAGATGGATATATTTTAAATACCAACAACACATTTAGTACATCAAATACATAGCAATAAAATCTACAGTTCAACTTGCTTTGTTCATTATGTTAATTTCAATTACTTTTTAAATAATGCAAATGCTCTAAATGATAATGAAGCATGAAGCTCTATTTTCTAAGGTTCTATAGGTCTGGATTGGATAAATCTTGTAGAAACATGGTCGTATGCTCTACTAACAATTTATACTTAATTTTTATTTCTTTCCAAAGGCAAAACTCACTACCTATAGAAGGAAGAATCAGAAGCATTGAATATTCAATTACCTCTATCCAATAATGCCATAGAGAAACTGCTTCTGTAACAGTGATATTTCTTTATTTATTAGTATCTTAATATAAATTTATTTTTAGGATACTTGTAAGACATGATTGAACACAATTAGTATATTATCAATAGGGGGAAATTTAAATATCTTCCTCTTATATATATTGCATCCTTCTTTAGTTTAACTTAGTTTGGTTTGGTTTAGTTTTGTACATTAGACTACCATGCAGTTGCACAATGCAATCTTTTCTTTATTTCCTTATTTTCATGTCACTCTGCATGAACACTCTCAGAACTGTAAGTTGTGGTAATGTAGGCAGCCAATGCCTCCTGTTTGCTCTTCTATTGCGTTTGCAAACTCATTCATTACTCCATTCCTCCCATAGACACTCATTGGTTCTTCATGGATGCTTCATATCTTTTGAATAAAATAATCAAAATTGGATTTTTTTGTATTCCTGGATGCCTGTGATACCTGAGTCTTACTTTTCCTTCATTGTGTCTACTCATTTTAGCTTCTTGGATGGTGGTTCTTGTTCCTGAATACATCACTAAGAGTCAGCATGATTTTTTTTTTCTGTGTCTCCCTACTGCCATGTATTTTCTAGAATTCCACTAATTTAGTTATATCTGTGAATTTATTTTGATTATAATTATAGTGCTAGGAAAAGTTGTACTCTCAGGCAGAAGCTCATTGTACAGCACCAGAATAGCAACTGGTTCTGTACACCAAGTATTTCAACAGGTAGATAGATATATCAAGTGTCTATAAATTAAATATTCCCATGGTATTTTAAAAGTTTGTTGCTGTATAACAAATTTGTCATTAACTAATTTGGAAGTAAAGATATCCTCATCTTTGGGGATTGCTATCATCTCATCAAATTTCATTTTCTATCATTTGCATTTTGTTTGAATAGATTTTATTTACAAAGTGCTCAGTTTTGTAGGTTATAAAAATCCATCCAAGACAATCTAAAGAAGTCAGAAAATATATCTGTAATTGAAAATGGAACAGACATAGAGAGGTCTATGTGGTTTTCATCCACAGCAGTAGGTTTTGTCTCTTTCCTCTCAGGTAACTCAGGTTCACTGGAAGCCAGATGTCCTGACTGCTCTTTATATTGCAGGAGACAGTTTACTTCACAAATGCTCTGCCAAATAAGTTCTTGGGAGGGGGGGATATTGTGTATTGATTTACATACTTCTCAGTTGAATATTACACATGGAGGCATGGCAAAATGAGAAAAAAGTCATTCGGGGTAAACAAGTAACAACGAATATTCTTTTCATTACTATCAGCTTTAAATTAGTTGAAGCATTAAGTACAGAAATGATAAAAATTAAGCTAGACGCTATTCAGTAATAGAGCAAGTGCTTACCTACGCAAGGACTGCATCCAATCTCTAGCACCCAAAAGACAAATATTTGCTTAAATAAATCAAATTGGAATCATGAAACATCAATCTGAGACAAAAGAGATCTCAAGCTATTCTTTCAGAAAAGTTCCAACTGAATGTGCAGCCATTCCATACAGCTCAGCAAGACAGCAACTTTGCGGGGCAGAAAAAAAAAGGTTTCCCAGATGAGTGAGACACAAAGGTGCATTTTACTATTAGAGAGGCAGTCAAAATTAAAATGATAGTTGGAATTTAGCCTTAAACAATCCTTTCTAGACCACTGCAACTTGAAAAATCTCTGTAATTGTACTATCTCAGGCTAGGAAGTTCTTTTTGTTCCATAGAGAGATATGCCCTTATCCTATTATTTTGTGTCCATAGCATCAAGAAGAGAGACAAATGTGATATTAATGGAGGTACTTACCTCATCAAAGACAGGCAGTTTCATAAGTACACACACCTAGACATGCACATACAGTACCCTCATATTATCTTTCACTTTTTCTGTTCTCAATAAATAAGTTGTTAATGTTCATATGAGCTTATGTATTTGAGTGATTGTTCTGGAGTAAATGTAGAAAACTGCAACAAAATAATTAATATAAAAAGGGACATGAATTTCAAAGGAATAAAGGAAGGGTATATAGGAAAGTTTGAAGAAAATAAAAGGAAAAAAGAAAAATGTAATTATATTATAATCTCTAAAAGGTAAAAAAATAAATGAAGTTTTGATAATGCATGAAGATACTGACTTAATTGTTGAATCATTGGCAGATGCCAGGAAATTTTGAAGCTATGACAGGTTTAATTTTACTAAATCAAGTAGTCATGATAAAGTGTCTCTCTTACAGAACAGCACAATAGTACTGCTATGCATAAATTTTTATAGCACTCAGAATTAAAGATCAACTATGTTACAATATCTTATGATGGGATTAATTTGTAATCATTATACAATTAAAATGCCTTTGTGCCTAAATCATTTAAATGAGCTTGAAATTAAAAAAAATTCACTTGTGAACTAGCTAATTTGTTGTTATTTGAATGAACATATTGTTTTCCACATCTAATTTTTAAGTATATTTTTGAGATTATAATTTATATATAACATTTCTCCCTTCCCTTTCCTCCCTCTGGGTTCTCTCATATATACCTTCCCACTCTTTTTGAAATGCATGGCCTGTTTTATTCCCTAATTGTTGTTGATTGTGTGTCTATGTACATGTACTGTGTTCGTAACAACATATATATTTCTATCTATAAGTTAATTAGACTATATAATGCTTCCTGTATGTGTGTGTTTTCAAAGGTGAATATTTGGCACTAGACAAAGAGTTGGCTCTTCTCTTCCTTAGGGAAGACCACCTCTATGGTTACAAGCTTTGCTCAGGCTCAGTTGCTTATTCTCCTTTGTGTTGGGTTGAGACCTTATGTAGATTTTTGTCATCCTGTTTGGAATGCTCATTGGTATCAACCTTACTCAGCTCACATTTGAGCATTTTTAATGGGCAGACATGATGTGTGTAACTTCTGGTACTCCTAGAACATACAATCTCACTAGCAAACTAACACCCTGATACTCTGGTTTCCCTGTACCCTCTTCCACAATGCTCCTTGAGCCTTGCATAGAGGAGTGTTTTGTGTTCTTTCCTATCATGAATGTGAACTAGATATTAGTTTGAAATCTATAGTAAAGATGCAGTCATTATTATACTTATGTTTGCTTTCTGATATCTCAGAATGTAGAAATATTATCAACCATAATTTCTCTTATTGGTCACAAATTTGAAACACAAGCAATCAAGAATTCATAGATAAGTTAAGCCTTTTGCCATAGCACTGTTATTTCTGCTACTTCAAAGGCTAAAGAAGAAACATAAGTTCAAGATCTGCCTTGACAACTGATGAGTTCCAGATCTCCCTGCTCAATATAATGATACACTGTATCAAATTCAAAAGTCAAAATGCACTGGAAACATAGCTTAATACTAGAGGACCCTGAAACTATAGGTTCAATCCTTAATACTAAAAAAAAAAAAAAAACCCACAAAATAAAAACTTACATTTCTATAGGTGATGTAATCTCTAGAAAAAAATAGATTAATATATTTTGGGTCCCAAATTAATATTTTAATGAAAAATGTAATAAATATATATTCTTTAAATTCATATTTAAAAATGTTTAATAATGAGTGATCATGCCAATAAAATATATATCAATACCCTAGAAATCATTATCATCTAGATCAGTAGTTTATAATATTGATTATAAGCTAATTCATTGTTAATTATTAAAAGGTGATTGAGCTGTTGGTGTTGGAGCAATAGCAGAGTGATTAGAAACACTGGCAACACTTTCAGAGTATTCTGGTTCAAATTCTAGCATGCAGATGGTGTTCACAACTGTCTCTCACTCCAGTTCTAGGAATATTATAGCCTCTCTGTGTCTGCATGGGTACCAGGAGCACACATTGTACACAGACATACCTCAAGGAAAACACCCATACACATAAAGTGTGCGTGTGTGTGTGTGTGTGTGTGTGTGTGTGTGTGTGTATCATTATATCTCTTAGAAAAAGTATAACACCCAAGGCAAAACTCCACAACTTCATTGTGGCAATTTAAATAGTATAGAAATTCGTAGAGCAGTATAGCCTTTGAGTCCAGTTAATTTCAGTATATGAAACATTTTTTAAATGTTACAGTTTTGTAATAAATCTCATAAAAGTGTTAATGAGCAAAATATTATTGCTTTTATAACATAAGTTTTAATGCATTCTAAAATTTCAAACTTAGAATGTACAATAATATTTAAAATGAGACCTGTAAACTAAAACCTACAGAAATTCACTAAAATAAATGTGCAACATACTTATACTAAAATATAATTAATCTAATCAACCATGTAATTATTGAGCCTTTTTAGTTTTTAAATATTAATGTATTTAAATTATGAAAGAATGACTGATATTCAGTTTTTAAGTTTTTAATTAGTTATATGCAGAATTGGTGATGTATAATATCCGAATACATAATTCAGGGTGTATAGGTGATCATAGGATAAAGGTGGTCAAGGATAAATTTCTTGCTATGAAATCACAAAATCCAGATTTCATATCCTTAGCACATACATAAAAACCTGGTTACACTAGCATGCTCATGTATTCCCAGTATTTGAATGGGAAACAGGGACCAAATAAGAACTGATTCAGTGAGAAATGCTGACACCAATCTCTGTCTTTTACATGTGCCCATAAAGTCAATCATAACCTTATATAAATTCACACACAGTGGCATACAGACACACAGACACATACACACACATATAGACATACACACAGCACATACACACACATACAGACATACACACAACACATACACACACACACACACAGGGAGGGGTAGAGAGAGAGAGAATAAATATTTCCTCAGTTCTCAAATGCTATTCTCATTTCATTTGCAATATCCTTATGTCTTCTTATATGTGCTTTATGTCCCAAATAATAAGAATGACCTTGACATAGAGTTATACTGTAACTTATTCTTAAGTAGTTTTCTCAAGTTATAACCCTGTCTAAAAAAACTTTAAAGAACAAATTACTAGTGAAATTTTATGAATATGCAAATCACCGACCTAGAAAATCCTGAAGAAAGCAACATCTATCTGGATTCACCAGGTTGAGTCTTTTTCCATGATAAAGTGTGTCTACCTCCTTAAATTTTTAACAATGCTATTAACATCTAAACTTTGAGACAATATTTTTTTCTAGCCTAGACTGAATTTAGCATATAAACCAGTCCCACGTATGACAAGGTGAAGTAATGAGTGGCTTCAAGATAATTTCAGTAATGAATGGAAAACATGTGGCCTACAGTTTGTCATGTTTATGACTGACAAAGAGAAAATGAGAATGTGGCTTCTAGAATTACTCTCAAGTAGAAAGAGAATGAACAAAAAGCATTAGTAAGACTGAAGCTTGGCGTCATTGAGGAAAATTTTAGTTACAGACATACTTATTTCAAATGTCTACTAAGTCAGATTATTTCCAAATAAATCAATATTTTATAGCTACCCAAGGACACATGGAAATTAGGAAGTCACTCAGGAATTCTCCAAATGAGTTCATGATTAAATCTTTGAGGCTAAGGAAATTTAAAAGAAAAAAAAAGGAGGTTTTATGAGGGTTTTGAAGTTTGACAAGTAATTATTAGACTTGTAAGTGTGAGGAGGATGCTGTACTGATGTGTAGCACAACAGAGGCTTGCTCTTTGAGCAGCACCTCATTAAAGCTGAAAGATGGCTCCTTAGAGGTGGAGGTGAGCATAGACTCACAAAGACAAATGAGTCTGACAAGGTATCTATGGACAAGTTTCAGAAAAGAATAAGACAGAAATGGTGGATTAATGCCTGATTGAACATCTATTCTAAGAAACTGGTAAATGGGTAGATTTCCATATATAAAGATGGTTTCTGGCAGAGACCTATCAGCTTTAACCTTCACTAATTTCTTTTCAACATCTCATCAAACTGCTTGAACAATCATACAAAAAGCATGATTATCTAATTGATTGTAACTAGTAGGTAAGTGGTACAGCAATTATATTAAGGGATCCATTATTAGAGTATCCAGAGAACTCCTTAAAAATAATTTGACAAAATGATACAAAACAGAGACACGATGGAGAAACAACTGAAGGCACACTCAGCAGAAAGGAAGAATGGGTGTTTACAAGTAGATTAACATGTCTGTTCAATTTTATCATGACCAGAAGATACTGGGATTTATGATTCATACTGTAAAGAAAATGAAAATTGAAATAGGATGGAAAACAAAGAGATATGGGAAAACTATAATATGAAACCGACTTTGTAGCTAAGTTTTTTTTCAGGCAATATAGTTGGCCCACAGTAAGGAAATACCTTGCCTGACCATTTATGGTTTATACTTGGTGTGTACTGATGTATAGGCAGGAGGAAATCATTGGTGAAAAATCATTGGTGGGAACTACTGGAAAGTGTGTCTGTTTCCTAGCAGCTGAAGAGTAGAAAGTGAACTTGATTCCATAAGCTATAGGTCCCATTTATGTTTATGTTCAAGCATAAGCTACATGGCTATTTGGGTCATGAGTGGTATCCATAGGGAACCTTAGATGCACATTTGATTTCTCGGTGCTTTTAATGGGTTGTTTTCAGCAGCAACACCAGAACACACATAAAATGTGAAATATGAAACCAGGGTATCTGAGCTCTATTTCAAAGGAAAATATAAGCACCATCTTTATGGCATGAAATGTTTGAAAAACACTTTTTGCTTCTGCTAGAAGAGATTGAGAAAACAAAAGTTTTGATATTGGATTTTCAATAGACATTAGCTTGCATTGAAAGACTTGGACTATTCATAACCTAAAAGGTAGAGCCTGGTACACCACAGTTCAAAGGATGAGAAACAGAGGTCTGTCTCACCCTAAAATATACACAAAGATATAAAAGAAGATATTTAAAGTCATATACTTATCGTCAAACTATTAAAACAACAGTAATTTCATGTTGAAGAAGTTAAGATTTAAATTCTAAGACAATTCAGAAGAGGAACTTCTGTCTGATGGATAAAATTCAAACAGTTCTGGCAATTTATCAAAATACCTTGCAAGTCATACTACACTGAGTCTGTGGTGAGTGGATGGCAGAACAAACCACACCTCGACCAGCACTATATATTTCTTGTCTTAGCTTTAAACTTAAATCTATGACATTACCTGGAAAATAGACTTGGGAGATACACTGGATCATTTATTTGTTTTTCTTACTAATTGTGGCTGTGTTTATCACTATTTCTTGGCTCTCACATTGGTGTGCTGGGGATGGTAGTTCAGGCTAAGTCGTAAGGGCTGGTTTAGCCTAAACTTAAACATAAAACTTTTGGTCCCACAGGAGGTGTGTCCTAGTTTTGTTTCCATTGCTGTGCTAAAACACACTGACCAAAAGCAAGCTTAGAGGAGGAAGTTTTTATTTGGATGGCATTTCCGGGTTACAGACAATCATTTCAGAGAAGTCAAGTCATGTCAGGAAATCAAGCAGCTGTCATATCGCATCAATAGTCAAGACAGAGTGAAATAAATGTACCCATGACACCCCCTTGATGGCTTAGTACTCAGTCATCTTTTGCCAACTAACCAATGAAATGGTGTGGCTCATATCCAAGGTGGGTCCACCCATGCCAACTAACAATCAAGACCATCTTCAAAGACATGAAAACTTGTCAACTTGATTTAGACACTTATTCAATCAAGTCTCCCTTATTAGGCAACCGTAAGTTATGGGTATTGACTTTTAAAAATCACCATTACAGGGGAGTGTTTACCATGCCCTGCTTAGGAAAGAGGACATTAAAGAAGAAAAGAACAATCTCTGCAAAATCAGATTTAGTCATAGTGCTGGGAAAGCATTTTTGGAATGTCTTGTTTATTCCCTGTGTATCCAAGGACAGCACACTCTGTTCTACTGAAAGGCAGGAGAATCCATGTCTGTCTAACATTGAGCATCTGCCTCTGGTCATTTCCATTGATTCTGTTTCCATGATCCTCCTGCATAGTTCTATTGCTCTGTGTTTCCACTGAATACAAAGACAAGGAGCTTTTCAGGATGGCTTTTGTTTATTGTTCTTTTCATTAAGTGGATACATCCCCAGAAACAAGGGGAGAAGAGCATGAAAGGGGACGTTGTTAAAATCTTCCACATTTATGAGGAATACATATTCTCTGCATGGAGTGGGGGTAACTGAATTTAATGTCAGAAAGATAGAAACACTAGTGTATTATCACATCAGAAGTATTATTTTCATTTCGTGGAGGAACTGTCCCTTGATCTCCATTCCACTGACATCCAGTCAGTGTTGTGATTTCCTCTGATCAGTTAAAAAAAAAAAAAAAGTAAGTTTTCTTAAAGAATGAAACTTCCCAAGGTCTTTGACCTCTTTTGTGGATGTATATTGCTTCCTAGCTGTAGACCTTATGAAATAGTTGGGAAGATAGCTGTATCCAGTCTGCTACAATGGCAGTATGAGTCACAAAGGGGTGTGTAAACCACAGAAGTTTTCTGTGTACATACATACTCACACATTTCAGATATAAAATACATCACTCTGAAGTTTGTGTGATGGCTCAGTGAACAAGAATTCCTGTTGCACAGACATGAGTACTTGACTTTGAATCCCCCAGACCCATGTAAATACATAACATGGTCATACATCTATAATCTAAATACTGTGAGATGCAGAGACTAAGATTATGGGCTTTAGGCCAACCAGCTTATTTTCATTAAGCAATCTCTCACAAGACAGCAAAATAGAAAGTGATGGACAGGGTGCTAACATTCTTTGTCCTTCATTAACCTGCAGGGACAGATGCACATGCACACATTACATACATAAACACAAACACACACATGTACATATAAACACTGTATTACTCTGAGCAAATTATGTAGATGAATATCTTATCTAACTCAGAAATCAAGGGATAGTTTAACCAAAAGAATTTTCTTACCGAACTAAAGACAAGTTCTTAAGTAATATTATGCTACATTGCCTGCTATAAGAAAAATATAACCACTGAGGTATTTTTACGTACAAATTAGAGTAATATGAATCACTGCTTGGGTCATTCTTTCCAGTAAAACTACTATTCCTTATATGATTATAAATTTTGACTTTACATGTAGTGGATATTGGTAAAAAGGCAGTTGAGAATACTATGACACAAAAATGTATGTGGAAATATAGAAGGTGAACTACATAATAAACCAAAGGGAGTAAAGATAAACAATGGATTAAAGATAAGGTGTAAAGCCTGAGCTAAGAAGAAATGGTTGAAACATGCTGGAGAGAGATATTCTCTGCTACCAGAGTGACATCACATCAGTAACTGGTATGAATCAATGAGTGGTTATTCAGAGGACCAAAGACTTGAATATTGAGCATGTAATGCTTTCCATACTAAACAGTCTCTGTCCTTCTTCAGATGTGAAGAAAAGTAACTTCAGCACAATTAATTCTAGTTTATTTTATTCTCATGGATTACCTTAGAGCTTCCAAATCATTACACATAATTTGGCACATCACCATAGGCTATCCAAATATGATAGATTAAATCCTAGCAGTTTCCATCAAAATTTGAAGGTTATAATTAAATTTCAAGTTTTATGAAGATGTATTTATTCAAATTATAATTCCTAGGATAAGAGGAATCATTTTGCAATGAATATAAGGTGAAGTCATCACTTTTATGTGTGGATGCTGAATAGTAGATATGCCAAGTAAACGAATATTTTAAAAAATTTCTTTCTTTTCTGACATTGGGAACTTGTTTATCCTTTGAACTAAGTATATATGCAAAGACATGGAACACATAAATTACTGAAATAAATTTTATAAAACTCTTAATTTAATTACAAGACTATTTCTTGTGGGTTATCAAACCATGAGTTTAGGTGTATAATGTGGCTATACCCTTTGTTGCAGCTAAAGTTACATTTTTCTGATTTCTTATATAAATGGATGTGCCCTGTGTTACAGTTCATCATCCAACAAACATTCGTTGCATTGTGTGGAATGAAGCTGAGAAGGCTGAAGTTTCGCAGTGAGCTGACAATAGAAAGGAAGCAGAGAGGCTTACAGGGTCCTGGGTCCTTTGGTATTTCATCGAGAAAAGTCACTCAACTAACTTTGGTAAAAATAGACAGGACAGTCCATACCCCTGTATCTGTAACAAAGTTATTCCATAAAGAGATTAAGCCAAACAACAGATTTTACTTTTCACAATGTAGAGAAGAACATGCAACATTACGCCACCTTCAGATTCAGTGTCTCAGGTGGTTCTCCAATTGATTTCTAACATACCCATCGCCATGTTCTTATAAAAGGAAAAGCCAAGGTGTCTTGTGCTTTGTATTTAATTTTTTGTTTGAGGTTATGATGTAGTTACAATATTTTGACCTTCTGTTTCCTCCCTCCAAGCCCTTCTACATACCCCCTCATTTCCTTCAAATCCATGATCTATTTTTCACTAATTATTATTGCATGCATATATAATCCTAAATATATTTTGTTCTGTCCATGTATAATATTACTTATATATATTTTTTCAGGGATGACTATTTTGAACTGAAGAATAATTTTATGTGATCTTCCTGGAGTCTGATCACTTCTCCCACTTTTATTTCTAAATTGTCTCTAGTTCTTTAAATAGCATTGAAGTTTCATAAGAGTTTTCCCAACTACTTTGGTATATCCATTAGTGTTATCCTTGTTCAGCTTGCATTTGTGCAGTCATATTGGTAAGGCTTGATATGTCAGGCTTCTGATATTATATATGTGAGATACAATCTCAGAGCGAACTGCCTAATCTTATAGCTCTGAAAATCTTTCTGTAGCTTCATCTACAATTTTCCTGAGGCTTCAGTGCAGGAGTGCAATGTAATTATTGGGACTGATAGGCTACCTGGTTTTAGGTTAATGACACAATGTAGAGCTATTTAAAAGTAAGAACCCTCAATTAAGAA
>CM052712.1:13234660-13253353 GCA_028551405.1 Uromys caudimaculatus | reverse complement strand
AAAAAAAAAAAAAAAGAAAAAAAAAAAAAAGAAAAATACCTCCATGAAATCCATCTGTAAGGCTACTTTATTAATTAGTGTTTGATGGAAGAGAGTCTAGCACATTATGAGTGGTACCGTACATGGACTGGTGGCCCTGGTTTCTATCAGAAAGCAAACTGAGTAAGTGATGGAGAGCAAGCCAAAAGGCAGCATTCCTCCATTACTTTGCATCAGTTCCTGCCCCCAAGTTTTTGCCATGTTTGAGTTCCTGTCCTGGATTTCTATCAGTGATGAACAATGATTAAGAAGCATCAGCCAAATAAACTCTTTCCTTCCCAGGTTGCTTTGGTCTACTCATGGTGTTTCAAAAGAGCCAAAAGACCACTTAACAAAATCGATAAAAATCAAACATGAGAATACTTCTTTTGAATTACTGACCAGCGCTATCCCAGAATTCTGAAAATATACAGGCTATTGCTTTTCCTTTTAGTTATTGCCCCTTCCCAGAGTTAGAAGGTAAGTCCCTATTGCTAAAGACATCATGCACATCGTAAGCAAGGATAACTTGAATCTGACCTGCATGACACTTCCAGAAGCCCAGACTGCATGGTAAAATAAAGCACTGTGCAAGCTTCCAAAGAGGAGGCAATCATCAATCCTATTCAGCCACAGAATATATTCACCTATATGAATGAGCACCACGACATGATAACCCTAAGGTAGAGTAGTGACACACACAACTTAGTGGTAAACAACAATTCTTTAATTGTACTTAAGAATTACTCAACAAGAGGAAAATTATGCCTAGTACTATAAACATAGTCAATTTCTCAGACCAAGTGTTATTGGGGAAGAATCTGCAAGCACTAATTTATGAACCAGCATTGTCAACAACAACAACTTAGCAACATCTGTCCTTGTATCCACAGAAAAGTGTAATATTCACCTTTCACCAAGGTACCTTTGCAAATTAGAGAGACCATGATAGAAAACCGCAACCAATCACAATGCAGGTGTTGTTTTGCAGTCTTCAATGAGGCTGCTAATGTGCTCTACTATCTACCACCCAATTAGCTCTCAAAGACCAACTTTCAAAACTATCACACTGAGGATTGAGTAGAATCATAGGAGTTTTGGAAAATTGTGAGCATTCATTTAAAAATTTGACTCCATATTTATTATGGTCATATCAATAAAGCTGAGTTATAACTTACTTTATTACTTAATATACAGTTCAGAAATCTCTGCAATAATTATATAAATATTTAAGCCTTGAAGACTGATGAACTATGTTCTAGAAGTTTTTTCAAAAAAGCTTATATAAGTATTTGAATTTGTTTTTTCTGAGTTTTAATCTACTAAAATCATTTTCACATAGATAGCACATTGATTTCATTTTTAAAGATTTACTGACATTTTCATATATTATTCTTTACATCCCTTATTCCCTTTAAGAGAAGTGAATGGAAATGTTCATCCTCTAAATTTGTTATTTCCATATAATATTTCAGGTAACTCATTAAATATTATAAACATGATTATGGAATGATGTCTCTTTTTTATTATTGGTTATTTTATTTATTTATATTTCAAATGTTGTCCCTTTCCTTGTTCCCACCCTGCAAATTCCCATCCCATCTCCCCTCCCCCTGCTTCTATAAGGGTGTTCAACCAGCCACCCACCCACTCCCACCTCACTGCCTTAACATCCCCCTACGTTGGGGCATCCAGCCACCACAGGACCAATGGCTTCCCCTCCTGTCAATGCCAGATAAGTCAATCCTTTGCTACATATGCAGCTAGTGCCATTCATCCCTCCATGTGCATTGTACTCTTTGGTTGGTGGCTTAGTCCCTGTGACCCCAGGGGGTTCTGGTTTGTTGATAGTGTTGTTCTTCCTATGGGGCTGCAAACCTCTCAGCTTCTACAGTTTTTCCCCTAACTCTTCCATTGGGGTCCCTGTGCTCAGTCTAATAGTTGGCTGTAAGCATCCACATCCGGTCAGGCTCTGGCTGAGCCTCTCAAGGGACAGCTATACCTGGCTCCTGTCAGAAAGTGCTTCTTGCCATTAGTGAGTGATATAGTGTCTGGGTTTAGTGGCTGCATATGAGATGGATCTCTAAGTGCAACAGTCTCTGAATGGCCTTTTCTTCAGTCTCTGCTCCACTTTGTCCCTGTATTTCCTTAGGACAGGAGCAATTCTGGTATAATATTTTCGAGATGGGTGGGTAGCCCCATCCTTCAATTGAGGGTTGTGCCTAATCACTGGATATGGTCTTTACAGATTCTTTCTTCACTTTGTTGGGTATTTCATCAATGTCATTCCTGTTGGGTTCTGGAAACCCCTTGCTTCCCTGGCATCTGGGACTTTCTAGTGGCTATCCCTGGTTCCCCATACCCCAAGGCTACAAACCTCCATTCAATTTTGTGACCATCTGTATGTCTCCCCCATCTCCTCCCACACCTGATCCTGCCTCCCTTTTCCTCTCCTTCAATTTACCCTGGAAACAATATGTAACAAAATGTAACAAACTGACCACATATTTTAAATGTATTTCTCCAGATTCTCTCCCCCTACTCAAGTCAATAGTCACTAGGCTTCTAAACCTAAAAACAGAATAACACCTAATCAGTTTGTTTCATAAAGTTAATAGTTAAGTGAACTAGATGTTCATTTATTGTTTTCTTAATTGTTCAACTTTTCACAAAATGTATTGTGTAGTGTTATAACATTTCTTATAATTGTATTGCTATGAGAATGTTTTAATATTAACGGAATGTGTTGGTTTCATTCAGTAAGGAAAATAAACATGTGCTAGATGAACATTAACAATGTCAGGACTTAGACTCAGAATCTTCTTAAAGCATCCAAAATAAGATTTCTACTTCCAATAATCCCAAAGGCTATTTTATCCACAAACTAGTAGGGCATCCTATTTTAAATTTAGATGCTGAAAGTCATAGCAATAATGTTTAGAATATAGTGGAATGGAACTGGGGAGTTACTAACTGCTCACTTTATTAACAGAGAAACACTAAGTCATGTAAGAAGAGAGACAGAGCACAGAAAAAGCAGGAGGCCTGCTTTTTGGATATCTTACATGATATCTTATTTTTCTTTTTCTTGTTTTGTTTTGTTTTGTTTTGTTTTTTGATACTTTATTTACATTTCCAATGTTTCCCCTTTTCTAGGTCTCCTCTTTGGAAACCCCCTATTCCCTCCCCCTCCCCGCCACTGTGAGGGAATTCCACCTCCCACTATACCTCTCCTAGGCATATACCCAGAAGATGCTCCAACTTGCAATAAAGACACATGCTCCACTATGTTCATAGCAGCCATATTTATAATAACCAGAAGCTGGAAACAACCCAGATGTCCCTCATCAGAGGAATGGATACAGAAAATGTGGTACATCTACACAATGGGAGTACTACTCAGCTATTAAAAACAATGACTTAATGAAATTTGCAGGCAAATGGATGGAACTTGAAAATATCATCCTGAGAGAGGTAACTCAGTCACAAAAGAACGAACAGGGTATGTACTCACTGATATCTTATTTTTCAATGCTATCACTCTCCATCTTCCTTGGTCTACCTTCCTCTTTACAAACCAGAGAGTGATGCATCTGTGGGTCATACCTGGAGGGTTAGGAAGTGACTGATTTCAGCCCACTTAGAGAGGCAAACCTCTTGCACAGAACAGTCACCTGGTGATTCTTTAAACCCACTGTGGGACCAACACTTTGACACAGGTATGTAGTTAGGACCAGGCTAGTTGCTGGAACACAGGAGGTACTGATACACAGAACATGGAGAAAGAGAGAAAGACAGAGAGAAAGAGAGAGGAGGGGGGTGGGAGAGGGAGAGGGAGAGGGAGAGGGAGAGGGAGAGGGAGAGGGAGAGGGAGAGGGAGAGGGAGAGGGAGAGGGAGAGAGGAGAGGAGAGGAGAGGAGAGGAGAGGAGAGGAGAGGAGAGGAGAGGAGAGGAGAGGAGAGGAGAGGAGAGGAGAGGAGGGGAGGGGAGAGGAGAGGAGAGGAGAAGAGAGGAGAGAGCCTTTCTGGGAGGCTCTGTATTTTACTCTAGCAAGGCATACCTCTCTTTGGTTATTTCCCATGACTCAGTTCAGGCCTGCCAACGATTGTTCCTTGTTGACTGCATCATATTCTCTTATGTGCTCCAGTGGTGTGCCAGTGATGCACAGGCAGCTATAGCCCATCTATCTCTTGACAGCTCAGCAGCTCCAATATTTCCTCAAGAGAACAGGAGAAATAATACCTGCCTCAGACATTTATTGCTAGGCTGAAATAATTTTCACCATATTTTGAATCTTGCTTAATCCATTTATGTATGTATGTATATATGTATGCATGTATGTATATAGTAAGTTTCTACTTATGTTAACTGAGAAATAATTATGAACATTTTTGGAATAATAAGTACTATATGATGTATGATTTTTTTGTAGAAGAGGTGATTCAAGCTACAAAACAAACCTGTCAATCACACAAATATTGCTTGATGATGTAAAATCTACTCAGTTAATAAATTTGGTAATAGACTATTTTTATTTGTGGCAATAGTAATATTCCTATGTAGAGTACCTAAGATTAACAGAACTCACTAATAAAACTCACAGTTAGTTTCAAAATTGGAGCTTTGAGCCTTTTGACCACCATTTCAGTCCCACCCCTTAATCTATTCAGTGTTGCACTCTTGCCTCTAAATTCAAAACATTATTGAGATTGTGCTGGATGTGGTTTTATTCCAGCATTGTTTAAGTGAGTATAAATTCCTACATATCAGTCATGATTGCCACAAGTCACAAAATAGTGTACTTTATAAAGGAAGAATGATATTATGTGCATATAGGTTGTATTTTCTCTTTATTTGCTGATCTTGTTACAGGTACTTGATGGACATGCATTGGCTACCTGGGGCTAAGGCTAATGGAAGGGGACTGCAGATGATTTTGAAGGGTGCTGTGTCATATGGATGCAGGAAATTATGAATCCTTTATCTTTTCTTGCATCCTTATAGAATTACTGCCCAACATTCTGGCACTAACCATGATAACAGGTGTGAGGTGTTATCTGCTGCTGCTGTTCATGTGTGGGACTCCTGGCATCAAACACAGTTTAATTTGCTATTGCTCATTTTCACGCTGCTGCTTTCCCTTGAAGAAATGTCACTTAGGCCATTTACTTACATACAGATTGTGTTTTATTTTTGTTTGTTATTTTATGCTATTACATTGGTCAATATTTTTGGTGTGTGTTTTTAACTTTCACATCTTAACCAAAAAGTTGTATAAGTATTTTCTCATGTTCTAGATGTCCAGTTTTCATTTAGCATTGTCTTTTTCGCTTTGTGAAAATTTTTGGTACATAGATTAGCTTTGTTTTCTTTTATCTAATAGCTTTTGTTCTTCTTGTTTCAGTTCTTAAGGTGGTGCTCAAATAGGATGACTGTGTTGAAAGAAGATGTATTGTTCTGACCCCAACCCTCCCAATCTAGCTGAAATGTTCTGTCCTAGTTCCAATGCTCTTCCAAATCTGGGGGTACAGCAAAGATTACATAAATGTGCTGGGTTATCATACATACCACTTTACTCATGGAAATTCTGATTATTATTAATATAAGCCAGATTTAATTACAAAATGTCCCATCTGCCCTTTCCCTATTAAAACTGACCTGATGTGCTTGAAAAATTATATGGGTACTCTATACATAGGGGTCAGGGAATTTGAGTGGGAAGGAGATGCAATAAAACTCGCATCAACACCCTTAATAGAGATTGTCTAAATACTGTGTGAGGTCACCTTCAGACTATCTCAGTGCCATTTGAGAGAGAAATACTCTTAATCCACTTTCCTACTGACTATGGGACTAACTTTACTTGTTAAACTTGTTTACTTGTTTAACTTGTTGCAAGGCTTGAGTTTAACTATATGTATCATCTTCCAGCAACATTGGAACCCAACAGGCATCCAGTGTTCTGTGATTCCCTGTTTCACAGAGGCATTTTTGCAGTGATATTGGGTTATAGAATCTTTTTAAAGGACAATGCTTGAGTTTTTGGTGTTTAGGGAAACACAAAACAAACACAAACAAACCTAGGTAGATACTATCTGTGCTCATATAGGAGCAAAAGAGAACAAAGTATTAAAAATAAAGATGGAACATTTCCCCTGTACCCAGGTGTTCGAGACTCTTCCCCACTTTCTCTTCTATACACATCGAGGGACCCATGGTTCGGACCACACATGTGGCAGAGGATGGCCTCGTTGGCCATCAGTAGGAGGAGAGGCCCTTGGGCCTGAGGATGTCAGAGGCCCCAGTAAAGGGAAATGTCAAGGTGGGAATACGGTAGTGGATGGGCAGGTGGGTGGGAGGTGGAATACTCTCATATAGGTGGGGAGGGGGAGGGGATAGGGGGTTTCCAAAGAGGAGACCTAGAAAGGGGGAAACATTAGAAATGTAAATAAAGTATCAAAAAATAAAAATGAAAAAATAATAAAAAAAAGAGCAAGAATGGCTATAGAGCTTGTATGTAATGTAGGCACACTACTTAGGCCAGCCTGCTATTAAAGTTTGACTCTGCTGTCATCTTTCACCTGATACTGATCGCAGCTCTTTAGCCACATTATAAGGTGATATTCTGAATTAAACACTGATTTTAGATCTATTAATAAGCTAGCTTTATTTTTTTTAAGAAAAAAGAATGAAAATAAAGATGGAAAACATTTTTAGAAAGTCTTCATTATGTACATGAATCTGAAAATTTTGTGGGTAATTATCAGAATTTAAGCTATTATAAAGAAGATAAACATGATTAAATTAGAGTTAAACAAACACACATAGAAATATAGTATAATATTAGTGTTAGGGGAAATGACTAGTGGGGAGATCAATTGGAATGTTACGGTTATATACTTTTCTCATTTTTGGAAACACTGGAAAACTGTGAGGCACCTGTTGCTATGTATTTATTGTTATGTAACTGAGGGGTCTACCATACTCACTGTCCTATTGCTGTGATCAAGGAAACTCTTACAACAGAAGGAGTTTAAGCAGGGTTTGCATACAGTTTCAGAGGCATTGTTCAAAATAATTATGAGAAGGAGCAGGAGGGCAGGCAGGCATGGTGCTAGAAAAGTAGCTGAGAACTATATTGTGTTCTAAAAGCAAAGAGAGAAATTGGGCCTAGTATGGGCTTTTTGAAACCACAAAGCCCATTCCTAATGACCACATTCTTCCAGTGAGGCTACATTTCCTAATCCTTCTTGTAACTTTGCTTTTTCAAATTCTATTTTTAATGATGGTTCTTAAACACTTTAACCTCCCTTTTAGCCCATCACCCACCAGAGGTGGTGGAAAAGAAAGGGCACAGGGGAAATGGACCTGTTTAGAAATGGTTCTTTGGAACAACTCCTGTCTGTGTTGTCTAGAAATTGGCCATTCAGTTCACAGGTCAGCAGCTGCAGCTCTATCTACTCACAAACACTTCAGAGATATATCAGCAGGTCAATTTGGTAAAGTTTGGGTAGCAAATATAAACCAACAGTGGCTCTACCTAGCAGAGACAGCTCAGGCTCAGCCTTAGCACAAGTCAGCAGGAGGGACCCTGAGGAACACAAGGGTAAGTTCTCAGCTGTGACTCTTTCAACAAAGCTAAAATCAGTGAATACAGGAGAACAACATGCATTGCACAGCAAGCTAAACTCGGTTTCCTCCTGTCGCTGTCCTTGGAGTCCTTTTTTTTTTATTGGATATTTTAAATTTTATATTTCAAATATTAGCCCCTTTCCAGGTCTCCCTTGCTGAAACCCCCTATCCACTCCCCTTCCCCTTGCCTCTATGAGGGTACTCCCCTACCCACCAACCCACTCACTCCTCCCAGCCATGGCATTCCCCAACATTAGGGCACGGAACCTACACAGGACCAAGAGCTGCTGTCCCTCCCACTGATGTCCAGCAAGACCATCCTCTGCCACATACATAGGCAGAGCTGTGGGTCTCTCTATGTGTACTCTTTAGTTGGTGGTTCAGTCGCTGGGAGCTCTGGGGGTTCTGATTGGTTAATATTGTTGTTCTTACTATGGGGTTGCAAACTCTTCAGCTCCTTCAGTCTTTTCTCCAACTCTGCCATTGAGGACCCAGTGCTCAGTCCAATGTTTTGCTGTGAGCATTGGCCTCTGCTTCTGTCAGGCTCTGGCCAAGCCTCTCAGGACAGAGCAGTATCAGGCTCCTGTCAGTGAGTGCATACCATGTATGTTCTTGTGACTGAGTTACCTCACTCAGAATGATACTTTCAAGTTCCATCCATTTGCCTGCAAATTTCATGAAGTCATTGTTTTTAGGAGCTCAGTAGCATTCCTTTGTGTAAATGTACCACATTTTCTGTATCCATTCCTCTGATGAGGGACCTCTGGGTTGTTTCCAGCTTCTGACTATTATAAATATGGCTGCTATGAACAAAGTGGAGCATGTGTCTTTATTACATTTTGGAGCATCTTCTGGGTATATGCCCAGGAGTGGTATAACTGGGTCCTCAGGTATTATTATGTCCAATTTTCTGAAGAATCACCAGATTGATTTCCAGGGTGGTTGTACCAGCTTGCAATCCCACCAGCAATGGAGGATTGTTCCTCTTTCTCCACATCCTCACCAGCAACTGCTGTCACCTGAGTTTTTGAACTTAGCCATTCTGACTGGTATGAGGTGGAATCTCAGTGTTGTTTTGATTTGCATTTCCCTGATGACAAAGGATGTTGAACATTTCTGTAGGTGCTTCTCAGCCCTTTGAGTTTCTTCAGTTGAGAATTCTCTGTTTAGCTCTTTTTCCCATTTTTAACAGGGTTATTTGGTTCTCTGGAGTCTAACTTCTTGAGTTCCTCTTATATATTGGATATTAGCACTCTATTAGATGCAGGATTGATAAAGGTCTTTCCCAATCTGTTGGTTGGTGTTTTGTCCTATTGACAGTGTCATTTGCCTTATAAAAGCTTTGCAATTTTATGAGGGCCCATTTGTTCACTGTTTATCTTTTTTTATACTCCCTCCAAACATCACAGGTCTTGCCTCAGCATGTGACTTCCCTCAGCAAGTGCTTTGGTCTCAGCTAACATCACTCTTCCAATCAACACAAGTCCACAGAAGTGGCAAGAAGTTGCAGCAGACCACCAGAAGTTTTGGATGTGTTTCTCTCTATAGACTTAGGACAAATGCATTTATAAAATATAGTCATGTTTTTAAAAAAATATATCTTATTCTCATCCACCTTGTCTATCTGAAATTTTCTATCATTATATCAAAGTCTTCCTAAGCTCTTCATCCTCAACTCTAGTCTCTAGATGCCATTTTTCTACTATAAAAATACATTTTATAGGATATTCATGTAAGAATTAATGCACAGAATTTGTCATTTTTTTCCGCTCTTTCTTTTTTATTCATTGCACTTACCTTCTTTTCTTTTCAACAAATATATCAGAATTGTGTTTCCTAATAGCCTGGGATAGAAACCAAGAGGAAAAATATGGGTAGCAGGAGATTTATTTCTTACTGCAGAGATCAGTGGATACTGTAAGAGCCAATGGCAGTTATGAGGTTCTTTAGACAACATTAAGTTTAAAAAGAGCTGCTCACATGCTGTCATGGATCATATGAGGATTGATGCCACATCGTAGATGGATGCTGGAGCAGTGGGACAGGAGTGGGGGAGAGCACCTTCACAGAGGCAAGGGGAGGGGGACAGGGAGGATATGGGGTGGGGGTGTGTTTTTAGGCATAACCGGAAAGGGGTATATTATTTGAGATGAAAATGAATGGAATGATTAATAAAAGAAGAAAAGAAGAGAAAAGAAAAATCTAAATAAGATTATTTGCCTGCCACCTCCCCACTCACCTTCACCAGACTTGCTGATCAGAAACATACAAATTAGATTCCCTTCCTGTACCCATCTTCCCTGACTGCTTAGAACCCCAGGGCAAGCCTAGCTGCCTTGAATAACCTACTATCCTTGCCAGCCAGCCATTCTCTCACCACTCCTCTGCCTACCTTCATCAGCCATACTGATCTGAAAACATATAACCCAAAAATAACCATCAGAGGCTTGCCACACCAGGTTTATCTAGGATAGCCCCCCTACCAATATCTACTGCAGCAAAAACATTCCCATCCAAATTACAACACACTTTTTTACATGTAGAAGAATATCCAGGGAATAAAGCCAACCTAGGATACTAAAATCAGAAAAACTCACAATCACCCTACATGTGCAAATCAAGATATTTCAAGACAAAATCAAATTTAAGCAACATCTATCCACAAATTCAACCCTACAGAAAATAATAGGAGAAAAGTAATAACCCAAGAAAGATAACTTCATCCAAGAAAACACAGGAAATAAGCAATTACATGCCAGAAAAAAAAAAAAAAAAAAAGAGAGAGAAGTGCATGCGTGCATGTGTGCACCTGCACACATGCACGTGCATGTGCGCACACACACACACATACACACACAAAGAAATATCAAAATAAAAGGAGCTAACAGTCACTGGTCAGAAACACATCAAAAACCGCATCAACTATGATCATGTAGGATTTATTCCAGGGATGCAGGAATGGATAAATACCTGAAAATCCATTAAAATAATCCACCATTGAAACAAACTGAAAGTAAAACATCTCATGGTCATCTCATTAGATGCTGAGAAGCCTTTGACAAAATCCAATACCCTTTCATGTGAAAGATATTAGAGACATCAGGGATACAAGGCACTTACCTAAACATAATAAAAGTAATATGCAGCAAGCCAATAGTCAATATCAAATTAAATGGAGAGCAAGTTAAAGCAATTCCACTAACATAAGAGATAAGATAAGGCTGCCCACTCTCTTCCTATCTATTCAAAATCGTACTTGAGATTATAGCTAGAGCAGCAAGTCAAACTAAAGGAGAACAAGGGGATACAAATTGTAAAGGAAGAAGTAAAAGTATCACTATTATCAAATGATATGATCATATGTATGTGAGCAACTCACAAAATTCTACAAAGAACTCCTATACCTGATAAACACCTTCAGCAAAGTGACTGGAACAAAATTAACAAAACAAACAAACAAAAAACAATCAGTAGCCCTCATTTATATAAATGATAAATGGGCTGAGAAAGAAATTAGGGAAACAACACCCTTTACATTAGCCAGGAATAACATATAATATCTTGGTTTAGGTCTAACCAAGCAAATGAAAGACTTAAAAGATGAGAATTTTAATTTGCTGAAGAAAGAAATTGAGGAAGATATCAGAAAACAGAAAAATCGGTCAAGTTTATAGATCAGTAGGATTAACATAGTGAAAATGGCCAACTTACCAAAAGCAGTCTACAGACTGGATGCAATTCCCAGCCAAATTACAACACACTTTTTTACAGACCTTGAAAGAGCAATTTTCAACTTCAAATGGAAAAACAAAAAACCTAGGATCATTAAAACAATCCTGAAAAAAAAAAAAGAACTTCTGGTGATATCATCATCCGTGTTCTCAAGCTGTACTACAAAGCAATATTAATAAGAAATTTATGGTATTGGTATAGAAGCAGACAGATCAATGGAATAAAATTGAAGAACCTAAAATAAAGTCACACAGACACTTCAATTTTGACAAGAAAGGCAAAATCATACAATGGAAAAAAGATATCATCTTCAACAAAAGGTGCTGAACTAACTGAATGTTTGCACATAGAAGAATGCAAATAGATCCATATCTCTCACTCTGTTCAAACTTCAAGTCCATGTTGATCAAAGGCCTCAACATAAAATCAGATACACTAAATCTAATAGAACAGAAAGTGTGGAATAGCCTTGACCTTATGGGTATAGGCAACCACATTCCTGAAAAGAATGTCAATGTCTCAGGTTCTAACTCTAAGAATTGATAAATGATATCTCACAAAACTGTAAAGTTTCTGTAAAGCAAAGGAAACTGTCAATAGCACAAATCAACAGACTACAGATTGGGAAATGTTCTTCACCATTCTTATATCTGAAAGATCTAATATTCAAAATATATGAAGAATTTAAGAAGTTAGACACCAACAACCCAAATAACCCAATTAACAAATGAGGTATAGAGGTAAACAGATAATTCACAGTAGGGGAATTTCAAATGGCAGAGAAAAACTTAAAGAAATGTTCACTATCTGTAGACATCAGGAAAATGCAAATCAAAACAACCCTAAGATTCCATTTTGCATTAGTCAGAATGGCTAAGATCAAAAACTCAAGCAAAGCACATGCTAGTAAGCATGTGGCTTGAGAGAAATACTCCTAAATTGCCTGTGGAACTGAAAACTTGTACAACCACTTTGGAAATCTATCTGGTTTCTCAGAAAAATGGGAATAGTTCTACCTGAAGACTCAACTGAAGAATGGATACAGAAAATGTCGTACATCTACACACAGCAGAATACTATTAGTCATTAAAAAGAAAGACATCATGAATTTTGCAGGGAAATGGATGAAACTTGAACACATCATTCTGAGAGAGACAATCCAGACCTAAAAGGACATGCATGATATGTTCTCACTTATAAATGGATATTAGCCATAAAGTACAGGATACCCACACTACACTACACAGACCCAAATAGACTAAACAAGAAAGAAGACTGAATAGAGGAAGCTTGGTTTTTCCTTAGAATGGGGAATAAAATAGTAATAGGAGGCAGACAGAAGAAGAGAACAGGCTAGGATAGGAGCCAAAGATGGAAATAGGGGGAGTTTGTGAACAAGTGTGGGTAGAGACAGGAGAGACTGCCAGGGGACCAGGAGAGTGAATGAAAATCTGCATTTGAGGGGCACATCTCAAGAACATGCCAAAGGCCTGGGATGAGACAGACCAGCAGGTATCAATGGGGATAACCTTTCTGAGACTCAAAGCAGTGGGGATATGAATCCTGAAGAGGCCACCTCTTATATCCAGGTAGGGACCTCAGTTGATTGGTAGGGACATCAACCCACCCACAAAACTTTTGAAGGAGAAGTTGACAAAGCCCCCATGGCAAATTCAAGAAGCTATTTCCAATTGTCAATTGCTCAAAAAGTAAAATAGTACTCTTCCACAGCAACTTATTACCAAGTATACAAACCACAGTTTAAGGCAAGCCCCATGTCCTGCAGTAGATGCCCAAAACAGTGAATTTAAAGGTACATTTGAACATTAGTTTTCTCATAATGCTTTGGCTGGCAAATTTTTTTCTCCTTGTTTGTCTTTCACTTGCATGTTTATGGTCTCAGTGCTTGGACATCTTTTGGCTTAGATCAGTGTAGGTTCTGTGCAAGCTGACATATTCTTTCTGAGTTCATATGTGTATCAGACACTTTGTGTCTAGAAGGCCTTATTTTCTTGATGTTTTCCATCCACACTGGATTGTGTAGTCTTTTCTTCTATTCTTCTGCAGATGTACATGAGCCATGAATAGAGGGATTTGATGAAGTCATTCCATTTAGGACAGAGTGTTCCAATATTTCTCACTATCTGCACATTGCATATTGTCCAGGTGCCAATATCTGTATCAATTCCTATGTATGCGAGGATGTCTTTAAGATTCATTTTTATCCTTATCTTCCTATAGCTGAACCGTAGTATTTTATCCTTAGGTCCATGATCTATCTAGTCTTAATTTCTTAGACATTTGGGTAGTGACAAATATGATATTTATCCCATGGAGTGGGCCTTAAATCAAGCTAAAACATGGCTGGTTACTCCCACAACTTTTGTGCCACTGTTGGTCTAGTATGTCTTACATGCAGGTAACCACTGTAATTTGTAGGGTTGATTTTACTTTTCTCCTCTGGAAACATTCCAAGTACCTTCCAGTAGTGTTGGCACTAGCCAGTAGAGATGAAGGGACCAGCTTGACTTCTCTGTTTTCAGTAAGTTTTATAGTTATTGTTTTCAGTAACAGGGCTTTATCATCACACAGTGATGGTAAAATTATATTGCAATAGCCTTTGGAATAGGCAAGATAGTCAGAGTTTTGAAAGAGTTCCATGGGGCCCATTTGGCTAATAGCTCCTTTAGATGTAATCCATTCCTCACACTGGAGTTTTCATTTGATGGAGAAAGATTGCTAATGGTAGATTTGTTTTCTCCATTGCTTGGTAATTCCATTTACATTTTGTGCTGAATAATTTTGTTTGTTTATTTTTTTTTTACTAAGCTTATACTACTTATTTTATGTAATAATTTCCTATACTTCGTAAAACAGTAAGATATTTATCAGTAAAGATTAGATAATTGCTAGTTCCTTCTTAAGTAGGACATAGTAGGCTTTTACATGAAGTATACATGAAGAATAAAAAAATGGATGCCATGGGCTTTCTTTTTGTAGCATACTACTTAGTTTCTATATTTCTTACTATAGTTTTTATATTACAAACATGGAAATGGGCAAATATGTCAGAAAAAATTGTTAGGTTTTTTTTTTGTAGAACTTCTTACAAGACAACCTTTCCCTAGAAGGATTCTCTGTATAGTGGTAAAATTTATTTGAAGTGAATTTATTTTTGATGTTTCTGAAAGAAAGGAACCACAATTGAGAAAATACTTCCATAAAATCTCACTGTAGGGCATTTTCTTAATTAGAAATTGAAAGTGTGAACCCAGACCATTGTGAATGGTGAGATTACTGGCCTGGTTATACTGGGTCCTATTAGACATGGAAAGCTTGTCCAATAATTCCTATTCCCTTCAATACCCATCCACCTCCTTAAAAAGCTAGTATCCTAAAAAAGAAGCCATCAAATATAACTCTTGAAGACTGTGATAAGGATGCTGAAGGATATCTCTCCACAACTGATGGCTTCCAGAGAAGGTTCAGAAGAGAAAGGACTCAGGTCTGTTTAAGGAGAAGGCCACTGAGAGTTTGAGCATGTTCCTGTGAGTAAATCGATAACATGAATTGAACCTGTTTTTCTTTGTTGTTTGGTTGGTTAGTTGGTTCATTGTTTCTGTTGGTGGTATTGTTGCTGGTCTCCTGGTAGGAGAGGTCACAAGGGCTGGAGGTGGGACCAGACATGGAAGGACTAGAAAACGAGTGTGATGAGGCATATGTTGTGAAATTCTTAAAGATAAAAATGTCAGTAAAATATTATGTTGAAGAAAAAGAAAGAAAACAGGCTGAGCAAGCCATTGGGAGCAAGGCTTTAAGCAGTAGCCTTCTATGACCTCTTCATCAGTTCCTTCCTACAGGTTCATATTCTGCACAAGTTCTTGACCTCACTTCTTTTGATGATGAACCATGATATGAAACTGTGATCTGAAGAAAAATGTTCCTCCCTATTGATGGCATTTCATCATAGCAGTAGCAACTCTAATTAAGACCAATTTCTTTCATATATATATAATTTATAATTATATATATATATATATAATTTATGAAGTTTTCAGTGTATTGTTTCTACATAGTATATTCAAATGGACTTTTCTCTTTTTAGCTTTCCCTCCCTGTATTTTCTCCCTTGTCCAACATTCCCCCCCCATTCCCTTTAGTTATTGTTTACATGTAATATTTGTATATGTATATATATTCCCAAATATTCCTTCTTAGTATTAATTTGACCTTTTGAGTGTTGTTCTAATGTTTTCTATTAGAATATACTTTTTCTTGCATAGCTAGTATAGATATGAAAAGATCTATTTGTATTCTTTTATTCTTTGAGAATTTCATACCTATGTAAAGTACATTCTGGCACACTTATCCTCACCCACCCCTTATCTTCCTCAGTCCACAATTCAAATGCCCTAATTCCACTGCATCCCCATTCCATATCCATATTCACATTTTATTAGTTTTATTTTTATGCCTACTTTTTAATGTTTGAGTGTTTTATGCATAAGTTCTCTATTTATATAATTTGTCTCTCGTATAATTCCTTCAGAGCTCTCTCTATTTTCTTCTCAAATTCATGAGATATACATTAACATAACCTGTTTATATGTGTATCTGTTTAGGACTGACCACTTACTAATGGATAAGATTGATTCTCCCTTTCTCAGCAGTCAATAATTATCTATAACTTTTCATCTAGATCTGGGCCATTGTAAATTTCCTCATTCGTGGTAGCATGCCAATTGGCAGAATCATTATAATGATCATCAAACAATCTTTTAGCTATATCTTTTACCATGTTTCCTGAGCCTTTTGTGTGAGGTTCATTTGTAGAGGTCTCAGAGGTTGTATACTACACAGGTATTTGTGTGTATGTGTGTGTGTGTGTGTGTGTGTGTGTGTGTGTGTGTGTGTGTGTGTGTGTGTGTGTTGACCAGTGTAAATTTCTGTAATGGTCACCTGCTGCTTCAAAACAAAGAGTTATCCTTTTTGTTCTTTTGATAGGGATTAAGATCTATGCTTGTTTGTGAGTATAGGATAAGTTCGGATTGAAGTTACAAATTACACCAGTTGAGGGAAGTAAGAGTGAGAAGTTGTCTTGATTTATAAAACAAAGAATAAATTCACTCTTATTTAGTGCATTTTAAGTACAATTAGATAGCAGTTGATTATCACTAGATATAAGTGCCAGTAGGGCATGACTGGAGATACCATGTTATTCTTATCATTGAATTGGTTCACAGGCATTACTGCTAAATAAGATATTGACTACTTCTCTCTCCTTATCTGCTTGCAGGGTACTTGCCAGCATTATGAAAGATAGAATTCAAGGAGAAGTCTTTCCCGTCATGTTCAGGTATGTGTAAAATGCATGATATGTTCTATAGTGGGTTCTGAATGAGAATAAAGGAAATGGCAATAACCTATATTACTTTGAATGTCTCTAAGATTCTATTATCAGCAATTTCAAAGTCTTTCAAGTTTAGCACTAGAAATTTTGCAGAGGATAATATTACATCAAATGACATAATATCCTTACACACACACACACACACACACACACACACACACACACACACACACATATATATATATATATTTCACATATATATGTGATTATATTACATATATAGGTATAATATTTGTAATATATGCACTGTATATAACAAATATACATAATATATGTATACATTATATATATATATATTTATAGTATGTATATACTTAAATAACAAGTTTTTATATGGTTTTTCAAACATACTTTGTCTCCTATCCCTCCTATATATCCTGTCCCATATGTCTGTTTATACTTTGTTGGCTTTTTTGGTTGTTACCTGTTATATATTCATTTAATGATTTGAAGCTACGACCCACAAAGAAGACAAAACATGTATTATTTGACTTTGTCCAGACTACCACATTATGTATATGTTACAGTTTCAATCATTTACTTGCAAATTTTATGATTTCATTTTTCTCACATGTGAATAGAGTAATATTTTGTATATGAGTTTTGGTTGTTGTTGATTTTTTGTCAATTTTACACAGTCAAGAATTATGTTGGAAGAGAAATTGCTCAATTAAGTAAATTTCTTCACCCTGATTGCCTGTAGACAAGCCTGTATGGCATGCTCTGGATTAATGATGGATGTGGATAGGCCCAGAACAATGGGGCACTGTGACACCAATGGATATGTGGTCCTGAGTAGTATCAGAAAGCCAGCTCAGCAGAGCTTGGAGGATCAAGTCAGAAAGCTGTGTTCCTATATTTTATTGTTTGCCCCCAAGTTCCTACCTTGAGTTCTTACCTTGATTTCCCATAGTGCTTGAGTATGAGTTGTAAGCCAAAAAACATTTATCACTTCTCTCATACCTTGCTCTTGATGATGATATTTATCATAGCACTTGAAACCTTGAGACAATATGTACTGCATTTTTACTATTCATTCTTTAATTCAAAGATATTTAAGATTGTTTTCCTTTCCTAGCTATTATGTGTAGAGTACAAATAAAGCTATATATGAATTGGAATGCAGAAACTCTGGAGTAAGTAACTGGATCATTTAGTATAATCACTTTTACCGTTTTGATAATTGTCCATACTGATTTCCACAGAGGCTTCAACAGTTTGCAATCCTAAAAACAATAAAGATGTGTCTCCTTTCCCTACATCCTTGCCAGCATATATTGTTAGTTTTTTCTTTGAGAAATAAGACAGGGATGCCATTGTAGACTATGGTACAGAAATAAACTATCAAAAGTTCAATGAAAGACAGTTTTTCATAAGATAAACAGGCTAAAAGATTTTATGTCCACCTGACTAAACTTACAGAAAGTACTGAAAACAAAATTTCAGATTGTAGAGAGGAGGAAGTAAAGCTTAAGAACCATAAAGAAAACAAAAAACCCATAAGGATATAATTTGTGAAACATGAAATATGACTTAAGAATACAGGGAAGAGAAAAACAAAATGAGTTATTAACAAATACTTTTCAGTAAATGCTTCACATATTAATGTTCTCATCTCCTCAATGAAAGGATGCTGGATAGTTGGATTTATTAAGAAACAAAATTTATCTTTTTTGTTTTCCACAGGAAGTTTATCTTATCTTGAATTATAGGCAATATTTTGAAATGAAAGGATAAAATAAGGAATTTAAAAATACATTGCCAGTTTGATTTCTTCCTTACCAATTTGTATCCCTTTGACCTCCTTTTGTTGTCTAATTGCTCTAGCTAGAACTTCAATTACTATATTGAATAGATAGGGGGAGAGAGGGCAGCCTTGTTTAGTCCCTGATCTTAGTGGG
>CM052712.1:13206383-13234160 GCA_028551405.1 Uromys caudimaculatus | reverse complement strand
GGGGACACGGGGTTTCCAAAGAAAAGGGGAATCATCAGAAATGTAAATAAAAAAAAAAAAGAAATAAAAAAAGAAAAAAAAATACATTACCAGGAAGCAAGTATTCATTGTTATCCTGATAGACTTTAAACCAGACTAATCACAGGAGATAAAGAAGACTACTTCATTCTAATCAGGAAAACATTATATTAATTTTTATTCTTATCATTACAATAGTCATACATATCTATACATCCTCTTTTCCCTTCGTCTGATTCTACCTAGTCCTTATACTACCTTTACCTCCCAATGTTACATGAACCATTCTTTATGTGTACAAAGGTGAGATTGTATTTGCATAATCTTTATGTTACTCTCAATGGGCAATATATTGAAACTGTATTTCCATGTTGTTTCTTACACTTTAAAATTTACTTAATTAAAAACTATTTAGAGAGGTAAAATGTATTTGACCTTTTTTCTATCTTAACTATATTTTCATTACAGGATTATGTTTTTCTTTTACCTAACTGCTCCAAAGTCCATGCCCAGTTCTCTATTTACCTACTGAAACAAGCCCCCTCTCTTTAACAAAGTACTCAAGAAAACAAGAAAAAAAGAAAACAAAATTTTAAAATTCAAAAGAAAGAAAAAAACAAAAATACACAAAAATGGACTGTGATATCACACACAATACATGCATGGATAAAAGCCAGAATGGTTTCCAGCACTGAGAACATGTGACGTGGAAATTTCTGGTTACTTTGGAGACTCAATTATGTCATGTGATGATTTTCTGGAAACTGTCTTAGAAGAGGATGTTTTGCTGAAGCAAACACATGGTGTTTTTTTCTGAAAGCTGCCTGGAAAAAGGGCATGTGATGAACTGGATGTTTGAGAGGACATGTAATGTTTGGAAGGGGGGGGAGGAAGACCCAACAGACAGTGTACAATATTCTAGCACTGGTTCACCATGCTACTCTTTGGTGGACTAGTTGGGCTTTGCTGACAGTGGTCTTCACTGACAATGCTCTGGCATTGGTTCACCTTGCCTTCCTTTCTGATCATCACTTGTCATGAATTCATAGAGAATAAGCACCAAAGAACTTCTCATGGTATTCCTGTGATTTCTTGTCACTTCTTTGGATGAGGGCCAATTGGGAAAGCCTTGCAGTTTCTTCTTGATCGAATTGTTGTTGCTGATTCATGATGTTTGTGAGTGGATTGAGCTACCCCTGCTGATTTGTCTGAAGTGAACTGCTAACATACTAACAAAGAAGATTGGAAAAAAGAACTATTTCTAAACAGGTCCACATCCCCATTTGCACTATTAGCCATTCCTTTCTAGTACCTATGGTGAGTGGTAGTCTAGAAGGAGGGATAAGCATTTAAGAATCCTTATTGAAGTAGGTTTTGAAATCTCTAAGCCTACATAACTGCATATGGTGCTCCACTCTGACCAAGAGGCTGTCTTAAATGATACCCGCTGGAAAAGGTAAAATTCATTTTCTCCAGTGGAATGTCACTGGATCACACGATGAATCACACTTCAGGGTAGATTGCATGCTTAGGAGAGGTTGGCCAACATAAAATATTTGCTCATGGCTATTTTTGTAACTTTGGTTTTGTTTTGAATTCTTTGGGCTTTTTGTGTATGTGTAACAGATTTTTCAAATACCCCATTTGCTATGCCACTGTGTTCAGTTAATGTTGCACATAGATCCATGGGAATAGAGCCATCTATTAATTCATGTGTAACCTCTCAGTGTCTGTAAGACCCTAAAATACCCTTATCTCTCTCTCCAGTAACTAAAAAGCTTCACAGAGCTCCAGAGGAAAGGGTTGGGAATTCATGATTACCTCTCTAATTTGTCTTGATCTTGTACATATCTTCTGTTTGCAGTCAAAACGATTTTGAATTCATGTGTGCAATGGGATTGCCACATTGAGTAAATAGAGTTCTGATGGAGTACTCTCCTCCCTCTGGCCCATACAATGTTTTGCCTTTCTTCTCCAAGATAATTTCGGAACTTTGGTAGAAATGGTGTGCTATATAGCTGCTTCATTTAGAACTCATCACTTGAGAGTCTTTTATTCTCTTCATGTTGAGAATTGGGGATCCCTGTGTAAAACACCATCTATTGTAAACACAAACTTTTCAAACAAGGGTTTTGTTAATGGTTATTTTATTTGTTTACAATTCAAATGTTGTCCTCTTCCTGATTTCCCCTTCTGCAAAACACCTACTCCAATCCCCCTCCTCCTGCCTCTGTGAGAGTGCTCACCTACCCACCCACTCCAACCTCACCACCCTAAGCATCCCCTTATGTTGGGACATTGAGCCTCTACAGGACCAAGGGCCTCCCCTCCAATTGATGCCAGATAAGGCAATGTCTGCTGCATCTGTGGCTGGAGCCATGAATCCCTTCCTCATTGGTTGGTGGTTTAGTCCCTGGAATCACTGAGAGGTCCAGTTAGTTGATATTGTTTTTCTTCCTATGGGCATGCAATCACCTTCAGCTCCTTTAGTCCTTCTCCTAACTCTTGCATTGGGGTCCCCTTATTCAGTCCAATGGTTGGCTGCAGGCTTCCACATCTGTATTGGTCAGGATCTGTCAGAGCCTCTCTGGGCACTGGTATACTAGGCTCCGGTCTGCAAGTGTTTTTTGGCATCAACAATAGTGTCTGGGTTTGGTATCTGTAGATGAGATGGATCTCTAGGTGGGGCAGGCTCTTGATGGCCTTTCCTTCAGTCTCTACTCTACCCTCTGTCCATGTATTTTCTTGAGACAGGAACAATTCTGGATTAAAATTTTTGAGATGGTTGGGTGGCCCCATTCCTCAACCTGGCGCTGTGCCTATCTACTGGATATGATCTCTACAGGTTCTATCACCCCTGTGTTGGGTATATAGGTTAATGTCATCACCGTTGAATCCTGGGAAACTCTAGCTTCCCTGGCATCTGGGAATTTCTGGTGGAAACACCCATTCCCTTTCCTCCATTGTTACATACCTCCATTCAACTTTCTGACCCTCTCCACCATCTCCACCCGTACCTGATACAGCCCCCCTTTTTATCTTCCCCATTCTCTCACCCTCCCAGATCTCTTCCTCCCTCTACTTTCCATAATTATTTTGTTCACCCTTTTAAGTAGGACTTAAGCATTCACAATTTGGTCTTCCTTCTTCTTGAGCTACATATGAGTCTGTGAGTTATAGTGTCCTACTTGGGCTAATATCTACTCATCAGTAAGAACATACCATGATATTCTTTTGTAACTGTGTTACCTCATTCGGGATGATATTTTCTACTTCCAGCCATTTGCCTTCGAATTTCATGAAGTCTTTGTTTTTAATAGCTACATATTATTCAATGGACACTGTTAATAGGACAAAATAGCAACCTACAAATTGGGAAAAAAATTCTTTACCAACACTACATCTGATAGAGGGTTAATGTTCAAAATATACAAAGAACTCAAGAACTTAGACTCCAGAGAACCAAATACCCCATTAAGAAAGGGGGTAAAGAGCTAGACAAAGAAATAGCAACTGAGGAGTCTCTAACAGCTGAGAAGCACCTAAAAAACTGTTCAACATCCTCAGTCATCAGGGAAATGCAAATCAAAATGATCCTGAGATTCCACCTCACACCAATCAGAATGTCTAAGATCAAAAATTCAGATGACAGCAGATGCTGGTGAGGATGTGAAGAAAGAGGAACACTACTCCATTGTTGGTGGGACTACAAGTCCATACAACCCCTCTGGAAAACAGTCTGTCAGTTCCTCAGAAAATTGGAAATAATTCTACCTGAGGCACCAGATATACCACTCCTGGGCATATACCCAAAAGATGCTGTAACATATAACAAGGACATATGCTCCTTTATGTTCAAAGCAGTCTTATTTATAATAGCCAGAAGCTGGAAACAACCCAGGTGTCCCACAACTGAGGAATGGATACAGAAAATGTGGTACATTTTTACATTGGATTCAAACCAAGTTTGAGAGATGCACTAATCAATGGCTTTAGTTTCCTGTTAATGTCATAAAAATTAAAATATTCCAATATATACATATATATATTTTTATTACCTACATAACAAACTGGTGCAGTTACTCTAGAAATCAGTTTGAAGTTCCTAAAAAGTAGAAAATTGATATACCACATAAATCCAGTCGCATCACTTCTGGTTAAATTACCCAAATATTCTATATCAAACTTTGTAGATATATGCTCATCCACATTCATTGCTGATTTTTTTCACAATATCCAGGTAGTAGAAACAGCCTACATGTCCACCATTTTTATGTCACTTTGTGATAATAAGCTTTTCTCCGTGGAACATTATGTATCTAGTATATTACTGAATCTTCATGGGCTAAAACTTGTGCTGACTCCATGCAGGCAAGCATATCTGTGGTAATTTAATGAATCTTGAGGTCATATCACGCCTGTTAAGCAGCATTCCACACTCCTCCTTTCTATCTTCTTACTCTCTTTCCTTCCTCCTATTCCATGATTTCTTCTGAGACTTGGAGGATGGGAACAAAAATACAGAATTTAAGACTGAGTACTGAACCTTGACCAGGAATTATCTCTTGCCTATTTGTGGGTGTATAAAGTTTGTGATCCTTCAGGAAATCAATTTTGTGCAACATTTTATCAGTCAAACATATTAACTTTTCAGAGTATATATTTATGAATGTATACATTAATAATTAATAACAGTAACTTGCTTATGATTTTATGACACAGAAACAAAAAGCAATGTATATGTCTTACACTATTATTGATGTTTTATTTGTTATTTATACCAATGAAAACATAATTTAATTTTAATACTCAATTGAAGATGATCAGTGTTTCTTTCTGCTTTCTGTCTAGTTTATCTTTGAAATTTTACTCATCTAATATTAATATGGCCAATTTTGCTCCACATTCCCTATTATTTTCTAAGAAATTTTGGTCTAATTCCATATATTTTATTAAATATTGACTTTTGTCAATATTTTATGTCATGGTCATATATGCTTAAAACAACCACCAAGAATGCATCAAAAAGAGAACTTCAGACCAATTTTGATTATGAATATCGATGCAAAAATACTCAATAAAATTTTTGCAAACCGAGTCCAAGAACACATCAAATCCAACATTCACCACGATGAAGTAGGCTTCATGCCAGTGATGCAAGGTTGGTTCAATATATGGAAATCCATTAACTTAATCCACTATATAAACCAACTCAAAGAAAAATCACATGATCATCTCTTTAGGTGCAGAAAATGCATTTGACAAAATACAACACTCCTTCATGTTAAAAATATTGAAAAGATCAGGAATTCAAGGCCCATAACTAAACATAATAAAAGTAATTTGCTGCTAATAAAAAGCCAATATGAAATGAAATGGAGAGATATGCGAAGCAATCCCACTAAAATCAGGGACAAGACAAGGATGCCCACTCTTACCATATCTATTCAATACAGTAATCGAAGTGCTATGTAGAGCAATAAGAAACCAAAAAGAGATCAAGGGGGATATATACTGGAAAAGAAGAAGTCAAGGTATCACTGTTTGCAGTTGATATGAAAGTATATGTAAGTGACCCCAAATATTCTACCAGAAAAGTTCTACTGCTAATAAACAAGTACAACAAAGTGGCTTGATATAAAATTAACTCAAACAAATCAGTAGTCTTCCTTTATATGAATGTTAAACAAGCTGAGAAAGAAATTAGGGAAAGAACACTCTTCACAATAGCCACAGATAATATAAAACATCTTGGAGTAACTCTAATCAAACAAGTGAAAGATCTGTAAGACAATAATTTCAAGTCTCTCAAGTAAGAAATTGAAGAAGATCTCAGAAAATGGAGAGATCTCCCATGGTAATGGATTGGCAGAATTAACATATTAAATAATGCCCTTCCTATCAAAAGCAGTCTACAGATTCAATACAATTCCAATCAAAATCCCAACACAATTCTTCAAAGACATAAAAGTTATTCTCAAATTCATCTGGAAAAGCAAAATACCCCAATTAGTGATAACAATTCTTAACAATAAAAGAAATGCTGGGGGAATTACCATCTTTGACCCCAAGCTGTACTACAGAGCAATAGTGATGAAAATTGCATGATATTGGTACAGAGGCAGACATGTTGATAAATGGAATAGAATTGATGACCTAGAAATAAAATCACACACTTATGGATAATTGATCTTTGACAAAGAAACAAAATTGTACAATGGAAAAAAAAGGAAAGTTCAATATACGGTGCTGGTCTAGCTGGCTGTCTGTATGTAGAAAAATAAAAATAGATCCATATTTGTCTCCTTGTACAAAGCTCAAGTCCAAGTGGATCAAAGACATAAAACCAGATACACTGAATCTAATTGAAGAGAAATTAGGAAAGAGCCTTGAACTCATTGACACAGGGGAAAATTTCCTAAACAGAACTATAATGTCTCATGCTCAAAGATAAAGAATTGATAAATGGGACCTCATGAAACTGGAAAGTTTATGTAAGGCAAAGGACATAATCAATAGGACAAATCAGCAACCTACAGATTGGGAAAAAAAATTATCACTAACCCAAATCCAATAGAAGAAGACTAATATCCAAAATATATAAAGAACTCAATAAGCTAACCACCAAAAGACCAAACAACCCAATTTAAAAAAAAGTGATATAGAACTAAACAGAAAATTCAAAACACAGGATCTCTAATGGTGGAGAAGCACTTAAAGAAATGTTCACAGTCCTTAGTGATCCGTGAAATGCAAATCAAAATAACCATGAGATTCCACCTTACATCAATCAGAATGGCTAAGATCAAAATCGCATGTGACAGCACATGTTGGTGAGGATGTGGAGAAAGAGGAGTACTCCTCCATTTCCAGTGGAATTGCAAACTGGTACAACAAATCTTGAAATTAATCTTGAGGTTCCTTAGACAATTGGAAATAGATCTATCTGAAGGTCAAACTATACCACTTTTGGGCATAAACCCAAATGATGTCCCATCATGCCATAGGGGCACCGTTTTTACTATGTTCATAGCAACCTTGCTTGTGATAGCCAGAAGCTGGAAACAAACCAGATGTCCAGAAGAATGGATACAGACAATGTAGTTCATTTAAACAATGGAATACTATTCAGCTATTACGAACGAGGACAATCTGAGTTTTGCAGTCAAATAGATGGAACTAGAAAATATAATCCTAAGTGAGGTAACTCAGACCCAAAAGGACATGCCTGGCATGTACTCACTAATGAGTGGATAGTAGCCAAAAATGTAGTGAATATCCAGGATACAATTTACAGAACTCAAAAAGGTTAACAATCCAAAGGGCCCAAATGAGGGAGCCTCAATCCCACTTGGGAGGGAGAATAAAGAGCTATCTCAGGAGGGTGGCGGGATGGAGAGACATCAGCGGGAAAGGGGACAGGGAGGATAAGAGGGGAACATGATTAGATAATGGTTTGGGGGAATAGGACTGAAGCCCTGAGGACCAGCAGAATGAATAGAAACAGGCAACCTCAGGAGGTAGGAGGTGAGGGGACCCTCCAGAATGTACCAGAGACCTGGGAGGTGAGAGACCCTCAGGACTCAAAGGGAGTGACCTTAGATAAAATACCCAACATGGGTTAGAGGGAACTTGTAGAGCCTACCTCCAGCAGAAGACAGGGCATCAAGTGAGAGATGGGGTTGAAATCACAATCCCACAGTCAAAACTCTGATCCATAGTTGTTCCTGTCTGAAAGAACAGCAGGGACAAAAATGGAGAAGAGCCTGAGGAAAAGGAGGTCCTGCAATAGGTCTAAATTGGGATCCAGCTCAAGTGGAGACCGCAAGGCCTGACACTATTACTGGGACTATGGTGTGCTCACAAATAGGGGGCTATCAGGACTGCCCTCCAAAGGACCCAACAAGCAGCTGAAAGAGTCAGATTCAGATATTTACATCCAAACAATAGACAGAAACTGGTGATCTCTGTGGTTGAATTAGGGAAAAGCTGGAAAGAGTTGAGGAAAAGGGAGACCCTGTAAGAAGACCAGCAGTCTCAACTAACCTGGACCCTTGAGATCTCTCAGAAATTGGACCACCATCCAAGCAGCATACACCAGCTGATATAAGGCCCCCAACACATATATAGCAGAGGATTGCAGGGTCTGGACTCAGTCAGAATAGATGTGCCTAATCATCAAGAGACTGGAGGACTCAGGGAATTATGAGGTCAGGTGGGGTGAGGGTAGGAGTTGGGAACATCCTAGTGGAGACAGGTGGAGGAGTCATGGGATGTGGAACAGTCAGAGGGTTGATCAGCAGAGGGGTAAAATCTATACTGTCAAAAAAGATTAATTAAAATTAAAAAAGAAAAGTATCAGTATATGTATTTCAGCATGAGATATAGATTAGCAAATAGCATATGTACACACACACACACACATAGACTATGAAGACAATAAAATACATAAATACATATTGAAGAAGTGGAAATATTTTATGTTTTAGGTTTAATGATGATTTTTTTATTAAAAAAAAGCAAGCTTTGTAGGGTCTTAGAATGATGCATTTCCCCCAGGCCTCAGGCCACAGCACACCCAGGCTTACATTCCACAGTTCCTTCCCATGTAAGGGACATTGCTGTGCCATTTTGCGCTTCAGACCTTGTCTGCCTCTATTTTCAGCACTGCTTATACCCCAGTGCATTCATAAACTTGAGGTCTTTGTTGGAGATTGCCATGCCCATGCTGGCATCAGAAAAAATGACATCATTTTCAAGGAATTCTGACCTCTACCTCGTGAGGAGATATTTATAGTTTGAGTCAACCATTTAGAACCTCAAATACAAGGCCTAAAACAGGGACATCTAACAACTTTTACAATGGAAGTTTTAGTCACAAGGACAAAACCACACATAAAGCCATAGCTTAAAAAGCATAGTGGAATAATTGACATTGACAAGGACAGCATAAAACTAAATTACTAGGTAATACAGTGATTAACAAATATGGATCGTAATGTATGTCTTAAATATGTAGACATATAAACATACTTCATTTTATTATAAAAACAATCAATAATTTAAAATGGGCAGTTTTTTATAGTAGGTCCTGATTCAAATGACTGAAATGTTAAACATACAACAAACTGTAATAAATCTGTTAAAATAATGTGGAAATACATTTTACTGAGATTACAATTACCATTCTTACTTACATCCCTGATGTTGAAAGCACACTATGGGGCTTAAAAGTAGACAAAATAACTTAGATTTATTGTTCTAATATACCTTGAATTCTTTAAATACTTTAAGATTATTTAACACATTTTTTACTGATAATTTATTTTAAAGTAAAAGACTAATATCCCAGCAAAAGTAACACATTTAAGTCATTCTGAGAATTTAATAATATTCACTATAATCAGTTAAGACCAATTTGGGTTTTATCAGGAGAAAATGTGAGCTTAATGTTTGCAAGAACTTGAGTTAGAGTTAGACCTACAGTAGCACAAATAAGAAACCATGGTTTTAAAAGAAAAAATATAAAAGCATGTTACTGATTGTTATTTATTATATCTCTGGATATGTTTATGAACTACTGATAATTTAAAAATATTTATAGAGTTATATAATGAGTTAACTTTGATTTGAATATTTAAGTATCATTGAAGAATTATAGGATAAAAAACTTTCTATACCTGAATACTTAATCACTTTACAGTTCTTTGGTATACACAATGATAGAAATTCATAACATACCAAGATATTCATAGGCTCTGATTTGATGCATATCTAGGGAGTTTTCTTTTCCCACTGTTGCCCTCAGACTGAAATTTGAAAACTGAAGACCTAGTGAACATTAAAAATGCAACTTTTCATTGACCTACAACAAATTGGGATTGATATGTAGCTTTGATCCTCTAAGATATTTGTGGACGAGATGATCTGAGCTAACTATAATAGATGTCTGTTAAATATGTTAGACTTTTATAGTATACTGTAAATATATAGTAAAAAATCCTATTCTGTGTGTGGATAAAATATCAAATAATCACATGAAAACATATTGTTATATTATGAGTAGCTTGATATTTCCCACATTTCCCATAGTGTATGCTTCAGTCATATTATTTTTCTAATTAAAGTGAAGATTAAAGAAAATAAATGAGTTAAGGAAGTTATTGAGACAAATTCCAGCACAGAACACCAACAGCTCAGGCACTAAGATTAACAATTAATAAATGGGACCTCATGAAACTGAAAAGTTTCTATACAGCAAAGAACACAGTCAAAAGAACAAAACAGTAGCCAACAGAATAGAAAAAGATCTTCCTCAACCCTACATCAGACAGAGGACTGATATTCAAAATGCATAAGCACCTCAAAAAATTAGACTGTGACAAAGCAAACAGACCAATGAAAAATGTTGTAAAGAATTAAACAGAAAACTCTCAAGAGAGGAATCTTTAATAGCTGACAAACATTAAGAAAATTTCAACATTCTTAGTCACCAGGGACAAGTCAAAATGACCCTGAGTTTCCATGTTACACACATCAGAATGGCTAATATCAAAAACCGAAGTGACAGCTCATGCTGGAAAAGACGTGGAACAATGGGAACACTCCCCCATTGCTGGTGGGAGTGCAAACTTATACAACCTCTTTGGAAATCAATTCGGCAGTTCCTCAGAAAATTGTGAATAATTCTACCTCAAGACCCAACATAACTCCTGGAAATATACCCAAACGACGTTCTACCGTAGCACAAGGACATTTGTTCAACTATGTTCAGAGCAGCTTTATTTATGTTAATAGCCAGATTAGAAACAACCTACAAGTCCCTCAAGTGAAGAATGGATAAAGAAAATCAGGTAAATCTAAACAATGAACTACTACTCAGGTATTAAAAAGCAAAGACACCATGAAATTTGCAGGCCAATGGATGGAACTAGAAAAGGTCATCCTGAGTGAGGTAACCCAGACTCAGAAATGCATGCATGGCATGGATTCACTTATAAATGGATATCAACCATAAAGTACAGGAAAATCATGCAACAATTCACAGACTCAAAGCAGCTAAACAAGAAGGAAGACCAAATCGAGGCTACTTGATTCTCATTTAAATTGGAAGTAAAATAGATATCTGCAGTGGATGAAAGGAGGGCTTTGAGCTGGGCAGGGTTTGGGGAGGAGAATAGAAGGGATCAAGTGTGAGGAGGGTGGCCGGACAGAGAAATGGGAAGAAAGAACGGAAATCAGTGGAGGGCTATTCCTGGGACAAATCAAGAAATCTAGGAGCAGGGAAACCCCCAGGAATCTGAGGACGACCTCATGTTTGATTCCTAGCAATAGGGGATATGAAACAGGGAGCCCCCCGTAACCAGGAAAGGTTTCCAGTGGAGGATGGGGATTCTAACCCAACCACAAGACCTTTTACCCACAATTTTTCCTGCCTATAAGTGTTGCAGGGATAAAGACAGAACAGAAAATGTTAGAATGGCCAACCAATGATTCATCCAATTTGAGTCCCATGCTATGAGAAAGAGTGCACCCCTGACACTATTAATAATTTCTGCTATACTTGCAGACAGGAGGTTACCACGAGAGTCATCTGAGTGGAATCACCCAGCAATTGATCTTAAAAAAGATGCAGAGGCTCACAGTTAAATATGCGGAGCTCATGAATTTGGTGGAAGAGGGAGAGATTGGATTGGAAGAGCTAGAGAGGACAAGGACACCACAAGAAAACCTCTCAAATCAGTAAAAATTTAGGCCCATAGGGACTTACAGAGACAGAGAACTATTAACCTGAGATCAGCATGCAATGGACTTAGACCACCTACACACATGTAACAGATGTATAGCTTGGTCATCTGAGGGGCATCAAATAGTAGGAGCAGTGGCTGTCTCTCATTGTACTGCATAACTTTGGATCCCTTTCTCTTAAGTGGATGGCCTTGTCTAGCCTAAATAGATGAAGATACATGTGCCCAATTTTACAACAGCTTGATATTCCAGGGGAAGGAATACATAACCATGGGAGGTCTCCCTTTCCCTGAGAAGAAAGTAAAGGGAGCATAGGGGTAGGTAAGAGGAAGAAAGGAGAGAGCAAAAGCTCTAATCAGGATGTAAAGTAAATAAATAATTAATAACAATATGTTTTTTAAAAGAAAGTAATGGAACTGGGCAGAAAGGAAGATCTAAATCTAATTATTTGTGCTATTTCAAACCCTGTGGGGGATATTTTATGATAAATAAATGCATAAAATATATTTGAGACTGAAAGTAAAAAATTTAATGTGAACTTTCATGACTTCAATTTTGAATATGAATCTTAATTATTTATAAATTCATTAACTTATATAGAATTTGTGTCTTGTTAACTTTTGCCTCAGACATTTTATCATGATAACAAAATACTGACTGATATATGTACACAAAATAATCAGCCACAACAGGAAGAGAATGGATCATCATCACAGGAGAGAATAATATGAATATTGAGTTCTCCAGTATCAATATTCATCTTAAAAGGCAATGTCGGGGTGACAGGGAGAGGGGCAGTGAGTGGTATGTAAAGGAAATAAGTAAAAATTGTAAAGAAGGCACTGTACTAATTTTAAGATAATTATAATATAAAGTAAATATTTATTAAAACAAATATTTATTTAGAGGAGTCTATCAAACATGCAAGGGTGTGTATTAACTGTTAAGAAAGGAAAGAGAGTGCATTTTTGCCACTTTGAAATCTATGTTAAGCTGGTGGTGCCGTCAGTCACCCCAAAAATTATCCCACCTCACACCAGTCAGAATGGCTAAGATCAAAAACTCAGGTGACAGCAGACGCTGGTGAGGATGTGGAGAAAGAGGAACACTCCTCCATTGTTGGTGGAATTGCAAGCTGGTACAACCACTCTGGAAATCAGTCTGGCAGTTCCTCAGAATATTGGACATAATACTACCTGAGGACCCAGCTATACCACTCCTGGGCATATATTCAGAAGATGCTGCAACATATACCAAGAACATATGCTCCACTGTGTTCACAGCAGCCATATTTATAACAATCAGAAGGTGGAAAGAAACCAGAAGCCCTTCAACAGAGGAATGGATACAGAATATGTATAGGTACATTTATAAAATGGAGTACTACTCAGCTATTAAAACCAATGAATATATGAAACTCTTAGACAAATAGATGGAACTAGAAAATATCATCCTGAGTGAGGTAACCCAATCACAAAAGAATACACATGGTATGCATTCACGGATAAGTGGATATTAGCCCAAAAGCTCAAAATACCCAAGATACAATTCACAGACCACATGAAATTCAAGAAAGAAGACCAAAGTGTGGGTGCTTTGGTCCTTCTCTAAAGGGGAAACAAAATACTCACGGGAGCCAATATGGAGCAGAGACTGGAGGAAAGGCCATCCAGAGACTGCCCCACTCTCTAGGGTTTAATCCCATATAGTCAACAAACCCAGACACTGTTGTGGATTCCAAGAAGTGCTTGCTGACAAGAGCCTGTTATAGTTGTCTCCTGAGAGGCTCTGCCAGAGCCTGGCAAATACAGAGGCAGATACTCACAGCCAACCATTGGAATGAGCATGGGGTCCCAAATGGAGGAGTTAGAGAAAGGACTGAAGGAGCTGAAGGGGTTTGCCACCACATAGGAGGAACAACAATATCAACCAACCAGACCCTCCAGAGCTCCCAGGGACTAAACTACCAATGGAAAAGTACACATGGAGGGACCCATGGCCCCAGCCACACATGTAGCAGAGGATGGCCTTGTCAGACATCAATGGAAGGAGAGGCCCTTGGTCTTATAAAGGCTAGATCCCCAGTAGAGGGGAATGTGAGGTGGGAGGGGGGCGGAGCACCCTCATAGAAGCAGGGAGGGTGGAATAGGGGGTTTCTGGAGAAGAAACCAAGAAAGGGGATAACATTTGAAAGGTAAATAAAGAAAATATCTTATAAAAATAAATAAATAAAGTGGATTAACACACACACTCACACACACACACACACACACACACACACACACACACACACACACCTTAAAAGGAAGAAAGCAAATAAATACAAAATCATTAAACTTAATAAAAAAATCTCATGCATGCTCTTTCAGTATATATTTGTGCCATTTTCTAAAATTCTATACAAACTATATGATGCAAATATACATTTCTATGTTTGGCTTCTGTCAGTGTTCCTTATGACTATAAGATGCATCCACATGATCCTTTATCATTTTGGTTTGGTTTGGTTTGGTTTTATGGGGGAGAGTTTTTTACTTATGTATCTGTATACATATACATATATGTCTATATAAATAAACAGAGAAAGAGAGAGAGAGATTCATTCTATAAGTATTCTATAAGTTCTGTTACTTTAGATCAAACTATGAAACAAACGAAAACAAACTGAAGCTCACAGGCTTTTCAGAAAATATTGGAAGTATTATCTTTAAAATAAATAATGTAATTCTCATCTATTTATTATCTATTATATTTTCTAGAACATGTAGTTTGAATAAATGAAGGTGGAATATACTACAGGAAAGAAGTATAGTGAACAAAACTTATGATATAGATAAGTAAAAAAATGCAACAGAAGCAACAGACAGCCAGGAGAAGTAAAAAATGAGGGCATAGAGATATCTACTGGTTTACCCACTAAGATTTTTGTATACTGGTAATTTTAACTAACAAACATATGATACCCTTTAGAGAAGAGATAGAATTATGGTATGCCTAGGAATTCATGAGCTAAGAATATTCATAGAATTCACTGAGGAAGCTTTACAACTGCTGTAATGGAAACGGAAGTTAAAATTAATACATGAAGAACTATTCCACTTATCATTTTGAAATGTCAGATCTCAGAAATTAATCTATAAATAAAATTCAAATTAAATTCAGGCAGGATATTCAGAATAACTATTAATAATGTCTACTAAAAATAATATTCTGGGACCAGTAAGATGGCTGAGTGTGTAAAGGCTCTTGGTTCACAAGCCTGAATTTAATACCCCAGGATCATCCATCTCTGGCAAATTCTCCACATGTATAATATGAAACATCCATTCTAAGTCCTACACATCATTTATGTTCACTATACTAACTTAAAATAAATAGTTAAAATATATTATGAGTGTTAATAAAATGCATCCATACCATGTGTATGGGTATGGATCAATTTTACTTTTAATAAAATGGAATATATATATATATATATATATATACACACACACATATGTGTGTGTGTGTGTGTGTGTGTGTGTGTGTTTTATGCACGTTTGGGAAGCAAACAATTATATTTCCACACCATTTTAAGAATCCAGACACTTTATGAAACTATAGAAACAAAAGCAGTAATTCTAACAATTCGTGGAGTTTAGAACAAGATCTGCTATGGAATTAAAAAACACTGCAATAAATTCTTCTCTTAGCTACTTTTCTTTTTCTGTGATATGACACCATGATAAAGACAACTTGTAAAATAATAAGGTTAACAAGAGCTTAGAGTCTGAGGTTAGAATCCTTATAGGCAGACCCCATGCTGGAGCAGTAACTTGAAACTCACATCTTGATCCATAAGACTAAGGCAAAGAGAACCTACCTGGAAAGCCATGAGCTTTTGAAACCTTAAAGTTCATCCCTAGACACACACCTCCTCCAATAAGACCACACCTTCTAATTCTTTCCAACATTTCCACCCACTAGAGTTCAATATTCAAACATATGAGGTTATTATGAGCTATTCTCATTTATACCATCATAATGTCTTTTACAGATTTGGATTGTGTTCCTTCGTAATAGAAAAGAAGATGGAGGACTCTAGATGTAAAAATATTTACAGGATAATCTTATCTGTTCTCTAAAAGTATAAATGATTCCTGACAGCATCGTCTGATTTTTGCTCTGAAAGTATTAAGTGGAAACCAATAGCAGACAAGGGAACAAACTGATTAACTATGGCAGCTACCTGTTAAATACAACAAAGCAGGAGGAAGGGTAATGGCCTTTAGCCATTGTTTGATCTCCAGAAATGGGATAAGCATGTCATTACTTGAGTTGTTTATTTTGAATTTCTTTTAACTTATACTTTAGTTTCAAAGCTATTTTAGGTTTCCAGAAGGTTCTTATATATTGCCTCTCCTTTCCCCCACAATGTCATCTACTTTAATATTCTTTATCATAGTGGATATATTATCATCCATAAACTAACCATTAATTTTTAAAGACTGTGTTTTACGATAGTCTCAATTTATGAAAAATATTTTTTAAAAGTCCCACAATAATCTTTTTTGAACACTGTCTGCTAAAGCAGTCTCCTTCCCCAGCAATCCCCACTATCCTGTTTGTACTTACCCACCCCTCCCCTCATGTCCTTTATAACCCTCCTCTTCCAGTTACCTCTGTAGTGGTGAATTTTCTAGAGAGCCTTATGGATTCATAAACTATCAGATAATTGCAGACTTGATATTTTAGTAAAAAAAATGCCCATTGAAAAAATTCCTATTTGTTTTTTTATTATTTGATAATTTTGTAATATTGGGTTAGGGTTAGGGTTCACCCAGCTAGTCATATTTTGGCCACTTCCAATTGGGACCATGAGGAAAACCTCAAATTTTTGTTAGAACAAATATCTTTAAGTCATTTTCTGATTCCTATAGCTGTAGTGATATGTCATGAGGAAAGGCTGTTTAAATATTTAAAGCATTGCTCTATATAATTCCAGGTGTGTTATATAATGCTTTACCTTTTTATATTTTAACAAACAATGAATGAGAATAACTGCAGCTTCAGATCCTTGCTGATATTTTAAAGAAATCTGTATATCACATTTAACCATTCTTAGTGTGCAATAATATTACTATTATTTGATTCTCAAGTTCTTGATAACATATGAAGTGGATGGTCTTATTTTATGCTTATTTTACGACTATGCATCTTTGTTCAGGAAGTATGATGCAAATTTTTGTCCTTATTTTTCCAGTGCTGTAGCTTATGAATCTCCTGTAAATTTGTTATCCACAATCTCTAACTACCGTATTGGAGGCATTATTTACCATGTAAATATGTCTCTTCATGCTCTTCATAATCGTCCTTATAGTATTTTGTTCATAATGAAACCATTTTAGTGTTTCTTTTCATAATCTAATACCATGGATTTGACTATTGCTGTAGGATATGAAACCTTGTTGGAAACTCCAGACACATCCTAATTTTGCTCTTATCTTCAAGACAAGTATAGTTTTGTGTCTTACATGTGTGGTCCTATGATGCATTCTTAGATAGCCATCAATAATTCCTTTCTAATGATATTTACCTTGGTATTGAACCTATTTCTCTAAATCTATTTAAATCATTGTAGAATCAGATGATAAGCTGCTGTGTAAGGTATAACAGACTGTGAGTTTTAGAGAGGTCATTGTATAAAACAGGTGTTTTATTTCCATTTGAATCCTTCTCAAATAACAGAAATTATATTTTAAAAGTAGACCTATACAAATTCTGAAATCCAAGGCAAAGCATAGCAATCTTCTTTTTTTCAGAGTTATTAAGTTTACTATCATATTAAAGCTCTGAAAAGCAGCTGGGAAATCAGCATGGATAATACATCCTTATCAAACAAGTATCCTGAATGGATTTTTCCGAGGATTCTGAAAATCCTACTAAAAATATCTGCCCCACTTTTTTCATTATATTAAACTTATTTGACATAAGTATGTATGTGAATGTAAAATGTCTCTCTGTGGGGGTGCAGCCTGTACTTTGAAGAGGTAATATAAACTCATTCTTAAGCCAGGTCTCTGACTGGCATTTAAATGAGTTAGAAGATTGTTCATGATCTAAAAAGCATAATTATTGTCAGCTGACTATTACCATTATTGAAAGTAACTTTAAAAGATGATCAAATCATACTAAGAAGTTGAATTCATTTATACTTTGATATTTCAATGCTTGCCTCCTTTGACAACTAAACACAACCTTAGATTTGTGGTATTGATGTAAGTGCATAATTAGAAGAGAATATCTAATTTTAGACTTCTTATTCTCTAATTTAGCACTTAATAAAACCAAAGTATTTTGGTAAGACTGACATTGAACAAATACCTCTGAAGTAAAGCAGAATAGTCACACTTATACTGACCTAAGAAGGTAAAGCAGTGACTTTTCTTGACAGACAAGAATGGAGCCCAGGTAAACTAAACATCCATAAGACTTCACACAGTGAAGAAACATAATTCTTGGCCTGTAATGCTGATTTATATGATTCAGGAATCCGTTTATTGTATGGTGTTCACTCTTTTACTAGTCATGAACACTTTACAGAGACTATAAACAGTGAACAATGTTCCCTTTCCTGATATTTGCTACTATGTATGGTATAAATATGTACATATTTGTACATACACATATATATTGAAAAGTGTAAAAATTATGAGCAAATGTATGTAGTCTGTCAGGAAAATCCTAATCTGAATATATCAGTGTATTTGTAGACATATACATATCTATATAAACACCATTTCTTGTTTCTGTTTCTTTACATTATTTATATTTATTCTTTAAAACAGACTTAAGTACTTATCAAGGTAGATTTTCTTTTAAAATGTATTGATTCCTTAAGAATTTCAAACTATGTATTTGTTAATTTCCACTTCAAACTATTTCTAGATTTCTTCCACATCCCAACTGACTCCAATTATGTTTTATTTTTTATTTAACCATTTATTTATTTATTTATTTATTTATTTATTTATTTATTTATTTATTTATTTATTTACTACAATCCAGATTTGATTCCCCCCATCCAACCTCCAACTGTTTCACAATCCATACCTCCTCCCATACCCTCTGTCTCCACTAGGATCCCCCCACCCCTCCACCCCCCACCGAACCAAACCTCTAAACTCCCTGGGGCCTCCAGTCTCTTGAGGGTTAGTTGTATCTTCTCTGACTGAACCCAGATAGGGCAGTCTTCGGCTTTAAATGTGTTAGGGGCCTCATATCAGCTGGTGTGTGCAGCCTGGTTGGTGGTCCAGTGTTTGAGAGATCTCAGGAGTCCAGGTTAATAGAAACTGTTGATATACCTACTGGGTCACCCTCCTCCTCCGCTTCTTCAAGCTTTTCCCTAATTTAGCCACAGGGTTCTGTAGCTTCTGTCCATTGGTTGGGTGCAAATATCTGCATCTGCCTCTTTCAGCTGCTTGTTGGTTCTTTCAGAGGGCAGTCATGATAAGTCCATTTTTGTGAACACTGATAGCCTCAGTAATAGTGTCAAGGCTTGGGACCTCCCTTTGAGCTGGATCCCACTTTGGGCCTGTTCCTGGACCTTCTTTTCCACAGGCTTCTCTCCATTTCCATCCCTGCAGTTATTTCAGACAGGAACAATTATGAATCAGAGTTTTAACTGTGGGATGGCAAACCCCTCCTCACTTGATGCCCTGTCTTCCTGTTGGATTTGGGCACTATAAGTTCCCTCTCCCTAATGTTGGGCATTTCAGTCCTGAGAGTCTCTCATCCCCCAGGTCTCTGGTGCATTCTGGAGGGTCCCTACAACATTCTACCTCCAGAGGTTGCCTGTTTCCATTCTTTCTGCTGGTCCTCAGGGCTTCAGTCCTTTTCCTTCACCCAATTCCAGGTGAGGTTCCCTTCTCCACCAAACCCCCTGTCATCCATTTTCCATTCCAGGTCCCTCCCTGCTACCCCACTTGTGATTGCTTTCTTCTCCCTCCCAAGTGGGACTGAGGCATCCTAACTTGGACCTTTCAGTTTGTTGACCTTTTTGGAGTTCTGCGAACTGTATCTTGGGTATTCTGTACTTTTGTTGTTGTTGTTGCTAATATCCGCTTACTAATGAGTACACACCATGCATGTCATTTTGAGTCTGAGTTACGTCTCTCAGAATGATATTTTCTACTTCCATCTATTTGTCTGAAAAACTCAGAATGTCCTTGTTCTTAATAGCTGAGTAGTATTGCATTGTGTAAATGAACCACATTTTCTGTATCCATCTGGGATGTTTCCAGCTTCTGACTATCACAAACAAGACTGCTATGAACATAGTCAAAAACATGCATGCCCCTATGACATGATGGGACATCTTTTGGGTCCCAAGAGTGGTATAGTTGGATCTTCAGCTAGAACTATTTCCAACTTTCTAAGAAGCCTTCAGATTGATTTCCAGAGTTGTTGTACCAGTTTGCAATCCCACCAAAAATGGAGGAATGTTCCTCTTTCTCCACATCCTTGGCAACATGTGCTGTCATCTGAGGCTTTGATCTTAGCCATTCTGATTGGTATAAGGTTGAATCTCAGGGTTGTTTTTATTTTCATTTCTCTGATCACTATAGACTTTTTTTACATTTCTTTAGGTGCTTCTCATCCATTCAAGATTCCTCTGTTGTGAATTCTCCCTTTAGTTCTATACCCCATTTTTTATTGAGTTGTTTGGTCTTTTGGTGGTTAGCTTATTGAGTTCTTTATATATTTTGGATATTAGCCCTCTATCCAGTGTGGGGTTAGTGAAGATTTCTTCCAAATCTGTAGTTTGCCGATTTGTCTTATTGACTATGTCCTTTGCCTTACATAAGCTTTCCAGTTTCATGAGGTCCCATTTATCAATTCTTGATCTTAGAGCATGAGCCATTGGGGTTCTATTTAGGAAATATACCCCTGTGCCAATGAGTTCAAGGCTCTTTCCCACTTTCTCCTCTGTTAGATTCAGTGTATAAGGTTTTATGTTGAGTTCCTTGATTCACTTGGACTTGAGCTTTGTGCAAGGTGAGAAATATGGATATATTTTTATTTTTCTACAGACAGACAGACAGTTAGACCACCACCATTTATTGGAGGTGCTTTCTTTTATCCATTGTATATTTTTGGAATCTTTGTCAATGATCAAGTGTCTGTAACTGTGTGGTTTTATTTCTGTGTCTTCAATTCTATTCCACTAATCAGCGTATCTGTCTCTGTACCAATACCATACAGTTTTTATCACTATTGCTCTGTAGTAAAGCTTGAGTTCAAGGATGATGATGCCCCCAACTGTTCTTTTATTGTTAAGAATTGTTTTCGCTATTCTGGGATTTTTCCTTTCCAGATGAATTTGAGAATTGTTCTTTCCATGTCTTTGATGAATTGTGTTGGGATTTTGATGGGGATTGCATTGAATCTGTAGATTGCCTTTGGTAGGATGGCCATTTTTATTATATTAATTCTGCCAATTCATGAGCATGGTAGTGCTCTCCATTTTCTGAGATTTTCCTTGATTTCTTTCTTGAGAGACTTGAAATTATTACCATACAGGTCTTATGTTTCATTCTTTAAAGTATTGATTCCTATTTGTTTTGTTCAACTTTTCTTGGATGTCTGCCTGTCCTGTAATTGTGTTGTCTTGTTGACCTACCAAGGGTCATACCATTTTAAAAGCAGATGCTCTCCCTTCTTCTTGAGCTGCATATGGTAGAAAAAAGCTCAGAATACTCACCACACAACTCACAGGCCATGTGAAGCTCAAGAAATAGGAAGACCAAAGTGTGGATGCTTCAGTACTACTTAGAAGAGAGAATAAAATAATCACAGGAGGTAGAATGTGGGAGGGAATTGGGGTGAAGAGAGGAGGAGGAGGGGAAAAGTGTAGACAGGATTGGGAGTGGGAGGAGACTGGGGAGATGTACAGAGGGTCAGGAAATTGAATAGAGGTGTGTAACAATGGGGGCTGGGGATTGGAGGTAGCCACTAGAAAGTTCCATATTCCAATAAAGCAATAGGCTCCCAGATCCCAACAGGGATGACATTAGCTGAAATTCCCAACAAAGAGGAGAGAGAACCTGTAGAGACCATATCCAGAGGTTAGGCATAGCCCCTTGTTGAGGGATGGAGCCATCTCAAAAATATTAATCCAGAATTGTTACTTTCTAATGGAAATAGAGTGAGAATGAAAGGAGCATAGGCTAAAAGTAAGGCCATCTAGAAACTGCTCTACCTGGAGATCCATATTATATGCAGCCACCAAACCCAGACACTATTGCTGATACTAAGAAGTACTTGCTGACAGGAACCTGTTATAGCTGTCCACTGACAGGCTTTGCCAGAACCTGACAAATACAGAGGTAGATCCTTGCAGCCAAACATCAGACTAAGCACAGGGACCCCAATAGAAGAGTTAGGGGAAAGACTGAAGGAGCTGAAGGGGTTTGCAACCCCATAGGAAGAACAACAGTATCAACCAACCAGAACCCCAGATCTCCCAGGGACTAAATCACCAACCAAAGAATACACATGGAGTGACACATGAATGACTCCAGCTGCATATGTAGCAGAGGATGGCCTTATCTGGCATCAGTGGGAGGGTAGGCCCTTGGTCCTGTGAAGGCTAGATGTCCCAGTATAGGGGAATGCTAGGGCAATGAGACAGGAGTAAGGGGTGGGGGAGCACCCTCATAGATGCAGGGGAGGGGGCATACTGTAGGGGATTTGAGGAGGGGAAATCAGGAAGGTGAATAACATTTGAAATGTAAGTAAATAAAATAACCAATTAAAAAAAGTGTTCCCCCAAGTGTTTATCAATCTCAATTTTTCCTTGGCAGACATGGCACCCACCTCCCCTGCTCCACTCTAAGATTTTTTCTCTAGATTGTTGTCATTTTCGCTACTTATGTTATAGGATATATGTTCTATGGCTTTGACTGAGAACTCTGCTCTTGTGAGTTCTTGCATAGTCTGTTTATTAGTTTTTAAAACATATTCTCTTTGACTGGATGATTCAATTGTTCTTTACTGTCTTCAGGGCCTGATAACTCTGTCTTCCACATAATCCAGTCTATTAGTAAAGCCTTCCACTGAGGATTGTTTTTGTTTTTGTTTTGTTGTTCATTTGCTTTATTGGTTAGTTGGTAGTTTTGCTTGTTGGTTGTTTTTTTGTTTGCTTTTTATTAAACACTGATTTTTTTGAAAAGTATCAAGTTTCCTTTCTGTTGGAACTGTCTTCAGTATTTCTTTTCCTTTATGATTAAGCTTTCATATTAGGTATTTTCTTCTTTACTTCATTTGACCATTTCAGTTCTCTTGGTCTTTAATCAGTTTTTTGCTCCCATAAATTTCATTTAGGTGTTTATTCTTGTACTGCCTAATTTTATATCAACTTGACACAAGTAAAGACATTTGAGAAGAAGGAACGTCATTTGAGAAAAATGCTTTCAAAAGATTAGTCTGCAGTCATGCCTGTAGGACATTTTCTTAATTAGAAATTGTTGGAGGAGGGCCCAGCCCATTATGGGTGGTGCAACCCCTGGTCTAGTGGCCCTGTGTTCTATAAGAAAGCAGCTTATTCAAGTCCTTTAGAAGATTTTCTAAACTTGTATAGTTATAAGTTTATTTTAATGTATGATGTCTAGTACTTTTTTTCCTTTTTTAAACTTATTCTACCTCCGTTTTTTGTGTCAAAATATCCCAGAACAAAGAAACTTCCTTTGACCTTCTTCAGTTAGGGTGGTATTTTTTTTCCACCTTCAGACATCTCAATCCCACCTTCCATTTCTTGCCTTCAATGCCACCATGAGTGAAACACTCACAGGAACTAATTGTTTATTAGAATGATTTTCAGTGTTCTTTTACATATTTATAAGATGCTCTGATAAATAATGTTTCTTATATTTCTTCATTGCTTAGTCTATTTATTACCTTTGGAAGTACCTTTTGGAACTTATGAATCTTCATTATATATTTTTACTATTATAATGTATTATGAGTAAATAATTTATCACCAATATTAAGATCAATAACTTGATGATAATCCATATAAACTATAAAAAATATACCACCAGTTCAAGTCTAATACAGTACTCATTATATTCCCTAAGCAAAGTGATGTTGGTTCAGACAGATAGATCAAACATATATCATATATCTCAATAAAATGTCTACAAAACCTTGTTTTCATCTAGACCTTTCCTTATTTTGCTAAGTCAGAAGCAACAGGTGAGTTTTCCTTAACTTGGCAGTCAACTTTGAATTGGGGAAGGAGAACTTGTACTGTAAGTAGACTGGTTGTTTCAAATTGATTGCCTATTTTAGTTATCACAGGGTCAACATCTTTCCGGAGTGACCATGTAAATCAAGGTGGGTTACGATAGCACCCACCCTCTCATCTAAACCATGTCAGGATTTCATACTAACATCACCAATAAACAATGAGGGCATTTAATCCACTGATAGTTAATAACTGAGTTGCTTAAGTTTAATGCCATCCAAAACAGACCAAACTAACAGGAACAGAGAACATGAACATGATATGTAGTTTCTATTCTCATCCATTTTTCTATTGAAGAGTATCAGTTAATCTGTTTTTGTTTTCTTGTTCTTAGGAACACATAGGAAGGATTTCTGGCATGGTTATTGGTTGTGAGGCTATTCCTTTCTGTAACTGTTTCTCAATATAGAAGCTTTATGTTTTCCAAAACAGTCTATGTAGCCTTGTAAAACAACTGGAAGATGTTATTCAGTTTAACATAAGATGCTGCTATTTTATATAATATTTGTTCAATGAAGACTGCTTTTTTCGCTTATCAATTACTAATGTAATTCTTTATCTACCCAACACACATTTTATTATAGGAAATCCCTAGAATGTTTTACTTCAGATCGATCATAAGTTAGCATCCCCTTTGAAACATGGCTCTCTTTCTGGGTTTTCATGGTTCTTATCAGTGACAACATATTAGAAAAATGGAATAGAGAAGTATATAGCCCAATTAAGCCTAACACAGCCTGGCCATTCCCCATGTGTATCTTCTATGGCTGAATGGATAGCCCCACCATACATTCCTTTTCCTCTACAGCTCTGTCACCTGCATGCTCACAGAAGAATGTTTCAAAAATACAGTTTCTTAAGATAGAAACTAAAATTTCCCATTTGGCTGAAGACACTTGTTTCCTTCTCCTCTGCTGATGTTTCTAAAGAAACTTAAAAAAATCCTGTACTTAGAGACATGATATACCAAGGTTAATGGGAATATAACAAGTACGTCCATTTCTAGGCGAGAGACAGTTTGCTAAAAAGGTGTTGCCAAGGATCTCAATACAAGAAACAGGGTATTGTGATCTTCCTGCCATCACAGAATGACCTTGTAACTCCCACTTCTGAGCACCACATTCCTTTAATTACCCACAGAGAAAATTTTGTTTGGATACTTTGTGCCTGTCTCATGTGGCCTGGCACCAATCACCTTAATGCTCTGCCAGGTTTATCTGCTATATCATAGTATGAGTATTTCCTTAAAATATACAAAATATTTTCAGTCTGTGAACATGAATTTGTGAAAGTACACTTTTCAAATTTCCTAGTTTTTCTTTGGAATTTTACCATTGCAATGCAAACAGCCAGAATACATGTTATTATAATTGCATTCAGCAATATGTTTATGCTCATATGCTTTGTTTGCTTTCTTTGAACTATTCCTCTCACACACATAAGCAATACATGTTGACTCTGCTTAAACATCAGAACTTACTATATTTGCACTGTTGTAATGATTTACTGTTTCCAGAAATCAATTGTGAATTTCTGTGTAGAATAAATCTGGTTTTTAACTCTAAAAGTTTATAAAAGTATCTAGAATGATATGCACAAAAGTTATATAGACATTGTTTTGTATCATATTATCCTATTTCAGGTCTTTTTAATATAACTAAAATATTTTAAAACAAGATGTAATCTCTTATATTCATTTCTCATTAAGATTACACACCAAACCAGGCAATGGTGGCGCATACCTTTAATCTCAGCACTTGGGAGGCAGAGGCAGGCAGATTTCTGAGTTCGAGGCCAGCCTGGTCTACAGAGTGAGTTCCAGGACAGCCAGGGTTACACAGAGAAATCCTGTCTCAAAAAACCAAAAAAATAAAAAATAAATAAACAAATAAAGATTACACCCCATATTTAAGCATAAGAAAACATATCCTATTTTTTCTTACTTTTTCATCCATAAGCTCATTGTTTTTAAACAAATATAAAATGTAAGGAATAAAATCTAGATAAATTACTGCTCACAGATATTATGCACAAGAAAGCTTGGTAGAGTGTCATATATGGAGAACAACTTTTGCATTGCTTTTAAAGTGAAAGAGAAAGTAAGATAGGTCATAGAATAACACAATAAAAACATGCAAGAGGAAACAAAAGCAATCAATTAAAAACTAAATGTACTAACTGAAGAATATTAAAAATGTGATTGTATACATATGTATGCATATATGTGTATATATATGTGTATATTCATATATATATATATATATATATATATATGTGTGTGTGTGTGTGTGTGTGTGTGTGTGTGTGTGTGTGTGTGTGTGTGTATTCATAGTGTGTGTTTCTGTGTGTGTGTGTCTGTATGGTCAATGAGGATTTGTAAAGAGTCACCAAAAACACTGAACTGATTGTCAAAGAGGAAATCTCAAGCGATGTGCACCATGTGGTAAAGGAATACTCATGATCTACTGATGTCAAAGATTACCTGTGAAATTGATGTAATGAAGAGTGAAACCATTTTATTGTTATTATATTCTTTGTCTTCTGCCACTAACCTGTACCAGAGTGAAGCATTCATTATCCTCATTAAGTTTTCAGGTCTTGGTGAATGTAAAATAATTAAAAATTTTAATTTCAAATTTCATCTTTGTTTGTTGCATATATTTCTAAATGTGTCTTACTTTCATCCTAGCATATATTACTGGTTATAGCAACGATATCCTATCAATTATAAGAATGCATCAGAACAACTAAGATGAATCATTCAATATTACTAACTGGAAAACATGTGCTACTAGTGATTGTGCCTGGCAGAAATCCAGGCACTTTATGAGGAAGAGTATTTTTGAAAGTCAGCATCTTTTTTAACAATGTGCAAATAAGCTATAGAAAGTTTACTACACTTCCAGAAAGTAGAGCATCTGGTTTTGTATGTTTAATCACAACAAACTCATCTCTTTATCTCCTTAAAGTAGAAAAGAAAGGAGTAGAAAAAGGAGCATGATAATCTCAGTCATAATCATCACCAGTCACAATCACTTTATGCTTGCATGGAGTCTACAAGGTGTTTTCTATGTAAACACACTAACTGCATAAACACAACTAGAGATTTAGCACTTTATGATGATGACTTTAATCCTTTCTTCTCTGGGTTAGCTAACATAGAAACAAAATCTTTGATGTTATATCCCAGCCCTATTATATAAAATTATGCACATCAGGCTGTTATAGACTCAAATCTACCTTCCTCCTCTACCTGTTATAGAGCTCATGTACTCATTGAAACTAAAACTTGTCTTAGAGTAAATTATTTAAGAAAGAAAGAAAGAAAGAAAGAAAGAAAGAAAGAAAGAAAGAAAGAAAGAAAGAAAGAAAGAAAGAGATCTTGAAATTGGAAGTCACTTCAGAAAGACCATCAGTATTGCTTACCAAATAACACAAGTAATAACCATCAGTTTTATATAGTGAGATTAAAATGGCCCCTCTGGTATGCTGAGCTTATGACAGGGATATTCCATGTCTCCTCTGACATGCTGAGCCTATGAAAGGGGTACCACATTCCAGTGTTCACAGCAGCCCTCACAGATGGGATTGATATCATTTCTAAACCCTGCCTTTGTTTTTGTTTGTTTTATTTTAGCTTCTTCCTAGTTTTCATTTTAAGATCCTTCTAAAAAGTGTCCTTACCCAACAAGCAGCTGAAAGAGTCAGATGCAGATATTTAAACT
>CM052712.1:13118883-13201383 GCA_028551405.1 Uromys caudimaculatus | reverse complement strand
AAGAAAATTTCCCTAACCTAAAATGGTAGCTATAAATGTACAAAAATCTTACAGAACACAAAAGAAAATCTGGCTGCCACATAATAACCAAAACATTAAATGTACAGAACAAAGAAAGAATATTAAAAACCTCAAGGGGAAAAGGCTAACTAAGGCTATATGAAGGTAGATCTATCAGAATTATATCTGATTTCTCAACAGAGAGCCTAAAAGCTAGAAGATCCTGCACAGTTGTCTTGCAAACACTAAGAGATCATAGATGTCAGCCTAATGAAACTTTAGATAACCATAGATGAAGAAATCAATATATTCCATGAAAAAATCAAATTTAAACAATATTTTTTTACTAATCAAGCCCTGCAGAGGACACTAGAAGGAAAACTCCAACAAAATAAGTGAAGGTATACCCATGAAAGTAATTATTTCACAGATAAAGCAAAGGAAGAGAAACACACAGAGACACACAGTATAACCACCAACATCACAAATAATGGAAACTAACAATCAGTGGTCATTTATATCACTCAACATCAATGACAACAATTTGCCAATAAAAAGACACAGGATAAAAGTGTGGATAGGTAAGTAGACTTCTTCATTATGCTGCATACAAGAAAATTATCTCAGCAACAAAGATAGACACTACCTCAGAGTAAAGGACTGGAAAATGGCTTTCCAAGCAAACAGACCCAAGAAAGAAGTTGGAGTAGCCATTCTAATATCTAATTAAATAGACTTTTAACCAAAAGTAATCAAATAGATGAAAAAGGACATTTCATTCTCATCAAAGGAAAAAATTTTCAAAGAGGACAATATACAGTAAGCCAATAGCCAACATCAACCTAAATGGAGAGAAACTTAAAGTAATTCCACTAAAATCAAGGAAGAGGCAAAGCTGCCCACTCCCTTCCTATATATTCAATACAGTACTTGAAGTTTGAGACAGAGCAATAAGATAATAATGTAAATCTAGGGAATAGATACTTTGGAGATGTAAATAAAATAATGGATTATTTAAATGGAGAAAATTTCCAATTACACTAAAAATTTAAACCAAAAACCCTACAGAAAACAAGCAATGACAACAACAACAAAAATAAAGCACAGACATAAAGCCTTCCACTGTAGCCACAGCATTATAAAACATTAATAATAAAATGAGCATTCATGACTCATAGCTTCTAACCAAGTACTTTTGGGGTAAGAGCGGGCAGATCCCTTTGATTTCCAGGCCATGATGAGCTACAGAATGAGTTCCAGACAAGCAGAGGCTACAGAATGATACCCTGTCAAAAAACAAAATCAGTCACCCAAACAAAAAGGAAACTCACAAATCTTCAAAAAAATTAATAATAAAGAGATGTAAGAAACTGAGAGATGGAAGATGTGTGCTTTCTGTTTTTTCCTGATGTGATATTAAAAGTAGTCTACTTCAAAGCAACTGAAAACAGAACCAATGCTATGACATGATCACTTACTTTCTTAAAGTCCATATATCAATTAGGGAAATATTAGATCTATATATCCTACCTGCTCCATTACATAATGGTTGGTAATTGTGTTCAAGTTAATCTTAGTATGTAAAATGTATGCGATGCTACAGAGAGTCAAAGAATTCCATTTTGCTGGTATTATTATAACTATTATTTTTCCACTTCTCTTACATTATGAAGGAAAGTACCTCATTTTTCCCTACAAACATGATTTATAGTTCTAGAAAAGAGATTCCTGATTAATTTTTTTTTAAACTGGAGTTATCGCATCTTTCAACTTGAACCATCCTTAATAATGGTAGAAGACTACCGATTTCTACAGAAGCATAATCATATTCAATGGCTCTTTCGCTTGTTGCATTGACTTAGGGTTTTACTGCTGTGAAGAGACAACTCTTATAAGCACAACATTTAATCGGGGTTGGCTTACAGGTTCAGAGGCTCAGTCCATTATCATGAAGGCAGAAGCATGGCAACATCCAGGCAGGCATGGTGCAGGAAGAACTGAGAATTTTACATCTTCATTTGAAGGCTGCTAGCAGAATACTGACTTCAAGGCAGCTAGGACAAGGGTATTAAAGCTCAAACCCACAGTGGCACACCTACTCTAACAAGGCCGCACCTTCTAATAGTGCCACTCCCTGGCCCAAGTATATATAAACCATCACATTCCATTCCCTGTCTCCCCCCTCCCCCATTGGCTTGTTCAAACACATGAATCTATGGGGGCAACACCTAGCTGTAGAATAATAAAAAGTACATTTAGTCCAATTTCCAAAGTCCCCATAGTCAATAGCAGTTTCAACAACATTAAAAGTCCAACATTCAAAGTTTCTTCTAAGTTCTATCCAATCACTTAGCTGTAATACCCAAACCAAGACAGGAAACCAACTGGGCAAACTCCAAACTCTGAATCTCCATGTTTGATGTCAAAGTGGTCTTCAGATCCCCAACTCCTTTTTTCTCTTTGTATACAGCAACAAACTTCTTATTCGAGGCTGATTCCACTCCCTGTTAGCGGCATTCCTCAGGAGATATTCTACGAGTCTGGCATCTCGAAAATCTTGGGGTCTCCAAGGTAACTTCAATGTTACAGCTTTTTGTTTCAATGTCTGGAATCCACAGATGATCTTCTGGGCTCCTTCAAAGGGATGATGTCATTTCTCCAACTCTGCCCTCTGTAGCACTCTAAGCTCAGGTTGATCGACTCCACTGCCGCTGCTGTTCTCAGTGATCATACCATGGTGCTGGCATCTCCAGTATGCTGGGGTCTTCCACTGCATTAGGCTTTCCTAAAAGTCTCTCATAGGCTCTCTTCATGGTGCCAAACCTTAACTCCTTTGCATGACCCCTTCAGTCCTGGGCCATCAAAAGCAACTGAAGTTGCACCTTTACCAATGGGCTTCCATGTCCTCTCACAGTACCAAGCCTCAGCTACTCTCCATGACCCCTTCATGCCTTCAAAACCATCTGGGTGACTCTTACACATTACCAAGTACAGCAGCAGCATGAAGTACTACCTTAGTTATCTCTGGAATACAGCTTCATTGGGCTCTAAAACAATAACTTCGCATAAGATGTCACTTCAGTGATTCTGGCCTCTTCTTAATCACCAGTAATTTCTTAGCTCCAGCTAACCAGTATCAATGGTCCAAGTAGTCTCTTCTATTTTTCACTCTAAAGCCACATGACCAACGATGCCATGTTCTGCTGCTTGCTGGGGCTGGAACATGGCCCCCTTATTCTATTACCAGCTTTCTCCTTTCCAACTCTCTCACTGTGTAAACTTGGCTTAACTAGAATTTGCTCTGTAGATTGACCTAGAAATCAGAGATCTGTATGGCTCTATATCCTGTAATGCTGAGATTAAATGTGTGTACTACAATGCCTGGATTTAAGCTTTTCTTCACCTAGAACCTGTTTTGTTTCAGGCTGGCCTTGAATTCAGAGATCTATCTACCTTTGACTCCTGGGATTAAAAGTGTGTACTCCCAGGCCTGGGCCTAAATTTAGCTGGATGGAACCTTGCCACCAAATACCTTAATCTCTTATCTCCTAGAACATAGGATTCAGCTCCATTTCACTTTCTGGCTCCCCTTTAATACTTGAACCATATATTCTATATTTTCCCTTTCTAAGCTTGCTAGGCTTATTCAAAACTCTCTTCATGAGACTTAACAAGATAACAAACTCTCCTTGGCTTTTTTGAGACTTCCTTTGTCAATGCAATTAATATAAATCTCTTTACCTTAGCTTTAGGTAGACTCTTCAGATAAGGGCAAAAAGCAAACACATTCTTCACCAAAATACCACAAAACAGTCTCTAAGCCATACTGAAATTCTTCTCTACTGAATCCTCTTGGGTCAGGTCTCCACAGTGCAAATCAATCTGAGCAACAAACTATTTCATATTCTTACTAAGAAAATCCTTTAAGCCCCACTTAAAGCATTCCACTGCTTTCCGAATCCAAAGTCCCCAAATACACATTCTTCCAAACACAAGCATGGTCAGGCCTATCACAATAATATCCCAGTCCCTGGTACCAACTTCTAACCTTGTTAGGGTTTTACTGCTGTGAACAGACACCATGACCAAGGCAACTCTTATAAGGATAACATTTAATTGGGGTTGGTCTACAGGTTCAGAGGTTGAGCACATTATCAAGGAGGCAGAAACATGGCAGCATCTAGGCAGGCATGGTGTAGGAGGAGCTAAGAGTCCTAAATCTTCACCTGAAGGCTGCTAGCAGAATACTGATTTCCACGCAGCTAGGACAAGGGTATTAAAGCCCACACCCACAGTGACACACAAGCCCATACCTCCTAATAGTACCACCCCCTGGCTCAAGCATCAGATGTATCTATTTGACTGGATCCATATCTATGTAGGCTTGAATCTTTTTACTCTGTTTCATTCAATCATAATGATTATGAAAATATGCTAAAAATGTAAGAGAGTATATTGTTTATTGTGATTTACTCAATTAATATTCCATGAAATTTGGGGGCAAGAGAATACTAAAGAGGATTATGTGTTGCCACTATGGCAAAATAATTCCCTTAACTGACTACGTACTGTGACTGGCATGTAGCTCCCAGAAGTGAAACAAATGATCATTTAGAATACAAATTGATGACATGCCATATCTTCATAGGTCCTTCAAGAGTCTGAAGTGCAAAAATATGCAATGCTGGAATGGTATTGTATCCACAACTACAGAAGAACTAGAAGGTCTCTGTAGAGTATACTAGAGAAGTGTAACCATAAACAGTTAGGTGAAAGATTTCTGGAGCATTAAAAGCCATGCCTTTAATCCCACCACTTGGGAGGCAGAGAAAGGTGGATTTCTGAGTTCGAGGCCAGGCTGCGAAATCCTGTCTCAAAAAACAAACAAACAAACAAGCAAACAAACAAAAAAAGCCTGCACATCATTTTCAATATTTTGACAGTAAAGACCAAATTGTCCCAGCCTTTTAACTAAAAGTGACCGATCAAGGCAAAGTTTCATCAAAGAAAAAGAGTATTGATTTTTAGAGTAACAAATAATCTATTTAGCAGTATTATGAACAAATCAACAAACAATTGACATTTTTATTTCAAATGATAGTTGTTTATAAAAGATAACTGCATAGCATAAAGCTGCGTTAGGATAATTGAATATGACCAATACCCCTTCTTACCAGTCCAAAACTTTGTGCAGTACACTAATTAGAGATGAGGCCATAATGAAATGTAGCTTGGTTTCCTCACGTCATTGACTTCACATTTGACACTTAGTGAAAGTTCCAGATATTAAAACATGTTATGCAAGTTAATGTTCTCACATAGAAAGACAATCAAAGGTTCCAGTTTGTCCATTACTTTTCAATTTTAATGTAAGGTTCACCAAACACAAACTGAAGGCACAATGAACCCACTCAAAATTCAATAATATGTGAACAAAGTATAGTGATCTACCATATTTGTTCCTGAATTTATATCACTAGCTGTGGGATAGAGTGGGCATTGCAATAATTTATATGAGCTCATATATACATATACCCCAATGTAATTTGTAAAGAAGTAAATAAAATTTGCTTCTGAAAATTGAGCAGCATAATACACAAATAATTTTGTTAATAGAAATTCTTAGCTTTTGAAAAGATGGTAATTTGGAAACCAAAGTAAGACTAGTGTATAATTTAGCTGACAAATATATAGAAATAAAACACCAGTTGGATGCATGGATGCTGTTGGCTTAGAAAACAAAACAAATACACAAAGCAAGCCCATGATAGAACCCTCTTGGAAAGGTCATTTACATTTAAGAACCAGACGCTAATATAAATTCCTCTTCAGCATTCACTCTGAAATGTAATGTAGATCCTTAAATTCTACAATAACTTCCTCTTTTAATCAGAACCTATTTGTACCACATATTTAAATAACGATCTCTATATATTTCATCTACAAGTAGAAGGAATATTTACATCAATATAAGACTTTATTAGGTATTTTAGCTTAAAATTAACAATATGATAAGCAAAGTTACAGAACTATGTTTTTCAGAAGTCTCATGGTCATTAATTTTTCTAAAACGTGAAGACTTTACTTACACTAACTTATGAAACAGTATCATAAGAATGACTGCCAGGTAGAATGACTCAAACTAACTCACCTAAATCATTCTGTATCTACTTTCCATCTACTTTCCACAAACATCGTTGTGTTTTTCTGAAATTCATGGATAGAATGGTATTACTAGGCCACTGAAAAGAAAGAGGCAAAGGGCTTCTCCAAAGAAATTGAACTCTGCCATAATTTGATGAATACGATGAATTAATAAACAGAACTATGGAAAGCATTTCAGAATGCATTTCATCAAGTTTTAATAAAATTGCTACAAAATCAAATGTGGTGTGGAAATTGGTCCAGCATTCCTTCACACTCAGTAATATAAAAATCCATACAGAGATTGGATCAATACAGTCCACAGACACTGGCATAGAGAATATTAAATCTAATGTTATTCTCTAGATTACATGTCTTGATGATGCACTTGGAAAGCATATTTTATTTAATATTAATAATTCCCTCAAATATTTGCTCTTTCAAGAACTTATATTACCTCCATGGCTTTTATCAGGCTTCAGGAAAAAATGTATTAAGATTGAAGATATGCTGAAAGTAATAACACTTTTATAAATGTGAAATATAAATCTCATAAAAACTATGGAAATAAGCTTATAGTTTTTACAGTATCATTTACAGGTAACCACATAATTTTTAGTAAACTAAATTCTACTCTCATTAATCCCAATGTGTTTTAATACACATTTATGAGTGCTAAATATTCATTTTCCCATGTGGATTCAATATATTTTCTAGTATGTCTCTGAAAGTATATTTCAAATAATATGATGTGATATTTTTAGGAATTTTCTTGTGTGTTTTATACATTGCTGTTCTGTCCATGACCAAGCACCTCAGAAGAGGAGGATAGTGATGATGAGGCTTATTATTTCTGTTATTCAGAAATCATAGTTTCAAAGGTAATTTTTCCTACTGGTTGCTGAAGGGTTTATTTGAGTAGTCTGTACTTTGAAATGTCTTCATATAGGAATACAACCCACAACATTTGAGACTTTAATGAAACCATTGAGATTCTCCTATTGTCTTTGTCCTCAAAGAAAGTTCATAGAAAATGACAATCTTTGGCACAGATAGCTACAAAGGCTGAAGACACAAAAGTAATTAATGACATCAAACTCCTTTCCACAACTTTAAAGATAGTAGCATGGTAAAGAGCAAGACAAAGTAAGAGCTTGTCAAAGGTAAATGGAAATACATCAAAGATGATATTGTAAAATGCCCTGATCACAAGTTGTTTTATGCCTACAAATAAATAGCATAAACCCCAAAAACTTTTAAAAAAAAATCCTAAGTCCATATTCAAAGATTAAAATATTCTGCATGAAATTAAAAATATTACTTCCAAAACAAAATGTCAAAGACAAAAGCAGATTGCCCCACATAAAATAAAATAAGTGAAATGAAATAAAAGGATTTATAACTCTAAAATTTAATCAATAGATAACTAGACAGAAAATTAGGAATCCTACAGGAAAATGTCTATTTGTATTATGTAATTGGAAGCATGTAAAGCACTAAGAGATGAGCAAATCTAGGGTAGTAATGAAGAGTGGTCAGTGTCCTGTACTCCAGAATGTGCTCATGATTTACATTTCAAAAATTAATTCACACCCTTTACTTGACTTTCGGGTTTAGTTAAGAAAAGAAGAAAGTTCCATATCAACTTATGTATAAATAAGCAGATTCATTTTGAAATTTGGAAGAGTTATAGATTTTCCTTTACACCTACAATAATGATGAAATGCTCACTAAAGGGTTTGAGTAGAAGAGATTCCAAATGTCTCATATCAAGCCAGGTTATTGACAATGAGTAAAAAAAGGAAAAATAATGAATTCCGTATTACTTTTCCTGGAAAAACTGTTTTCTAACATACATATATATATAGGGAACAGAGTATCCTGAGTGAAGTCCTCAAAAATGTGTGAAATTGATATGGGCACAGATATTTCACAGATCCCATAGACCCAAGCTGAAAGGGGTAGCAAAGCCTTCCTCAAGTGACTGACCAAATGCAAGTATTGATGGTGAGTGCTGACAACGTGTGCTAAAAATATTCACCATAGGGTGTTCGCCATAGCATTCTCGCTCCTGTGCATTTACAGCCTGAAGCCTGCACCCTGCAGAAACTACTCCTACTACTGATATTATTTAAACCTGCGTCCTTGATCCAGCTGTTTATAACAGAGTCTCTTCTTCTTGTTCATTTATATGTAATAACTCTTCCTTCTTGATCAGTTGTATGCAATAAAAGTACTTTCTTCCTCATCTCTAGATAATAGACAGAGCATCCAGGGTGCTTCCATAAGAGATTCCAGACCATCTATTTACAATGATGAGGTCTGTCCATGATTCGTGTGTGTGTGTGTGGGGGGGGATATTTCTGTATCTCTGTCTTTTCCTCATTATCTTGCCAAGCCAATCACATCTGTAGCTGGAGCCATGCTGGATATGGCTCACATGTGTCTTAGCTTAAATTGTAGCCAATGGATAGGTGGGTTAGGTGTGAACTCAAAAAAAAAAAAAAACCCAGGGATATTCTAACAATAATAAAAATAAATTATGAAATGCTTCATATTCCAATGGTCCAATCAATATGTAAGCCATAAGTCTTAGTGAATATTCTATTGCTGTCAAGAGACATCATGACCACAGAAACTCTTATAAAGGAAAACATTTAATGGGGGCTTGATTATAGTCTTAAGGTTTAGTTTATTTTCTTCATGGTGCAGAGCATGGCAATATGCAGGTGGGGAGAATGGTAGTCATAGTAGCTGGAAGTTCTACAGCAGGTCCATAAGCAGCATGAAGATGGAGATGTGGAGACTGGCTTGCTCTTTTGAAACCCCAATGCCTTCTCTCAATGACACATTTCTTCTAACTATACCACACTTCCTTCAATAAAACCACATTTCCCAATCCCTTCAAGTAGTGATACTCCTTAAAACTTCAAATACTTAAGCCTGTGAGGACCACTCTTATTCAAACAACCATGCCATCTTAGTTTAATTCCTACTGGTATAGTAAAACATCTGAAAGTAAATAATTTGTCCTTTTCACTTATGTGTATATGTATATGTGTTTATGGGCAAATACATGCATGTGAATACCAGAGGTCAATGACAAGTATCTTCTTTCACCAATGTCCACTTTAAATTTGGAGTCAGAGACTTATGAGAATTGGCCTTGTTGATTTTGCTAGGCAACAAGTCTGAAAGCTTCATGGTTCATACTGTTTCCTTCTCTCCCCTTCCCCAAGTCTAGAATTTAGATGTATGTTGCCACACCCAGTTTATGTATGCAGATGATGGATTGAACTGAAATACTCATACTTAAATCATGTATGTTACTAACTGAACTGACATAGTATAGATCAGCTTTTCTGTACTACAGGGTCCCACCTTCCTCCAAGAAGCAAGTGGACAGAGAGTAAAGAGTACTAAATGGGAGATACTTTGATTGCCAATTATGAATTAATAAGCTTGAAATATAAAACTATTTAAAAGATAATGCCATGTGGGATTTAAACAAAACAAGTTTTAACTCCATGTAACAACAGGGTGATAGCTAAAAGCATCAGAGCTCTGAAAAGTGTTGTATCTCAAAAGCTCTTCGGACTTCAAGGTACGAGTGGGTAGCAGTCTCTTGTAGAAGTTAGCAGACTGAGAGGAGGTTTCTAATCGAACTTGAGAAGCATCTGTATGTTCAAATTGCCCTCTACAGTTTAGTCTCCTGTAGAGTCTTGGTGTCCAAATCATGAAAGAGTCATTCTGTCTGCAGCCATTACCAGCGTCCTGAAGGCTGATTTAAGTGAGAATCCTGACGAAGAAAGAAGACTGATGTGCGGAGAATTTTCAAGGAATCATTTTATGATGTTTTCCTTCTCTGGTGAGTAAGTACACTGGGAACCAGGCTCTGGAAAGTTCAGATTAATACCTTTTTAAAAAATCAGATGTTTCTGGGGCCAGGGTCCCAGCTAGAGGCAGGAACACAGCTCAGAAGCCTTTGCTTCTCTTCTTCTTCCATAGGCTTACCTAGTGGTTCTGGACTTCTGTAGCAGCATTGGTTTGGTCCTGTAACACTGATTCACAGAGGTGCCAGAATTCCAACTAGGTCTTTATAGGCTGAAGGTGGGCATGCAAATAATGTCAATAAATAGGACCAATGCAATCACTAAATAGTTGTCAAAACTGATAATGAAAGAAAACCCTTGACAGAAAAATTTTGCCAGAAAGAAGCTCATGGTGAGTTTCATTGGTGGCTACATAGGTCAAGAAACTCATAAACTTTCTGTTGGTTCTTGATTGGCACCATACCCTTTATAGGTTGCCTTCTCTGGGATTCTTTCTGCCCAGGATTTGATTCTGATGAGGTGTGTATGTGGCAGGGGCAGGGTAGGTGCAGGGACAGGGGCAGGGACAGGGACAGGGGCAGGGGCAAGGACAGGGGCAGGGGTTATTTTTGTTTCCTTTGCTGCTGTTGCAGCATAGTGGGCTATCATCAGATTGTTCTCTGTAGTTCCATTTGCTCTCAAGGCTTCCTGCTGTCAGAAACCTATCAGAAAGTCCAGTATAGGAAGTATACCAGTATAGGAAGTATAGAAAGAGATGTCTACTCTCCACTCTTGGAAGAACTACTCACTCCTTAGTTCCTGAGAACAGACATTTGTTTAATGAAAGGCCATTTAATTCTATCTTTCAAGGCTATTAGTCCCAATACCATGGTATCAGTATCTACTATAGTTTAGAAGACACTTTGTGGTGATCCCAAATTGAAGAATAGTTGGCTGGCTTGCCAGAGGGCAGTGACAGAGCCCGGGGATAGATCTACAATTTGACAGTAGATCTAATCCAGTTAAACCAAAAGAAGAAATCATTTATATCACCATGAACTCACCTAGTTCTCTAGCAATAGCATGAAGTGAGGGTAGACACTATACCTATCTCTTAAACATATTATTTTAGGCTTTTGGAATTTGAGTCACTTTGCTTAATATTGTATTTCTTAAGTTCATCCATTTTCATGCAAATTTCATGATTTCAGTTTTCTTTATAGTCTCAATATTTCCTTTTGGTAATTCATTATCAACTCATCTGTTGACGCACATCTAGGCTGGTTCCATTTCTTTGCTATAATGAACTGTAGCAATGAAAATTCAGTAAATATCTATGTGATATTATGAGATTATTTGGGTATATGCCCTGGATTAGTGAAGCTAGATTATACAGTCTTTTCTAATTTTTTAAATTTCTTGAGGAGCCTCTAATCTGGTCTGTTGTGCTACGTCATGGCTGTACTAACTCACATGAAGAATTCATCTTTTGTTGCATCCTTTCTAATATTTGTTCCCAGATTTCCTGGTGATAGCCATTCTGACTGGGATGAAGTGCTTGCTCTGATTAGATTTAATCTTCATTTTCCTGACAATGAGGGATGTTGAACACTTTTAAAAATAGTTATTGGCTATTTGTATTTCTTCTTTTCAGAACTATTTGTTCATTTCATCAGCCCATTTTTTAATTGGTAATTTTATTCTTTTGTTGAAATTGTTGCAGGTTTCTGTAAATTCTAGATATTCGCCACATATCTGAATCATAATTGCTAAAGATTTTCCTCCATTCTGTGAGCTATGTATTTACTTAATTGGTGGAGATTTTTGCCATGCAGAAACTTCTAATTTCATACAGTCCCATTCTTTGATTTCTAAGGCCAGTTCTTACGCTATTGGAGTTCTATTCAGAAAGTTCTTGATTATTCAAATGTCTTAAGAGTATTCCCAATGTTTATTTCTATCAGTGTTTCATATTGTAACTTAAGGTCTTGGGTATACTTTAAGTTGATTTTGTACAAGCCACAAGATAGGGACAGAATTTCATTCTTTTGCCAGGTTGATACTCAATTTTGTCAGAACTATTTGTTAAATAAGCTGTTCTCTCTCCAGTGATTGTTTTTGCAACCTTTGAATAAAAACAGATGGCTATATATTGTCTGTTTACTTATGATTCCTCTATTCTTTTCAGTTGATATAACTGTCTGCTTTATAGCAGCACCAGGAAGTTTTTGTCAGTGTAGAACTGTAGTATAATGTAAGTAAACTGTTGAAAATACTCACATGTTGGCTTAGCTTATGCTGTATATTCATATATAAATTAGTAGGTATTAAGTGTGGGTATACCCCAAAGAAGAGCAAGAAAAGGGGATTAGATGATGAGGAAGGATGGAAACCAAAGGAGCCATTGACATAACGCAATACATAAAGCTCCTTTGTGTGGTTTCAACTCATAGATTTTTATTTGCTTTGCTTTTGTTTTTCTTGTTTGTTGTTCTTTTCTCATTTGAATATATGAATTCAGCTTTCAAGATACTGATATACAAATGACTATTCACGTATTCTGTAAAAATCTACCATGTGTTAATTCTTTAAGGTCATGATTGTGATAGCTGGGTTTTCTCTTAATTGCAACAACGTTCAGTATAATGGAAATTAGAAATGATTAGTCACTGAGTACATGTGTCACAGTAACCCAGTTAGAAATAAATGATTTATTTATTTATTTATTTATTTATTTATTTATTTATTTATTTATTTCACTCCAGATTTTATTCCTCCTCCCTGGGTCCACCCTATAACTGTTCCACATCCCATACCTCCTCCCCATCCCTTGTCTCCATGAGGATGTCCCCACCCTCATCCCCCACCCCACCTGACCTCTAAACTCCCTTGGGCCTCCAATCTCTTGGGGGGTTAGGTGCATCATCTCTGATTGAACACAGACCCAGCAGTCCTCTGCTGTATATGTGTTGGGGGCCTCATATCAGCTGGTGTATGCTGTCAGTTTGGTTGTCCAGTGTTTGAGAGCTCTTCAGGGTCCAGGTTAATTGAGACTGCTGGTCCTCCTATAGAGTTGCCCTCCTCCTCAGCTTCTTTCAGCCTTTCCCTAATTTAACCACAAGGGTCAGCAGCTTCTGTCCATTGGTTGGTGCAAATATCTGCATCTTACTCTTTCAGCTGCTTGTTGTGTGTTCTGGAATGCGGTCATACTAGGCCCATTTTGTGAGCACTCCATAGCCTCAGTAACAAGTGTCAGGCCTTGGGACCTCCCCTTGAGTTGGATCCTACTTAGGGCCTGCCACTGGACCTTCTTTTCCTCAGGCTTCTCTCCATTTCCATCCATGTAGTTCTTTCAGAAAGGAACAATTCTGGGTCAGAATTTTGACTGTGGGATTGCAGCCCCCCTCCCTCATTTGATACCCTGTCTTCTTGCTGGAGGTGGGCTCTATATGTTCCCTCTCCCTACTGTCAGTCATTTCATCTAAGGTCCCTCCATTTGAGTTGGAGGTGGGCTCTATATGTTCCCTCTCCCTACTGTCTATCATTTCATCTAAGGTCCCTCCATTTGAGTCCTGAGAGTCTCTCACCTCTCAGCTTTCTGGTGCATCTCACCTCTCAGGTCTCTGGTGGATTCTAGAGGAGGAATTTTGTCACCTGAACTAATTCCTTTCCTTTTCTTTAAAACTATATCAAGACATCCTACTGTAGTGATTGTGTAAGTTGTTTACTATAAATGAAGTTATGTTGTCAAAAATTAAAGTAAAACAAATATCTATTAAATGCACTACCATCTCTTAACACTGCATTATAGAGACTAAATTTCAGAATGTGGGGGGGAAAATACAAACTATATTAGAGCTACAGTAAATCCTCCTGACTGGAGCTATGCTATGAGGCACAGCTCATTCTACACAGCCTGAACTATTCACACATTCTTATAGCAGCTTTTCACCTTCTGCTCAGCTTCAGAATTCCTGTAGGTTTCTTACTCAGAAATAGTTAAGAGATTATGGAAGCACAGAAGGCTACTTACCTTGGGATACTCTCTCTATCTCCTCCTTCTTAATCTATGTTAATTTTGATGTGTGTTTGATATGCCATCTACAAATATTCACTTCAGCTACACAGAAGAAGTAAATGAAGTGGGGTGGACAAAACAAATTAATTATGTGATCTTTAAGAATGTATGAGCAAACAATTCCAGAGGCACATAAGACAGAGACAAATGAAGCACTACAGATGTGTACTGAAAATTGATAAGGATGGACGTGGAGGGACTCATTAAATAAGACATGTTTCCGAGATATTAACTACCCATGACAGTCTTGCATCATGAAATGACCACTCACAATGATTCTATCACTGCCACCCCCCCCCCCAGTGTTCCTTCACTGACCTACACTTTTAGAGGTGGAGGGTACTCTGCAAGTATCTGGAAAGTTAATAATTTGGCTAGAAGTGCTTGTCCCTGTCTTTCTACAATGGGTTGAATGTGCCTAAGGAGAAAACCATAATTTAGTTTTTGGGCCAGGACAACCCTGTGAGGCTAAGCTGGTATATTACAACATATAGAAGCAGTGTCTAGTCTGTCAGTGATTATAGAAGCATGTGTGTATGTTTTGATGATAGCACATAAGGAACAACTCAAAATTATATTCAACCCTTATTAGAAATTGAAAATCACTTGATTGGGATTGAAGTGGTTTTAGGTATTCTAAAAAGGGCCTTAGGTTAGAAAGTGTGATCTTTTATCTTCCAGTCACCTTTGCGGCTTTCTGCTTTTAGCCACATCATTGGACCATATATTTACAAACCTATGAACTGGGTTATGATTCTTATCTTTCCCTCCATGAACAATGTGAGCATTCACTTGGGGATCCCGCTGAAAGCTTTCATAGCAACCCATCTGAAGATTCCCAAGTCACTGGAAGATTCACCTCTCCATTTGCTGCCTTCTATTTGTTACAACTTTCTATGGTCTCGTGTCACTAAAGCATACACATTGTCTCCTAAATGATAGCACTGTCTCTTACATGTGTGACATTTATTAATTCTCTTTAAATCACACTAACATAAATTAAGATTTATTGTGTGAACTGTATATCAGTCACTGTATGAACACACACCAGTTAAAGATCATAGGAATGCATGTTAGCATATTATGAATCAAGATGGTAGAAAGATTAAAGCAACCAAAAATTAATGCCAACTCGACATAAATGATTTTTTTCTTTTCCTTAATGGTTAGTAAGACATAGTAATTTAAGCTTATTCAAGGGTAGATGTTTTAAAATGATTACAGTGATGTCCTCCTTGAAAACATAAATGTCTTAAAATCAGTTTTAGTGCTTCAGTAATTGCAAATTGAACATTCTGACATTGTTCTTTTGTTCTTTCATCACTATGAGAGTGAACTTCCCAGGGGGACATCTAAAAGACATAAGTGCTTTTATTCATCAATTTCCAGTGTGTATTTGTTGTAAATAGCCAATTTAAACAGAATGACATTAAGCCACAGAGACTCCCCATGACTGTTCATAGGCCCTAATCTGCAAATCAGAGCATGTCAATAATTTTAAATTGTACCAAGCAATTTCTAATATTTATACTGTTATTTCTTCTGGAATACATTAATGTAAGACATTCATTAAATATATAATTTTCATTCATAAATATATAATATATCAACTTTGCATGACAAACAGAAAAATGGTTATATATACATATATAAAGTGATAGTGAATGAATAGATTAAACAGTTGACTATTAAGTCAGCAGGTGAGGCATGCTTCAGAAATTTTAAGGAAAAATATTTAAGGAATATTTAAATATTTCTGAATACTTAAGGAAGATATAAAGCATAGGATTCATCTATTCCTATTTCAGCTCTCGGAAGCTCTTGGGAGCATCAGAAATAGTTCATGGATATCATAGTTGTCATATTTACTTAAAATTCTCTTTTACCATAAAAACATTCCAAGAATATTCTACTTTCCTCCTCAGAGGACAAAGACCTTAATGTTGAAAGTAAGTAAATATAATATCAAATACAACTTACATTTATAAACTAAATGGCAATTTTGTTTGTACTGTATCTGTCAAATTTTGTGTTAAGGGGAAGATGATAAACTAGTGAACCTCATCAAATACAGAGTTTCCCTTGAAGATGTAAAATCTAGAAGAGTAACAGATGTGTGTTAAGTAATCCCATACTATAAGATATTAGCACTGTATTAAAGTAAAGGAAACAGAATGTGTTGTTACCGAAGGAATATAGAGATGGATTATTAGTTGTATAATTACTGAATGAGGAAGTTACTCAGTGGTTGGGCTAGTTAAGTGGAAAGTTAGATTTAAAAAGGGTAACTTGACTGAATCCTAAAGAGTAAAGGCACTTTCTCCCTCCAAGGTTCCTTCCTTTCCTCTACTTCCAATGATTATTTTGTTCCCCCTTCTAAGTAGGATTGAAGCATTCACACTTTGCCATTCCTTCTTCTTGAGCTTTATATAGTCTGTGAGTTGCATTGTGAGTATTCTGAGCTTTTTCCCTAATATCCACTTATCAGTGAGCACATACCATGTGTGTTCTTTTGTGCCTGGGTTACCTCATTCAGGAAGATATTTTCTAGTTCCATCCATTTGCTTACAAATTTCATGAAGTCATTGTTTTTAATAGCTGACTAATACTCCATTGTAAATGTACCATATTTTCTGTACCTATTCCTCCATTGAAGGAAATCTGGGAGACAGAAGGGGGAGGGAAAATGGGGACAGGATTAGGTGTGGGAGGGGACAGGGAGAAGTACAAAGGGTCAGGAAATTGAAGGAAGGTGTGTAGCAGTGGGTGATGGGGAACCAGGAGTAGCCACTAGAAAGTCCCAGATGCCAGAGAAGCAAGAGGTTCTCAAGACCCAACAGGGATGACATTAGCTGAAATACCCAACAAAGGGGAGATAGAATCTGGAGAGACAACATTCAGTGGATAAGCACCACAGCCCCTGGTTTAGAGATGGGGCCACATCCATCTCAAAAATTTTAACCCAGATTTGTTCCTCTCTAAAGGAAATGCAGGGACAAAGAGTGCAGCAGAAACTGAAGGAAAGGCCATCCAGAGACTGCCCCACCTAGGGATCCATTCCATCTGCAGACACCAAACCAAAGCACTATTTTTGATGCCAAGAAGTGCTTGCTGAAAGGAGCCTGGTATAGCCATCCCACAAGAGACTGTGCCAGATCCTGACCAATACAGATACAAAGGCTTGCAACCAAACATCAGACTGAATAAGGGCACCCCAATGGAAGAATTAGGGGAAGGACTGAAGGAGCTAAAAGGGATTGCAAGCCCATAGGAAGAATAACAATATCAATTAACCACAACCCCCAGAGTTTCCATGGACTAAACCACCAACCAAAGAGTACACATGGAGGGACCTACGGGTCCAGCTGCATATGTAGCAGAGGATTGCCTTATCTTGCATCCATGGCCAGGCAGGCCCTTGGTCCTGTGAAGGTTTGATGCCCTAGAGTAGGGGGATGCTAAGATGGTGAGTTGGGAGTGGGTGGGTGGGTGGGAAAGCACCCTCATAGAGGCAGCGGGAGGGGGCAAGAGGTAGGGGATTTGTGGAGGGAAAACCAGGAAGGGTGACAACATTTGAAATGGAAATGGAAATAAATAAAATGACTAATAATTATGTAGATAAAATAGATAGATCCCAAAAAAGAAAGAAAGAAAAAGAGTAAGACCACACACTAAATGTGTAAGTGTGGGGCAGATGTTGATTGTCATATAAAAAGAAGGAAAGCTGTGCTCAGCAGGATGTGGTTAGTAAGAACACTTTTTTTTTTTTTTTTTTTTTTTTTAAATACCCTTAGAGAACTAGAGAGGGATCAGACCAGACAAAGACTTGTACATTATAATCATAAAACAGAGAAGCCATGGGATTATGTAATGAAGAGTCTAGCAAGCTCAGGTGTTTTTGTTTGTTTATTTGGTTAGTTATGGTTTTGTTTGTTTGTTTGTTTGTTTGTTTTTACACTTGGTGATTCAAGTGGTAAGAAAAAAAGCCCTTACTCCACAAAATAGGGAAATCCAAACAAAATGGTTGATTTTCTAGATAATTACCACTTAGTAAGGTTAAATAAATATCAGCTAAGCTATGTAAACAGTGCTATAAACACTAAGGAAAGAAAAATAGTCATTAAAATTGTCCCAACAACACCAACAAAAATTTTACAAGCCCAGGTGATTTAAGATGAATTCTCCCAGAATTTCAAAGGAGAGGTAACACCAATACTCCTCAAACTACTGCACAAAATAGAAACAGAAAGAACATTGCCAAACTCATTCCATGATGCCACAATCCCTTTGAAATCTAAACCATACAAAGAGTGAATAAAGCAAGAGAATTTTTGAACAGTTTCTTTTATGAACATCGACACAAAAATACTTAATAAAATGCCTGCAAAACAAATCTAAGATCACCTCAAAATTATCATCTAACATGGTAGTAGGCTTCATCCCAGGGATGCAGGAATGGTTCACCATATGAAAAGCCAACAACATAATCCACCATATAAACAAACTGAAGGAAAAAGTCACATGATCGTCTCAATAAATGCTGAAAAAAAGCCTTTGACAAAATCAAATGTCCTCTCATGTTAAAATACATGGAGATATCAAGGATACAAGACATATACCTAAATATAATCAAAGCAATATACAGCATGCCAATAGCCAACATCAAGTTAAATGAAGAGAAACTTAAAGCAATTCCACAAGAATCAGGGACAACAAAAGTCTTCCCACTCTCTCCCTATATACTCAATATACTATTTGAAGTTGCCCAGATAGGGCAAAAAGACAAGTAAAGGAGATTAAGGGGGCACAATTTCAAAAGGAAAAAGTCAAAGAATTGCTGTTTACAAATGATATGATAGCACACATAAGTGACCACAAAAATTCTAGCAGAACTCCTAAAGCTGATAAAAAACATTCAGCAAAGTGGCTGGATAAAATATTAAACTCAAAGAAATCAGTACCCCTTATTTATACAAAAAAAAATGAGTTGAGAAAGAAATTAAGAAAGCAACACCCTTTATAATAGCCACAAATAATATAAAATATCTTTGTATAAGTCTATTCAAGGAAATGAAAGACCTCTATGACTAGAACTGCAACGCTCTTAAAGAAATTGAGGACGATCTCCTATGCTCATCAATAGGTAGGATTAACATAGTGAAAATGGCAATCTTATAAAAAGCAATCTACCAATTCAATGAAATTCCATTAAAAATTACAATACAATTTTTACAGACCTTTAAAGAGAAATTCTCAACTTTATATAAAAAAACAAATAACCCTGTACAATAAAAGAACTTTTGGAAGTTCTCCCTGAACTCAAACTGTACTACAAAGCAATAGTAATAAAAACTACATGGAATTGTCATAGAAACAGACAGGTTGCTCAATGGAATCAAATTGAAGACACTGAAATAAATCACCTATAGACACTTGATTTTTTACAAAGAAGGCAAAACTACACAATGGGAAAAAGCAATTTCAATAAATGATGTTGGAATAACTGCATGTCTGCCTGTGGAAGAATACAAATAGATCACCCTATACAAAACTCAAATCGAAATGCATCAAAGACCTCAACATAAAACTAGATAAGCTAAATTAAATAGAAGAAAAATTGGGGAATATCCTTGAATGTTTTGATACAGGAGACAAACTCCTAAAGAAAACACCAATGGCTCAGGTTCTAAGATCAACAACACCTATGATAATCTAAGAATATTGCCATTAATAAATGGGCCCTCATGAAACTGAAAATCTTCTGTAAGGCAAAGGACACCTTCAATAGGACAAAACCAAAGCCTAAAGATTAGGAAAGTACCTTCACTGAACTTTTGCCTGACAGAAGGATAATATCCAAAGTATGTAAAGAAATCAGTAAGTTAGACACCAACAACCCAAATAACCCAATGAAAATATTCAGTAGAGAGCTATTCAGAGAATTTTCAACAATGGAAAGGCCAAGGAACACCTCAAGAAATGTTTAACATCCTTAGTCATCAGGGAAATACAAATCAAAATTAACCTGAGATTTCATCTTACACTTGCCAGAATGGCTAAGATCAAAAACTCAAGAACATTCTGGGGAAGATGTGCAGCAAGGGGAATATCTATCTCTCCATTGGTGGTGGGAGTGCAAACTTGTACAACCACTTTGGAAGTCAATTTAGCAGTTTTTTAGAAAACTGGGAAATCTTCCACCTCAAGATCCAGCTACAGTATTCCTGGTCATACCATGGGGACACTTACTCGACCGTTTTTAACATCTTTGTTTGTAATAGCCAGAAACAAAACAACCTAAATGTTCCTTAATAGGAGAATAGATAAAGAAAACATGGTACATATACACAGTGGAATACTATTCAGTGATTAAAAACAAAGACATTGTGAGTTTTGCAGTCAAATCTATGAAACTTGAGAATATCATCCTGAGTGAGGTAACCTAGAGCCAGAAAGACAGGTACTCTCTTATAAGTGGACATTGCCATAAAGTGAGAAATAACCAGGCTATCATCAACAGACCCAAAGAAACTGGGTAAAAAAAGGAGGTCCCAAGGGAGAATATGTGAATTTCACTCAGAAGAGGAAACTAAATAATCATGAGGTGGATGGAAAGACAGAGCTGTGTAGGAGCAGGGACAAGAAGATGAACAGTGTTGGTGAGCAGGTGTGGGGTGGGGTGGACAAGAGAGGGCTGGAAGTGAGAATAGAAATCAGTGGGAGTCTTCTCTGGAAACTAGCTGGAGGCATGGGACAGGAGAACATACCAGAGTCTATAGGGGATAACCCTAGCTGAGCTTCCTACAAGAGGGGCATATAGAGACTGAAGTGGCCACCTCTTGTAGCAAGGCAGAACTTCCAGAGGAGGGAAGGGGACATCAACCCACCCGTAAAACTTTCAACCAAAATTTTTTCTTGCCTACAAAACGTGCAAGGCTAAAGATAGAACATATATTGAGGGAACAGCCAACCAATGACTACACCAATGTGAGACCCATCCCATGTGAGATACCCAACAACTATCACTGTTAATAATACCCTGCTGTGCTTGCCCATAATAACCTAGCATAACTCTCTCCTCGGAGGTTTCAACCAGCAGTGGATAAAGACAGATGAAGAGGTCCATAGTCAAACATCAGACAGATGTTTGTGGAAGAGTTTCTATTGGAAAAATGGGGAGTAGAAGTGGGCAAGCCAGAGGCATCAAGAACACCAGAAGAAGACCTACAGAGTCAAGTAACCTGAGACTATGGGGGCTCACAGAGACTGGGCCTCTAACCAGGGACCATGCTTGAGCTAGGCCTAGGACTCCTACACATTTGTAACAAATGTGTAGATTGTTCTTCATGTGAGTTCTCTAACAAACAGAGTGGGGGCTCTCTTGGTCTCTGCTCCCTGCCATTGGATTCTTCCTACCTGGAATACCTGGTGGGCTCTCAGTGGGAAAGAATGGTCCTGCTGGGATTCGATGTCCCAGGGTGACACCCAAAGGGGACACCCCTTCTCTGAAGAGAAGGGTAGAAAGTAGGGATTTATAAAGGGGAGGCTGAGAGGAGAGGAGTAAGGAGGCTGTGATCAGAATATAAAGTGAATAAAAATAAATAAATTACTGATAAAGAAAGATTTTCATTATTAAACACAGTTTTGTTAACAACTCAACATTAAAACACAATGTCAGGTAAGTGAAGGTGTTTTTGAGGTCAATTATAGTCCTATCTAAACTTTCTCTTCCCAGAAGTGATTGCTTTTAAAACTTCATGAGAACACAATATTCACAATATTGATGGATCATGCTTTTAACAAATCAATATTTTCCTCTTTTTACAGTATTTTGAATAATATTACTGAAAATATAAGTTATGTAATTGAAATATACACAAGCATGTTCAACTTTGAAGTAAATCTATAGAAATGGTGGGTTAAGGGTAGGCATGTACTTTTAATATTTATATTTATATATAAACTTAAACTTTCTTCCAAAAAGTCTGGCCTGATATAGTCTTTTCTGGCTCTAGACTGGAAAGCTGAGTCTTGGATTCACTTTCTATTTTATTGAAGAATCCCCAGATTCACTTAACTACATGTGAGTAGTCTTTCAGATGCTTAGATTTAATCCCTGAAGAACTACAATACATCATCTACCCACTTTCTCAAACATATTCTGTGTTGTGCCATTGAGAGAAAATACCTTTTACTAACATTTTAAACTGTGAGATTTCATGTACTTATTGCACTACTTTGTTTAACATATGCATTATACAATAAAATCTGCTACTGTATCCATTTTAAAATAAGCAGTAAAACAGAAAGTAATAAATAAAATTTTACAAAGGCATAGAAGTACATAAGCACTGTGGTTTATTTCCTTAGAAATGCATTATGAAAAAATTCCAATTGATACATTATTTATAAAATCTCAGGACTCAAATGGAGGGATTTTAGACAAAATGCCCAACAGTGGTGAAAAGGAACTCATACAGTCCACCTCCAGTAGAAAGATGGGGTTCAAGTAGAGAGATGGGGTTGTTATTCCACAGTCAAAAACTTGACCCAGAATTGTTCCTATCTAAAAGAACTCCAAGGACAAAAGTGGAGAAGAAACTCCATTTTTGGTTCACTGGTCCATTTACCAGCTAAAGAATTAGAGTTCATAGTTCATATGAAAGTAGGTCCAGTGACCAGCACAACTTGGGATTCCCCTTAAGGGTAGCTCCCAGGACTGACACTATTACTGATGCTATATTGTACTTACAGACAGGGACCTAGCATGGCTATCTTAGAGTCCCAACAAACATCTGACTGAGACATATGTAAATACTTACCCCTTAACCAATAGACTGAAGTCATGAACAGCTGTAGCTGAATTAGGGAAAGGCTGGAAGAAGTTGAGGAAGACAGTGACCCCATAGGAAGACCAGCAGTTTCAACTAACCAGGAACCCTGAGATCTCTTGTTCACTAGCCACTGACCAGGCAGCACATGCTAGCTGGTATAAGGCCCCTGGCACATATACAGCAAAGGACTGTCTGGTCTTGCCTCAGTAAGAAAAGATGCACCTAACCCTTGGGAGACTTGAGACCCCAGGGAGTGCAGAGGCCTGGCTAGGTGGGGTGGGGTGGAGGGTTGAGGACATCCTCTTAGAGACAGGAGGGAGAAGAAATAGGATGAGGGACTGTTGGAGGGCAGACCAGGAGGGGAATAACAGCTAGACTTAGAAAAAATGATTAAAGATAATTTAAAAATAATTTTAGAATTCTAAGGGTGAATTATTATTCCTGAATGTAATATATTCTGTATATCTTCTAAATAACAATTAAAATCATATTTTATTATATTCTCCAACACAGTTCATATAAATGAAAGAACAGAAAGCTTAGATGCCAAAGCCAACAGTAATCTTTCATGCTCTTTTTGAATCCTAGGGCAAATAAAGGGCATTGATCACACTTAGGACATTAAAGAACTATTTTAGAGACAAACTCCTATTGAGACAATAGCCAGTATATAGTCAGGCATGAAAAACAGACATGTGCATTGTTTCCTTCTGGATCACAGGGTCTCTTGATTATTCAATCAATATTTGAACATTAACGGTTAATGTTTACTGCAGTTTGAGTGAATGTTCACCCAGGAACTCCCTTCAATGAGTAAACCTTCCTGTGGATGTTTGAAACCAATCATACTTTAGAAGGTAAAGAATTGGAGCTCATAGTTCAAGACCTCAAATGGGATTTTGAGACCCTAATCTTATAAAAGTTTCTTGGCTAATGTGATAACTCTTCCTCCACTGTGTGATTAGACCACTATGTGTTGCTTCACTTGTGATCCAAAGGAGTGGGAATATCAACCATGGCATAGCACCTCCAAAACCATGTACTGAAACAAGCCTTTCCTTCTTTAAATTGCCTGAGGTATTCTAGTGTGGTGACAATTATACACTAATACAGTGTGTATGGTGACACCTTGAGGGAAGTTCAAAATTCAGTACGAGAAAAAATGTGATAATATATTTTATTAATAGAGAAGCTGGAAATATTTTCCATGCCAGGTGAGGGTAGGGCAAATCTGCCTTAAACTAGATAAAGACATGGGAAATAAATGTTGCACTAAGAGTCAATAGAAACATGAAGTATTTAAGAAAAAGAGGGTATCAGGTTCATATTAGTAGCAGACAAGGTATAAAAGTTGTTAGGAAAATCCAGATTAAAATATTGGACAATAATTGGTTCAACTTATTAATAAGTTCAGGGAAGAGATCCTTCATATGTGCTTTTGTGAGAAATTTGTCATAGTGTAGTTGAACAAACAAGAAAAATGCAACTCTATGCCTGGTTTAGAAAGTATAAGAAAAAGAAAACATTGAAATAATGATTTTTAAAAGGATTGAAATGTTAGCATTTGGCTTTTGGGGAAATACTGTTTCATAAACTGTCAATTAGAAAAAAAAATCAGATTAGTAAAACTTGACAAAAAAACAATTTACAGTATTTAGCTGAGATATGATAGTGACCAAGCACGAATTTTAGGTTCAGCTAATTTTAAAAAGTGATCATAGGTAAACAAAATCATATAGAGGAGAAATGTCTCTGCTTTTTTCAAAATTACAGACATTTACAATAAAAGTTTTTAAAGTACTGTTTGCTGAAGGATGTAGTACAAGGGAGAGAGAGAAAGGAAAGCAGATGGGGAGAGAGAGAAAAGAGGGAAAGAGAAAAGAGAGAAGACACAGAGAGACTGAGACTATACATCAATTCATTATAAGGATGATTATTATTCTAATTCTGCTTGCATACCTGAAATGTAGACAGCAAAAATGATCTCAGTCTCCAATATATAAGAAAGAAATTGTTTCCTTCATTTATGCTACTTCCGAGGGAATTCAGTGGTTGCCTCTGAATTACTTTGACCTTTATTACCTACAAGTATAGGCTATAAAATAAATGGTAATATTCAAGTGAGAACAAATTAATACTACTTAGAGCTTATTGTAGGAAAAACTCAGCCACCATCTGCCATGGTGGAGACTTAGGGGCAGGAATGATGTAGAAGCTTTTTGTCCCTGACTCAGGAAAGGGATTCTTTAGATAGGCTTTTGTAATTGGTCATGATGAAGTTGAGCATCTTGAAAAAGGCATCTTCATAACTGGCTTTAAAAATCCATTTGGAGCTTCTTCTGGGTATATGCCCAGGAATGGTATAGCTGGGTCCTCAGGTAGTATTATGGCCAGTTTTCTGAGGGTCCGCCAAACTGATTTCCAGAGTGTTGTACCAGCTTGCAGTCCTACCAGCAATGGAGAAGTGTTCCTCTTTCTCCACATCCTCACAGCATCTGCTGTCACCTGAGTTTTTGATCTTAGCCATTCTGACTGGCGTGAGGTGGAATCTTAGGATTGTTTTGATTTGCATTTCCCTGGTGACCAAGGATGTTGAACATTTCTTTAGGTGCTTCTCAGCCTACGAATTTCCTCAGTTGAGAATTCTCTGTTTAGTTCTGCTCCCCATTTTTTGATAGGGTTATTTGGTTCTCTTGAGTCTAAGTTTTTGAGTTCTTTGTATATATTGGATATTAGCCCTCTATGGTAAAGATCTTTTCCCAATCTGTTGGTTATCCTAGTGACAGTGTCCTTTGCCTTACAGAAGCTTTGCAATTTTATGAGGTACCATTTGTCAATTCTTGATCACAGAGCATAAGCCATTGGTGTTCTGTTCAGGAACTTTTCCCCTGTGCCCATGTGCTCCAACATGTAATAAGGACACATGCTCCACTATGTTCATAGCAGCCATATGTATAATAGCCAGAATCTGGAAACAACCAAGATGCCCCTTAACAGAGGAATGGATACAGAAAATGTGATACATTTACACAATGGAATACTACTCAGCTACTAAAAACAATGACTTCATGAAATTCGCAGGCAAATGGATGGAACTTGAAAATATCATCCTGAGTGAGGTAAGTCAGTCACAAAAGGACATACATGGTATGTACTCACTGATAAACGGATATTAGCCCAAAAATTCAGAACACTCATGATTGAATTAACAGCAACTGTTAGACTGAGCGTGGGGTCTCAGATGGAGGAGTTGAAGAAGGGACTGAAGGATCTGAGGGAGTTTGCAGCCCCATGGAGAGGGAGTAACAGTGTCAACTGGTCAGACCCCCCCGGTGCTCCCACAGACTGGACCACCAACCAAAAAATGCATATGGAGGGGACCATGGTGCTGGCCACATATGTGGCTAAGGAGCACCTTGTTGACCATCAGTGGAAGGAGAGACCCTTGGGTCTGAGAGTGTTAGATGCCCCAGTATATGGGAATGCCAGGGAGGGAAGACAGGAATAGTTGGGTGGGTGGGGTAATGCCCTCATAGAGGCAGGGAGAGGGGGATGGGATAGGGGGTTTCTAAAGGGGAGACCTGGAAAGGGGAAATATTTGAAATGTAAATAAAGTATTAAATAAAAAAATCCATTTGGACTTCTTTAATTGGTCCTGAGATGAAGACAGTCCCAATAGATGAAAAAGCTCAGCCCTAGACCAAGTACTAGCCATCACAAGCTGTTGTTGCACACTGGTTGGACTTTCTGATCTGGCTTGGGCAGGTTTGCATCCAGCTTCACCTATCACTCAAGACCATGTCACTAATGTCACACACAGTCTTTCCAGCTGCATCCAATTCTCATTTCCATGAAATATTTAACGTTGCTTTTAAATATTGCATCTTTTTCTTCACTAAACAAGGCTGTCGATTTATTGATATTTATACATCTTGGGATAGTTTCAATGATTTTTAGGATAATAAAAAAACAATAATACATCAAGCAGTTAATTAGAAATTAGATGAAAATATTTCTGGTATTTCTTTACTTATGAATATAAAATTTTCAATTATTTATGAAATAAATAAAATTATGTCTCTAATATATGTGGGTATAGCTGTTAAATGTTTAACACAACATATCCTGTTTCACTTCTCTACTTTCTCAATCAACTCTAATCTTAAAATTGTGGACATTTTTGCTTATGTTCTGGAGCATACCAGGCAGAAGACAGGATCTTGCTACTTATCCCAAGTGTGTTTCTAGTTTATGACTACCTGCCTCTGTCTCTGGAATGCTTGGATTACAGGCATATGTGTACACACTTAATTTTCTATTTTCAGTTTTTGATCTCATTTTAACTCTACTTCCTTTTGACACTTCTAAAGTTTACTAGCTAGTTTCTTTACATTATGACTGATGAAGGCCAACCATTCCTTATGTATTCTTAGCAACCTCCAAAATAATGCAATTTAGACATATGAATCTCTGACTTATCCTAAGAGTATACATTTATCTGCTGTATAGGGAGATGTTTATTTGAAATGTCAAGTCTATACTTGCTAGAGATCTTCCTATTTTGTTATTGGTTTGTAACGCTCACATTGCCTCATCTCTGCAAAATTTACATATGACAATATAAAGGAAATACCTTTCTTTTCAAATTTTGACAAATAAATATTAAGCTTTTATTTTTAAGTGCTATATAGTTCCTTTTAAAATTGTTTTCAATAAAGTTTGTTTCTGATCCCCCCATGGTAGTGCATGACCATAATCCTAAAATTTAAAAGGCTAAGATAGAATAATTGTGCATTTGAAACCAGCCTACCTACATAGGCATACTTCAGCCACCTTTCACTATTGTGGAAAGTATTTAATCTCAAGAGGGGTCGTCTACTCCACCCTTGATCATTCAGTTCCCTGATAAAAGAAACACAACCTTTTTATTTCCAATAAACCTTAATCAGCACTAGAGATGGGCAGATATCTACATTCTATGTTATTGGAGTCTATTTCTTATTGATAACCCTGAGTTATTACTATGTTTCATCTGGGTTGCTCTTAACTCCCACTGGCCAGGCCTTATGCCTATGCTTTCTTGATTCATAAACAATGCCATCTTCTTTTTCTACCACATTCTCCCCACATGATTCTCCTCTGACCCAAGGCTTGGGAACCCCAAATCCTGCCCATGTCCCATCTGCCTAGTTACTGGTTATCAGTGTCTTTATTTACCAATCAGGGATAACTTGGGGATAAAGTTCACATGGCATTACTTGTGTGAGGATCTGCTCTGCAGAGGGCAATCACACTTTGAGAAAGCAGTATTTAGCAATAGAATACAAGTAGCATCAGAACAACCTACAGCATTTCACTCTCTAGAACGAAAGAGAGAGAGAGAGAGAGAGAGAGAGAGAGAGAGAGAGAGAGAGAGCAAGAAAGGTAACAAAATATTTTTTAAAAGTTGTCTTCTAATTTTCTTTCTTTTTTTTCCAGTTTCATTTGAGAAAGTCTTTTAATCAAATTTTAAATTACATTTCTGTTTCACTTTAGGAAACTTGCCTTTATATATTCCATTTTGAAAGGTTATATTATGGAGCATACTAAAACAGACCACTACAAGTTGAGCCTAATTCCCATATCTACCATCTATCCATCTATCTGACAAGAATTGAATCACAAGCCTAGATGCTCCATAGACTGTGATGTTATGCTAGGTTAAGATAGAACAAGGTTCTATAGATATCTGTTCAATTCATTTGCTCTATAACTTCTGTTAGTTTCACTGATTGTGTTTCCAAGATCTGTCCATTGATGAGAGTGGGGTGTTGAAGCCTCCCACTATTATTGTGTGAGGTGCAATGTGTGCTTTGAGCTTTAGTAGAGTTTCTTTTATGAATGTGGGTGCTCTTTCATTTAGAGCATAGATGTTCAGAATTGAGAGTTCTTTCTTGGTAGATTTTTTTTCTTTGATGAGTATGAAGTGTCCTTCCTTATCTTTTTTGATGACTTTTGGTTGAAAGTCAATTTTACCTGATATTAGAATGGCTACTCCAGCCTGTTTCTTGGGATCATTTGCCTGGAAAATTGTTTTCCAGGCTTTTACTCTGAGGTAGTGTTTGTCTTTAACACTGAGGTGTGTTTCCTGAGCTCGGGGTCCCAGATGGAGGAGTTGGAGAAGGGACTGAAGGAGTTGAGGGAGTTTGCAGCCTCATGGAGGGAGCAATAGTGTCAACTGGCTAGACCTCCTGGTGCTCTCAGAGACTGACCCACCAACCAAAGAATACACATGGAAGGACCAATGGTGCTGGCCATATATGTGGCAGAGGAGGGTCTTGTTGGCCATCAGTGGGAGGAGAGACCTTGCTGAGGGTGTTATATGCCCCAGTATAGGGGAATGCCAGGGAGGGAAGTGGGCGCCTGGGTAGGAGATTACCCTCATAGAGGCAGGGGGATGGGGGGAGAGGATAGGAGGTTTCCAAAGGGGAGACCTGGAATGAGGAAAACATTTGAAATGTAAATAAAGTATAAAAAATAAAATTAAATAAGCAAATAAATAAATAAATAAGAACAATGGTGTAAAGCCATTTTAAAGGAAGGTAAACTCATTTGTCATTTATCAAAAGCTATATCCTTCAGATTTGTCTACAGTAAATGTGATTTTTTTTCTTTTTTCTTTTATTGGACATTTTATTTTTTAAATCTTAAATGTTATCTCCTTTCCTAGTTCCCCTCTGGAAAACCCTATCCCAACCTGCCTCCCCGGGCTTCTCTGAGGCTGCTCCCCTACCCACCCACCTACTCCCACCTCCCTGCCCTGTCATTCCCCTACACTGGGCCATCCAGCCTTCATAGGACCAAGTGCCTCTTCTTCTATTGATGCCAGAGAAGGTCATCCTCTGCTACCTATGTGGCTAGAGCCATGGGTCCCTCCATGTGTACTCTTTGGTTGGTGGTTTAGACCCTTGGAACTCTGGGGGATCTGGTAGGTTGATGTTGCTATTCTTCCTATGGGGTTGCAAACCCCTTCAACTCCATCAGTCCTTTCTCTAACTCCTCCATGGCGGACTCCTTGCTCAGTCCAATGGTTGGCTGCAAGCATCCACCTATGCATTTGTCAAGTTCTGTCAGAGCCTCTCAGGAGACAGCTATATCAGGCTCCTGTCAGCAAGGACACCTTGGCATCCACAAGAATGCTTAGGGTTGGTGTATGCATATGGGATGGATCCCCAGGTGGGTCAGCCTCTGAATGACCGTTTCTTCAGTCTCTGCTCCTTACTTTGTCTCCAGATTTCCTCCTGTGAGTATTTTGCTCCCTCTTCTAAGAAGTACAGAAGCATCCACACTTTGGTTGTCCTTCTTCTTGAGCTTTATGTAGTTTGTGAATTGTATCAGGGGTAATTTGAGCTTTTGGGCTAATATCCACTTTTTACTGAGTACAAACCATGTGTGTTCTTTTGTGACTTGGTTACCTCACAGAGGATGATATTTTCTAGCTCTATCCATTTGCCTAAGTATTTTGTGAAGTCATTGATTTTAATAGATGAGCAGCACTCCATTGTGTAAATGTACCACATTTTCTGTATGCATTCCTCTGTTGAAAGAAATCTGAGTTCTTTCCAGCTTCTGGATATTATAAATAAGGCTGCTATGAACATAGGGGAGCATGTGTCCTTGTTATATGTTGGAGCATCTTTTGAGTATATGCCCAGGAGAGGTATATCTGGGTCCTCAGGTAGTACTATGGCCATTTTTCTGAGGAACTGCCAGACTGATTAACAGAGTGGTTGTACCAACTTGCAATCCCACCATCAATGGAGGAGTGTTATCTTTCTCCACATTTCACCAGCATCTGCTGTCACCTGAAATTTTGATCTTAGCCATTCTGACTGGTGTGAGGTGAAATCTCAGGGTTGTTTTTATTTGCATTTCCCAGATGATTAAGGATGTTGAACATTTCTTAAGGTACTTCTTGGCCATTCAATATTCCTCAGATGAGAATTCTTTGTTTAGCTCTATACCCCATTTTTAATACAGTTATTTGGTTCTCTGGAGTCTAACTTCTTTAGTTCTTTGTATATATTGGAGAGTAGCCCTCTATCAGATGTAGGATTGGTAAAGATGTTTTCTTCTTAAAGCAATAAACCCATAATTTTGTGCTGAAATACACCACAATTTATAAAGTGGAAAGGTAATCTATCCCAAAGTTCATTATAAATAGAAAGGTGTTAAAATATCAACTTTGTATAATCGCACTAACTAAATCAAAGCAAATGATTAATGCTGGAATGGGACCTGGCCTCTGCCTCCCTAGTACTGGGACTGGCAGTTGGGGTCAGCAGACCAGCCAGAAAGTAGCTTTTTATTTTTTAATCTCATCTAATAATCAATTTTAATTAGGAACAATGGAAACTTTTTTGTCATTTTTTCTCTTATTCAAACTATTTTCAGTATACTCTAACTTAGAGCTGATTCGGCCAAGAGAAAACTCCAGATGGGTGAATCATTAAACATGTTGGACATTTGTCATCTACTGATTAAAGTTAGAATTCACAGAGGGGAAAATTGTGTGCCAGTTGGGGAATAGTTCAATAAAAAATAAAGTATTTAATAAAACATGATAATAACTTTACATGTATAATTCATTAGCAACTTTTGACCTATGAGACAGATGTGTATCCCCTTACTTGAGGTAAAATTAACCTACAAAATGACATCCAATATTAAAATTTATTAAAAGTTTGTTTAATTTCATTTCTCTATGCAATCAAACAGAGAAAAATCACTTAGCAAAGGTATGATAAAACACTTCTATCAGTATTTTAATGGAGAACAAACTCAACTCATTTTATTTCCTCTGACTGTTCACTATGTCACAACAATCCTGCCAACTTATTCTCATGAGAGTAACATTGCAAGCATACATATCTATGCATGACTTGAATGCTTTTGTGACAAACATCTAAATTAATTGTCATCTAGATTCTTTTTATTTTGCTGTGGTAAGTACTATACAATGAAAGAACTTAAGGAAAGAGGATGTGTTTAGATTGCAACTTGATGTTACAGTTCTCTGTGCAGGAAAGTCAAGGTAATCACAACCTTCCACAGTAGTTACTAGCTGTAGGTTTTGTATTTAACTTGCTTACCCCATTTTTATTCAACTTAACATTCACTACCCTGAATATTATGCTACCCACAGTTGGTATATCATTCCAATTCAATTAACAGCCTCTATAATCCTTCATAGGAATTAACAAAGTCAATCTAGATAATCCATTATTGAGAATCCCAGCATCCAACCAAAGTAATTCTTAATTGCACTAAGTTGACAATTAGTTGATTACTAAAACTGTCATTTGTTTATGTACTGTGCATATGTGTGTATCTGTCTGTGTTATCTTTGTTCATGAAATATTGCTAGTTTAAGATGTAATTCAATTTTACGCATTAATGGCTGGTTAATGACTTGGGCACAAGTATTCAGAAAATAATATATGTTCATCTGTGTTTGCACATGTAGTATATTTGAGCTTTATATTCAGGTTTATAGCGCCATATATATCTTTTATTAAGTGCTTCTTCTAAGTCGTGAAAGTAATAAAATTATCTATCCATTTGCCCAAAAATTTCATGAATTCATTGTTTTTAATAGCTAAGTAGTACTCCATTGTGTAAATGTACCACATTTTCTGTATCTATTCCTCTGTTGAAAGACATCTGAGTTCTTCCCAGCTTCTGGCTATTATAAATAAGGCTGCTATGAACATAGGGGAGCATGTATCCTTGTTATATGTTGGAGCATCTTTTAGGTATATGCCTAGGAATGGTATAGCTGTGTCCTCCGGTAATACTATGTCCAATTTTCTGAGGAACCACCAGAATGATTTTCAGAGTTTATACCAGCTTGCAGTCTCAACAGCAATGGAGGAGTGTTCCTCTTTCTACACATCCTTGCCAGCATCTGCTATCACCTGAGTTTTTATCTTAGCTATTCTGACTGGTGTGAGATGGAATCTCAGGGTTGTTTTGATTTGCATTTTCCTAATGACTGAGGATGTTGAACATTTCTTTAGGTGCTTCTCAGCCATTCTATATTCAGTTGAAAATTCTTTGTTTAGCTCTGTACCCATATCATCCTGAGTGAAATAACCCAATCACAAAAGAACACATATAGTATTCACTCAGTGGATATTAGCCCAAAAGCTCCGAATATCCAAGACACAATTTACAGACCACATGAAGCTCATGAAGAAGGAAGACCAAAGTGTGGGTGCTTTGGTTCTTCTTAGAAAGGTGAACAAAATGCTCATGGGAGCAAATATGGAGACAAAAGATGGAACTGAGACTGAAGCAAAGGCCATCCAGGTACTGCCCCACCTGGGGATCCATCCCATATACATTCACCAAACTAAGACACTAGTGTGGATGCCAAGAAGTTCTTGCTTAAAGGAGAAGCCTGATGTAGTTGTCTCCTGAGAGGCTCTGCCAGAGCCTTACAAATACAGAGGCGGATGCTCACAGCCAACTCATTGGACTGAACATGGGTCCCCCATAGAGGAGTTAGGGAAAGAACTGAAGGAGCTGAAGGGGTTTGCAACCTCATAGGAACAACAGCAATATCAACCAACCAGACCCCCCAGAGCTCCCAGGGACTAAACCACCAACCAAAAAAACACATGGAGGGACCCATGGCTCCAGTCACACATGTAGCAGAGGAAGACTTTGTCAGGCATCAATGGGAGGAGAGGCCGTTGGTCCTGTGAAGGCTGGATGTCCCAGTGTAGGGGAATGCAACGGCGGGGAGTGGGGAGTAGGTGGGCAGGTGGGGGAGCACTCTCATTGAATCAAGGGGAGGGGGGTGGCATAGGGTGTATCCAGGAGGGGGGGAACCGGCAAAGGGGATAACATTTGAAAAGTAAATAAAGAAAAAATATCCAATTAGAAAAGAAAGAAAAAGAAAAGAAGAGAAAAGTAAAATTATCTAACTTTCAAGATCTGGGAATCAAACAATAGCAAAAGCAACAATGCCTCACACTTCAGAAGTCTCTTGGATCTCCTTACCAACAAGTCAAAATGTTCTCACGCCTGCCACTTGAGTTTTCTAGGTTATCTATCACTGTTTGAGGGAGCATCATCACTCCATGTAACATAACTACACACACACACTCACATACACACACACACACACACACACACACACACATACACACACACACACATATATATAAAATTTAGTTCATAAATGGTTTTCTTTTGACCTTTGAAAACTCAAAGCTCCATAGTATTATTTCTCATCTTCTCCTCCTTCTGTATGACTCTGCCTCTCACTTTGAAAATTTCCCTTTTCTCTATTCATAGTCCTTACATCTTATCACCTTCACTAGAACAGGGCACTCCCCTGACTGCCTGCCCTTCATGGTGCCTCTTGAATTTTCTAGCTACTATTTTTTGTTGTTGTTTTGGGGGGGTTATTTGTTTTAAATATACATATACATCATATGCACTTACACATTCATATGCATATACACAAATGCATACACACACATCACACACACTTACAATACACATACACATATACATATGCATGTATATAAAGTTCAGAGCTAGGAACTATTATATGTTCTATATTATACATTATATATCATTATACATTATACTTTATATATTATATGTGGGTGTTTGTGAGTGTATGTGTGTGTTTCTCTACGGTACGACCCTTATTGAAGAAACCACACACTTCAACCTCAGAACTTAAAGGAAGTGAACAGAAATAATCAGGAAGCCTCTTATTTGTGAACTTGCTTGCATAATATCAGAAAGTTCTATGTCAACTGTCAGGGGAGAAGAGAAATTAGTAAAGTCTCTGAACCACAATGATTGGACTGGGAAGTTATCCTCTCCAAAAGGTAAAATAATGACACTTTTGCCTTGTAGATTTACAATAGCTTTTTAATGGGATTTAAGGCCTGCTGAATACGTGGGAATGTATAGTGTGAGGTAGTATACTATATGTGATTTGAGAGAGTCGTAGAACTTATAGGATAAACTATTGTGGCCATTTTTAAAGCTATTTAATTTCTAACTGCATTATAAGTACTATTTTTTATTAGCAATTATTTATTTGTATTCTAGTTGCAGTTTCCCGCCACTCCTCTCCTTCCAGTAACTTCCTCTCACCTCCCCTCTCCCACATCAACCCCTCCTCTCCTACTCTTCAGAAAAGGCAAGGGCTCCCATGGATTTAAACCAGCCTTGGTAAATCAAGTTGTAGTAAGACTAGGATGGTACATCTTCTTCCTTTGATGCTAGACAAGGAAGTCCAGTTAGGGTAAGGATATCCAAAGACAGGCAATGTAATCAGAAACAGCCTCTATTCCTGCTTTAGAAGTCCCACATGAAGACACAGATCTACAACTTTGACTTACTCTTATAGTCACACACACAAAAAATGTGATTCTCATCCTTCATCAAAGATGTTTGCTTGTACAGAAAATACAGGCTGATGTAGAGAACCATAACTGATCAAAATACAGAAAATAAATGATCTAAAGTGACCTATTCCAATAGATTAATTTACAATGCACCCATTGTACCTCAGCCTCAGGTAACATTGGAGAAGAGGGGGTGGAAAGACAGATATTAAAAAACCAGAGAATCAGGATACCTGCTAAGATAATAATGTCTACACATGACAGAGATTATTTAAAATGCTGCATAAGGACACTTGTTAACATATTGAAATGGATGGGATAGATTTTAAACACACTCACACACATGCACCGGAGAGACAGAAACAGACAGATGTGGGGGGGGAGAGCACACACTAGATGGAACACTATAGGCAATCAATAGCTTCTGAGAGGAGAGTAAGTTTTCTCCAGGGATGGGCAACAGATAAATAATCTAATCTTAATAGATCAGTCAGCAACAAATATCCACAGAAACAACACTAACTGGACTCGTGTGGGGAGGGAGAGATGGAGGAAGAAGAGAGGGAGAGACAGACAGGCAGATAGACAGGCAGAGACAGATATAGAAAACAGAGAGACATATAGAGAAAGACAGAGAAAGAGAGTCTGAGATTAGAACAATAATGATTGATGAAGGTATCGTAAAGTGGAGCGGAGATAAATAGTGGACATTGTAGGATCATAGAGTAGAGAGGCAAAAATGATTTAAAAATCTATTATTCATATATAAAATTCTCAAAAATGTTTTAAAAATAAAATTAAAATAATGTTTATTCAAGCTTTGAAAAATTATTTTCTAAATTATCTGAACTACTTAATAAAGGATTTTTCAACAAATATTTTGTGTGTTCCATGATAACTAGGAAGCTAGATTTTTCAGCTTTGGTCAATGTGGATTTTATCATTTAAAACCTAGAAAACATGAGGGCTGGAGTGATAGCTCAGCTTTTAAGGACACCTCTTATCCTTGAAGAACTGGATTCAGTTTCCACCATCTGACATAGTGTGTCTCAGTTATGTGCAACTCAAGTTAAAGGAAATCTAACATGATCTGCTGACCTCTGAAGGCACCCATCTTCCATGATGTGCAGATATAAATGTTCAGGCAAACACTGGTAGACATTAAAAACTGTAATCTGTATATTTATACATTTAGTCTCATTCTATGTCTCTCTGTCTCTATCTGTCTCTCTCTCTCTTTCTCTCTCTCTCTCTCTCTCTCTCTCTCTCTCTCTCTCTCTCTCTCACACACACACACACACACACACACACAAATACACACACACATAAACACATGTACACACAAACACACAGAATCATATTCTACCACCACGGCCACCACCACCAGTAACAACAACTTAAGAAAAGGAGGTCATGAATTTGAAAGAGATCAATGAGAATTAATAAGAATGTGGTTTTTTTTTCTTTTTCTTTTTCCTTTCTTTCTTTCTTTTTTCTTTTTTCTTTTTTTTTTTTTTTTGGTGGGGATGGCGAGTGGCTGCAAATGGAGATATGATATAGTTATATTATAATAAAAAAGTATTTTGAACATAAATAAATATATAGAACCTCGAAAAGCTTTCACCTCTCTTTTGGGAACTGTGTGAGGAAACCTGCAATACTTCTATTAATTCTCTTTTGACTTTATCCTGAAATTGTGTTTTTTACTCTTTCTTACTAATTTTGGATCCTTTTTATAAAACTGAAGGCCTGAGCATTCTAATATGTCATATATCATGTGCTTTGCCAAGCTCCTTTGTGAGATGAGAGAGAGATTTCTAACTGTCAGGAATCTCAGCATTATGACTTTTCTTTTATATAAAGATCAGGAAATTAAGAAAAGTTTCAGTTAAAAAATTTCATATAATAAAGGATGTGTCTAAATTACATTTAAGATCTCATTTTATTATAATGTGATGAAGAGAAATTTAGTCTATACAATTTGTTTATATTATATATTTGGTCTATGCTTTAACATTCTCTGGCTAAATGAATTCAGAGGAATCTTATCAAACTTTCTATCCATTCCAACTTTTCCAAAAATGGAGTTAACTCAGAAAAGATTTTCATTTTCTTTTTAAAATAAATGTACAGTGAGTTTCTTCTTTCGATTTTTTTTTCATCTAGAGCCTCTGAGGAAAATGGTTGTCATTCTTATACTAATTTAAATTAGAAAACAATATTTTTCATAGAAATTAGTAAAAAGATTACTTCTTTTCAGTAAGAGGGTAAAAACAAGTGGAGATGAGGAAGAATGGATAAAAAAGAAAATCAAGAAAGAGATGAAAGAAAAGGGAGCTTATATAGTTGTTTTATATTTTATAATTTTAACACTATGGTTGAGTTAGAACTATTAATATAGATGTTTTAGAGTAAAATAATAGCTAGGCAATTAGGAAAACTGTATCCTCCTAAACAAAACACTAGGCATGGATCTGATGAGATAACTTCTAAAGTTGATTAAATCTGACAGATAATATATGCTAAGAGAAAGTTAAAAACATATTGAATTCAAAAGTTATATGAGTCAGCAGCTCTGACAGCCTGTAATCTGATTTCATAAAATGATAAAGGAGTGAGGAGCCTGACAGTATCATTTCATTCTTACTCTATTTGTGTAGCTTAGAGAATCTACTGCCGACAAGAGCAATTTGCATACAGACAGTATTTGTTGATGTGATTTTATTAACTTCTATTTGCAAAAATAAAAAATAAATTCCATCAAATGGTCAAAATCAAAAAGACACGGTCCCAGAGAATGCATGGAGATTTCCATTGCCACTTCCAACTCTCCTAATTCCACAATGAATAATATGTAGTTGTAGGAAATGTGCATGCTTCATGAGATAATAAATTTATGTGCAGTGAATACATCCATGGAACTATCTTAATAGAAAAGTATATCTAGTTTTTTAGTCTCCATCTCCCTGTTCTGCCATGTGGTTCTGCTTGGCCAAAGTTGCAGTCCAACCAATTATATTAATATTACTCGGTGCTCTCCAGCTGTTTCCAGACTGATATCCTACATGGCCACTATGAAGTTCTTCCAATGCAAGTGGCTAGCTACAGATACCCCCAGCTTGTTCTACCTCTCATTTCCAGATTAGCTCATGCATCACATCCTGAAGCAGAAAAAACTTGAGGAAAGTATGACTTCTAATGGAATGGACAAGGATGTCCAATATCACAGTCCAGAAAGGAAAAGCGTAACTCCAACAGGACAAATATTGACAAGTGGGATAAGCCGTTGATATGGGGAAAATGCCAGGCAACCTCCTGTAATCCACAATCAGCTCTCCACAGAGGAGTTTCTCAGTTTAAACCCTTTGGAGTTGCCCTGTGTGGTGAGGGGTTGCATGAAGAAATAAAAATCTTTGTCTCATTGAGACTGGTGTTGAGTCATCTTAGTGAATTTTCTTGCTGTTTTCCTGATTTGCTTTTAACACTCACCTTACACTCTATTTTCGGTAGAACCTGAGGCAAATGTGTGTGTATGTATGTGTGTGTGTGTGTGTGTGTGTGTGTGTGTGTGTGTGTGTAAAAAATAAAATGTAATGATTTAATGGTCATATAGTTTATGTTTACTAACTCAGTGGATAAGAAAACCTGAGTAAAAATAAAGAATTGTGAATGCCCTGAACTGTGTTTATTATACTATTGTGATTTGCAGTAAGGTTTGTGAACATGTGTTAAAATAATAGATGGAATTTATTTGGTGAGAGTAAATAAAATTTATCTTGAATATACAATTTTCAAATAAAAAATAATACCCAAGTAACGCTTTTCACAATAGATAGTGTAAAGCATTATTTCCTGAAAAATCTGTAATTCAATACCAAATAAATCTCTTTCTTTCCAAATCATATAGTTTCTTGCTAAAATAAAATTAGTAATTTTGTCCCCAGAGTTGGAAAAGGACAATTTTATAATTAAATTTCGAAAGAACTATCAGAGTTCACATGCAAGTTGGTAAACCCAAAATAGGTATGCCACATAATGTCTTATACCAAGCACAAAACTTAAGTTCAATGTATATTGATTCAGTGAAAAGACAGTAAATAAGATGATAAAAAAAATTCTAGATGGTTTAAAACAAGCAAACAAACAAACAAAACAAACACACAGACAAAACCCTATGAATATGTAAGTCATGCATATTTACTCTTACTACAGAACTCTGTAGAGAGCAGAGGGACTAAAGTTTGAATTAAATACTTATGACTAATGATTTCATCAATTGTTCCTATACAGTGGGAGCTTGCTTCAAAGCCCCACATGAGACTGTTATAGAATGTATCCATTTTCTGTGTGATGTGTGTGGCCCACCCAACTCCCTGGGGAAAGAAATATCTATGATCAGCACCCTTTAAATGCTCATTATTTGAATCTTCAATAGCATGTCTTTTGGTGATCTTTTTAATAAATTCATAGCAATTAAAATATTTCTGAGTTTAGAGTGGATGGCAAGGAAGAGGCAATAGGAACTTGATATATAGCTTAAATCATCAGAAGTATAGTTACTATGAGCATTTGTCCTTCAGGTCAGGATCAGAAGTATAAGTGATTTGATGGGAATGAGCCCTTAAAAGTCTGATTTGTCCAGTGCTAGAGAGATGGCTCAGTGATTAAGAGCACTAACTGATCTTCCAGAGGTCCTGAGTTCAATTCCCAGCAACCACTTGGTGGCTCACAACTTTCTGTAATGGGATCCAATGCCCTCTTCTGATGTGTCTGAAGACAGAGACAGTGTACTTGCATACATCAAATAAATAAATCTTATATTTTTGTTGTGAGCCTAGCCTTTTTTTAAAATTTATTTATTAATTTTTTTTGGTACTTTATTTACATTTCCAATGTTTCCCCTTTTCTAGGTCTCATCTTCCCTATCCCCTCCACCTACCCGCCTCTATGAGGGAATTCCACCTCCCACCCACCCGCCCACCCATTCCCATATTCCCACCTTGACATTCCCCTTTACTGGGGCCTCTAGCACCCTCAGGCCCAAGGGCCTCTCCTCTCCCTGATGGCCAACGAGGCCACCCTCTGCCACATATGTGGTCCAAACCATGGGTCCCTCGATGTGTATTCTTTGGTTGGTGGTCCAAACTCCTGGACGACCGGTGGGGGGGGGGAGTCAGGCTCACTGATGCTGTTGCTCCCTCCATGGGGCTGCAAACTCCCTCAGCTCCTTCAGTCCTTTCTCCAACTCCTCCATCTGGGACTTCACTCTCAGTCCAGTGGTTACTGTAAAGTGAAACTTGGGCATTCTGAACTTTTGGGCTAATATCCACTTATCAGTGAACCTAGCCTTTAATGACTGAACAATCTCTTCAGCTAAGAATAACATTCCTCAAACTGTTCCATAAAATAGAAACAGAAGAATCACTACCTAATTCCTTCTATGAAGCCACAATTACTCTGATATCTAACCCACACAAGAACTCAACAATTAAAGAGAACTTCAGACCAATTTCACTTATGAACATTAATGTAAAACTAATAAATCACTTGCAAACTGAATCCAAGAACACATCAAAATCATCATTCACCATGATCAAGAAGGCTTCATCCCAGGGATGCAAGGTTGGTTCAATATACAAAAATCCATTACAAAGTCCACTATATAAACAAACTCAAAGAAAAAAATCACATGAACATCTCATTAGATGCTGAAAAAGCATTTGACAAAATACAACACTCCTTCATGTTAAAAGTATTGAAGAGATCAGGAATCAAGACCCATACCTAAACATAATAAAAGCAATATACAGCAAACCAACAGACAATATCAAATTAAATGGAGAGGTACTTGAAACAACTCCACTGAAATCAGGGAGAAGACAAAGATGGCCACTCTCTCAGTATCTAACGAATACAATACTCTCAGTTCTAGCCAGAATAATAAGACAACAAAAAGAGATCAAGAATATAAAAATTGGCAAAGAGGAAGTAAAGGTATCACGATTTGCAGATGTTATGATAGTATACATGAGCAACCCCAAAATTCTAACAGAGAACTTTGATAGTTGAGTAACAACTTCAGCAATGTGACTGTATATAAAATTAACTCAAAATATCAGTAGATTTTCTTAATATAGATGATAAATGGGCTGAAAAAGAAAATAGGGAAACAACATTTTAAGCAATATTCACAAATAATATAAAATACCTTGGGTTATCTTTAACAAAACAAGTGAAAGATCTATATGCCAAGAACTTCAAGTCTCTCAAGAAAGAAATCAAAGATCTCAGAAAATGGAGAGATCTCTCATGCTCATGGATTGGTAGGATTAATATAGTAAAAATGGTCCTCTACCAAAAGCAATCTACAGATTCAGTGCAATTCCCATCAAAATTCCAGCACAATTCTTCAAAGACATGGAAAGGGCAATTCTCAATTTCCTATGAAAACACAAACGAACAAAAAACCCAGGAGAGCAAAATCAATTTTTAACAATAAAGGACTGGGGGAATGACCATCCCTGACCTCAGGCTATACTGTAGAGCAATAGTGATAAAAATGACATTGTATTTGTACAGAGACAAAACGGTTGATCAAAGGAATAAAGTTGAAGACACATAAATAAAATCATACACTTATGGATACTTGATCTTTGAGAAAGAAGGCAAAACTTTACATTGGAAAAAAGGAAGCATCTCCAATAAATGGTGCTGGTCTAACTTGCAGTTGGTATGTAGATAAATAAAAATAGATCCATATTTGTGACCTTGCACAAAGCTTAAGTCCAAATGGATCAAGGATCTCAACCTAAAACCAGATACAAGCAATCCAATAGAAGAGAGTGGGAAAGAATCTGAAACTCATTGGCCCGGGGGAGGGGGGGGGGCGAGGGGGCAGATTTCCTAAATAGAAATCCAATGGCTCAGGCTCCAAGATTAAGAATTGATAAATGGGACGTCATGAATCTAAAAAGTTTCTGTAAGGCAAAGGACATACTCATTAAGGCAAATTGGCAACATACATATTAGGAAAAAAATATGCACTAACCTCACATCCATTACTGGGATAATACTCAAAATATATGAAGAACTCAAGAAGCTAAGCTTCAAAAAAAACCAAGCAACACAATCAAAAATTGGGTTTTATAACTAAACAGCGATTTCACAACAAAGGAATCTCTAATGGCTGAGAAGCACTTAAAGAAATATTCAAAGTCCTTAGTCATCAGGGAAATGCAAATCAAAGTGACCCTGAGATTCTACCTTACACCAATGAGAATGGATAAGATCAAAAAACTCAGATGACAACACATGTTGGCAAGAATGTGGAGAAAGAGGAACACTCCTCCATTGCTGCTGGGATTGCAAACTGGAACAACTACTCTGGTAATCAATCTGGAGGTTCCTCAGAAAATTAGAAATAGATCTACCTGAAGATCCAGCTATACCATTCTTTGGCATATACCCAAAAGATGCCCCACTACGCCACAGGGCACATGTTCCCGCTATGTTCATAGCAGCCTTATTTGTAGTAGCCAGAATCTGGAGACAGCTCAGATGTCCCCTAACAGAAGAATGGATACAGAAAATGTGGTTCATTTACGCAATGGAATACCACTCAGCTATTAAGAACAAGGATATCATGAGTTTTACCGTCAAATGGATGGAACTAGAAAATATCATGTTGTGTGAGGTAACTCAGAGTCAAAAGGGCATGCATGGTATATACTCACTAATAAGTCGATGTAAGCCAAAAAAAGAACAGAATACCCACGATACAATCCACAGAACACAAGAAGGTTAACAAGCCAAAGTGCCCAAGTGAAGATGCTACAATCGCACTTGGAAGGGAGAAGAGAGCAATCACCAGGGCAGAGGGTGGAAGGAACTTGGGTGGGAAAGGGGACAGTGAGGGGAAAAGGAGAACATGTTTAGGTATGGGGGGTGGAAAGGGTGAAGCTCGGAGGGCCAGCAAACAGAATGGAAACAGCCATCTAGAGAGGTAGAAGGTGGGGGACCCTCTAGAATATACCAGAGACCTGGGAGATGAGAGACTCTTGCGACTCAAGGGGAGGGACCTTGAAATGCCCTACGGTAGGGAGGGGAACGCCTAGAGTCCACCTCCAGTAGAAAGATAGGGCATCAAGTGCCTCCATAAGGTTGCCATTCTACAATCAGAACTCTGACCCAGAATTGTTCCTGTCTAAAAGAACTGCAGGGACAAAAATAGAAAAGAGACTGAGTGAAAGAAGGTCCAGTGTCTGGACAAAATTGAGATACAGCTCAAGGGGAGGCTCCAGTGTCTGACACTATTACTGATACACGGCAGCCCTCCAAGAGGCTCAACAAGCAGATGTGGCAGATACTTACACCCAACTAATGTACAGAAGTTGGGGATCCGTGTGGTTGAATTAGAGAAAGGCTGGAAGAAACTCAGGAGAAGGACAACCCCATAGGAAGACCAGCAGTCTCAAGTAACCCGGACCCCGAGGTCCCTCAGTCACTGGTCTCCAACCAGGGAGTATACACTAGATGATATGAGTTCCCTTAACACATATACTGGTCTCCGTGAGATAAGATTCACTTAACACTCCAGAGACTTAAGGCCTCAGGGAGTAAGGAGCTCTGATAGGGTGGGGCATGGGGTGGGGACATCCTGTTGGAGATAGGGGAGGAGGAATGGGATGAAGAACTGTCAGTAGGCAGACAGGGAGGGGCATAAAGACTGGACTGTAAAAAATGATTAAAGATAAGTAAATAAATATAAATAAATAAATAAGTAAATAAATAAATAAATCTTAAAAGAAAACTGTCTGATTTCCCCAGGTGAAAGGGTACTTTGATATGAACATGATCTCCAATGATCTAGACGTTAGTCTGTTGAAAAGCCTTAATTAAATTTCTAGGATTTTAGTTGGAATATCAAGAATTCCTTTGTAGAGTGACACATTTGTGCAGTTCCTAAATGTATCCCATTAGTATCTCATGGAATGCAGCTGGCAAAGGCAGTTCCCCACACACAACCTGCCCAATCTAAGGGAAATGTACGGTTTCTGAAACAGCATAGGAAATAGAAGATTATACAAATGTCTTTTAAAATTGCTAAAGAAATAATATAATAAATGTTATATAAGACTTTACATATAAGAAGATTAAACATAGGGGAACTTTTTAACTGCCCAAAGAAATTCGCTGGTATATTCATTGATTTAAACTTCCATATACTAGGTTTCTCTTCCCAAGAACTGATCATAGGTTTCAGTGTAATCATACACAAGTAACCTAACAGATATATTTGCTGAAATTTCCAAACTACTTGAAAACTCATTTGGAAACTCAAACATTTGTGAACCGTGAAGAAAGTGTTGAATCTGAATAAATATGAGGACTTAAAATCACCAAAATCCAAATTCAAAAATCCATAGTATGAATGTATATGCAGGCTCCAAATAGACTAAAAGAAACATGAGACATAATAAAGAATTTACATATAAGCTCACAAGTAAATGGATAAAGAGAATCTTGATGATAATATCCTAAATTCAAGTTCAATAGCACTACCAGAAGCATTTGTTACTTTACACCTGCACTTCTTAAGCACTTGTCAATATCTAAACACATCTGCTCTTACAGCTCCCAGGCAGGTGTTATGAGTAACTCCATGCATTCACTCAGAGAAGTAAAGATAATCCCATGTACTCTTGAAAATTTATAGTTAAATGAATAAATAGCTATCTACCTTACATGGTTCTCATAAATCTGAGGAGAGAAGATAGTGGATAAGAATGTCAAAGACCAATGAAATAGAGACAAGATAACACAGTTGATCTTAAAAATCTTGGATGGGGAGAGATACCTTCAAAGGATACAGAAGGCTGTAAATATAATGAAAGAGATTAGCAAGCTAGATCACACGAAAAACAGTTCTTGATAAAATCTACAACTGAGAAATCATAAGTTTGACAATTGAATACAATAAACAATTTTGTATCTATGTACAATGAAATAAGTTTACAAGGAATATTTCATCAAAATAAAAGTTAGCAACCAGAGAGCCCTTTAAGGAAGCGACATGTATCATTTCATAAAATCCAAAGAAAGTCATCATTGTAAGAAATGCATATTACATCATCAAGAACATGTCACTGAAATCATAAAGACTAGTAAGAAGAAGAGTTGGTGAGAATAAGAAATACATTGTGTTCATAGATTACTTCCTAGCGTGTAAATTACACAGTCATGTTTGAATTCTTTCCTATATATATATGCCTCTTTATACTTTGATACAAAAATTTCAACTCTCCTTGATGTATGCCAGACAAGTGTATGAATATGAACATCAAAACATTCAATGTAGTACCACCTACCACAGTTTCAGAGTAGAAAATTGAATAAACCCAAAAATATTTCCTGATGCATAAAAGTGGAAAGTTCATAAACTGAAACTACACACATTACAGAGAGGAAGCAGGTTATAGATACATATGAAGCATGGATTCTTTTCACAAATAATTCGAAATGCAAATGCAAAACACAACATTACTGGTTTTACTCTGACTGCATACTTGTTACATTATGCTCTCTCATGTACTTGGAGGAAGCCCAGATGAGAGTGGTGAAAGTTTGTCTTGTAGTCTACTGTGATCACAAATTAAAGTCAACCTAGAGTTATTCACATTCATTCTCTAGGTGAATAGCAATTTCTGCATAGCCACCTATTCATTTTGGTGAAAAGGGTGTTTTACTAAGGTGCCATGAAAATATTTTCAATAATACAGAAGATCTTAAGAAAGATAATTATATTATATAAAGACAGTTTGTTTATTTGATAATTTGATCATACTAAAATTTAAAAATGTATTTTATGATACTATTATAAACATAAAAGCTTCACCTAATACGTGGAAAGATCTAGAGCACAAAGGTGTAAATACTTCCTAAAGAAGAAAGGGCAAGGGCACTGAAAACATAATAAAAGAGTGAATCCAGCCACAGAGCATTCAGGTAAGTAGGGAGTTTCTTGTCTCCTGTGGTGAGAAATTTAATATATTAATTTCAAATGTGAGAATTAACTGAAAATTATATTTGTGGATGAAAAGTATCAATGTGTCACTTAAAAGTACAAAAGCATTCATAAGTGAGGGTACAATCTGTTTCATCAAAACTTAACTGTATTTTCTGTTATAATCTACACTGACCAGAATAAAAATAAAATGTAAAAAAAAAATCACCTTTATCATGTACATCAACAAAATGCTTTAAACATTTTAACACTATGGCTAATGCACGTTGGAACTTAATAATGTAAGGAATTCTAAAATAATTGAAGAGCTTCAAAGGTAGCAGTAGTATGTTCTCCTCTAAGACACATGACAACACCACTGATATTTTCCAAAATGACATTATAATTCCTGTGTCCTAAGTGTTTATCTTATGTTAACAGATAAGTGTAGCTCTCACCCCTCATCAAAGAGGCATTTTTATGCAGTAGACAGAAACCCTTATAGAAAACCACAACTAATCAAAATGTAGAAAACTGCCTGTGGAAGTCCCAGATCCAAGTGCAACATTTACAAAACAACCTCTATACCTAAGAACCACAGCTGAGGAAAAAGACGCAGCATTTGATTTGGTGGGTCTAAATTACCTCACTAAATATAATATTTTCTAATCCCATACATTTACCTTAAAATTGTGTGATTTATTTTCTTTACATCTAAACAGGATTACAGTATAGATACATATTTTGATTATCCACTCATCCCTTGAAGAAAATAATGTAATTTTATTTTACTTAACATTTAAAGACCTTATGAGGTAGTAAAAATTTATAAATTAGAAAAAATGATAACATCTTCGTGAAAATTATGAATAAAATATTATTGCTGTTTGAAAGTGCTTAAGGTCTTATGGCAAGGACTGAATATCAGTCCCAAGTATCATTCTAGGTGTAAAACAAATGTAAGTAAAGTGAACATCCTTATTTGTGGTGAAAGAATAAAGAAAGTGCATGTCATCACAAATAATGAGGCAGTGAGACAGAGCACAAAGCACCACTGTCTTAGATGAGCTGAAAGGTCTCGTGTGGAATCCCAATGCTCTTGTTTCATTGACACATATATTCATAAGGGTTAAACTTGCAAGGTGGGATGTAGGTAAAGAGGACTTGTTGTTTACTAAAATGAGCAAAATGCTTTTCATCTCAATGTATGGATTCACTTGTTAAAGAATGTTTGTTTACAAAGCCAAATGTACAACTAAACTGCTTTACATTAGTTTATTAGTACAAGTGAATCAGTGTTGTATTTCTAGAATTTTTGTTTTGTCTCTTTCCACTGATTCCACACTCCTGAGTCTAAGTTGGCTTGTGAGTATTTTTCAGTAACAGCATGCTAAAGAGGTCAGACCTGAGCCATGAGGACATCTGCATCTTTTACCCTCATTGAAACAATGTCTCTTGCAATAAGACCAGGTGTAAGTTGGATAGGGAAAGGCTATTTCCTTTTGAATCTTTCTTGGGAAAACAATATTGAGAGCCCATCATATATCAGGTATTTCAGATAGAATATTAAATGTTTAAAACTGTTTATACAAGGATTTTAACTACAAGGTCTATTTAAGGTGAGAGACATGGAGTATGTATGTGCAAAGAAGTTACCAGTTTGCAGTTTGGTGAAAGAATAACTGTACTTATACCAATATCAAAGCAGAACTTCTAAGGAAGATGTGGAATTAAATGGCAAAGCAGACTTTTCTAGACAGAGATCGCAAAGGAAATCGAAGATCATAATACAAAATGGGTTCTGCATATGAATGAGAAGACTGACAGTTGGTGAGTGGGAAAAAAATTTAAGCAGTACCTGGATTTAGAGCACAGGTAAAAAATGAATGAATACATGGTTGTGTAAAAAAAAAATGGCAATATCAAATAGTTCTCTGTATGAATAGAAGTTCCTAGAAAAAGCACTTTATATAGAGCCTTCTGCAGGCAAAAGGATTAAAATGTGAACGATGTTGAAAACTTGGGAAGTTACAAGTTTAGAATCAATTCATCTTGCATCATCTTTAGCTCCCTTGAAAAAATGTATTGTCTTCCTTTGCTCCTTAACTAACGTCTTTGTTATCTATTACTGCTATGGAACCTAGCATTTAGGGTAAGCTCATTACCTTTTCCCAAGCTGTGCCCACTAATACTTCTGAGCACTTTAAGTTGTCTCTTATTGTCTTTGAGGTCAGGCTGTTTGTTTTATCAGCATTTGCCTCTGTCTCTAATCCCTTAGATGTTTCACTTACAACTCTTTTCTCATGGACTCTGTCTGCCAGCAGCTCCATCTGATCTTTCACCCTGAACTCTATTGCATTATAGCATTTGTGTTTTCTTACCACTCTTTATCTATGCAGTTCACACTTCTACCTATCCCTCATCAAGTAACAGTCCATTTACCACCATGTCAATTAAACAGTAAAGTTGTCACCCCACTGAAAGTTATTTCAGAGTTTCTAAACATATTTTTATTAAAGAATAGATTAAACTAGTGTTTCTGCTTTTTTTCAGGTCCACACAGAGTTAAAGGGAAGGGAATTTTTTTCATCACTATTTATCCAGCTATTAGAAGATAAGAATGGTTATAACAAGAAAAATACTATTTCCAAAGATTTTTAATAAGAGAGGAAGATAAAATCAACTTTACAGAAAGAAAAAGCAAATCAAAGTGCTGGATAGAATGCGAGTGGGCTGTGGCACACTGGGGCTGACCCAGAAGAATCAGGGAAATTACAAACACCTACTCCACAGCCACATGCACCAGCAGGCAGCCTTGGAAAATAATTATGAAATCAATGTACTCAAACTTTTGGATGCTTTTGCCTTTGTCAGTTTATAAGAATCCCCTGGACATGGCCTCTAGCAGAAGGTGGGTAAACAGAAACACTGAATACACCAATTTTAAAATAAATTTCATTTATTTCTTTTAGAAGTATTCTCATGTGGGATTGAGATCCATAGAGAAAAAGAATGCCTAGGGAAATCTACAAATAATAAAGAACATGAACAAAACCTGGAGTAAAATGAGGCTTCTTTTCAAAACTTCATCCACAAGAAATGTTGATAACTATTTGTGCCATCTTGCATCATTCTAGAAATTTAAAAGTAAAGATGTCTGTGAACAGCACTATGGTCCACATTTCATCAGCTCATCAGTGTGGTGGCTCTGCTCTAAAACTACATAGATTGGTTCAGACCAATTGAAATAATTGATATAAAGTTTGCTCCGTGTTTCCTGATATAAGGAAAACAAGAAATTGGCATATGTAGTTTATTGAGATGAGGGCATTTTATTTGATTATAATTGGCCCAAATAATTAGAGACAACATTCTAATGATTGCAAGTACATTAAAGCATATGTACAAAGAAGAGACAATATATGAACATAATGTACCAAACATGCATAAATATTATTCCAAGTTATTACTGTCCTCAACATTGTGACGTAGAACATGATTAGTTATCTTACTAACCTGATTGCTCTAGATTTAACCACTGATAAAAGTCAACCCAAAATGAATATCTAAGGCAAAGGCATTCAATATTAGTCAAACCCTCACAGATAGTGAGAAATTCCAGGGCATGGAAAAGAAAGCGTGCATTAATGAAATAAGAGCAAACCTTGTAAAAACAAATAGTTTACAATACAAACAGAAACAATTGTATCAGTGTTCCTACATAATAATTAAAATTATATATCTTTACAAAAATAAGTTCAAACACCACTGAAATCAACCAAGTAGAAACAAAAAGAACTATACAAAGAATCAAAAAAGAAAAAACAAAACAAAACAAAAAAAGAGGAGCTGGTTCTTTGAGAAAATCAACAAGATAGATAAAGCGTTAGGCCGAGTAACCAGAGGGTACAGAGACAGTATCCAAATTAGTAAAATCAGAAATGAAAAGGGAGACATAACAATGGAAACCAAGGAAATTCAAAAAATCATCAGCTCCTACTACAAAAGCCTATACTCAACAAAATTAGAAAATTTGAATGAAATGGACAATTTTCTAGACAGATACCAAGTGTCAAAGTTAAATCAGGATCAGATAAATCATCTAATCAGTCCCATAACCCCTAAAGAAATAGCAGCAGTCATTAAAAGTCTCCCAATCATTTTGCAAATCAAAATAAAGAGCATGAAAAGCAAACATCATTTTTGTCTTTCTTAAAAGTTATTACTACTTTTAATTTTTACAGTCCAGTCACTATTCCTCTCCTGGTCTGCCCTCCTATTTCTTTAAGACAATTTTCAACAAAATAATTGATTATATTTTATTACAGATCTTCTGTAGAACCAAACTAAGAGCACCATAGTAAGAAAAATTAGAAAAATAAATTCTATATGTGATAAGTCACAGTTAACATAGTTTTCACAAGAGAGGAATCTCAAATGGCCTAGAAGCATTTAAAGTAATGCTCAAAGTCCTTAGTTATTAAGGGAATGCAAATCAAAATTAACTGAGATTCTACCTTACACCAAACAGAATGACTAAGATCTAAAATTCAGGTGACAGGGCATGTTAGCGCAGATGTGGAGAAAGAGGAAGACTCCTCCATTGCTGGAGGGATTGCAAACAGGTACAACCACTCTGGAAATCAACCTGGAGGATGTTCCTGAAGACACAGCTGTACCACACTTGGGCGTATACCCAAAAGATGCCCCACCAAACCATAGGGGCACATGCTCCACTATGTTCATAGTGGCCTTATCTGTGATAGTCAAAAGCTAGAAAAAACCACAACTGAAGAATGGATACAGAAAATGTGGTTCATTTACACAATGGAATACTATTCAGCTATTAAGAACAAGGGCATCCTGAGTTTTGCAGGCAAATTGATGGAACTAGAAAATACTATCCTGAGTAGGTAACTCAGACCCATAAGGACATGCATGCTATGTACTCACTAATAAGTGGCTATTAGCCAAAAAAGTACAGAATACCCAGGATACAATCCACAGAACTCAAGAAGGTTAACAAGCAGAAGGGTCCAAGTGAGGATGTTTCAATCCCACTTGGGAGGGAGAAGAAAGCAATTACAGGAGGCAGAGGGAGGAAGGGACCTGTGCTGGAGAGAGGAGATATAGGGAAAAAGGGGAACATGATCGTATATGGAGGGGGTGAAGACAGGAGAGAAACCCTGAGGGCCATCAGAATGAATGGAAATAAGCAGCCTCCAGGGGCGGGAAGGTGGGGACCCTCTAGAAAGTGCCAGAAACCTGGGAGGTGAGAGACTCTCAGGACTCAAATGGAGGGACCTTAGATCAAGTGCCCTACAGTGGGGAGAGGGAACTTGTAGAGTCCACCTCCAGTAGAAAGACAAGACATGAAGTGGAAGGATGGGGTTGCCAACTCACAGTCAAAAACTGTAATTCAGAATTGTTCCTGTCTGTCTTAGTCAGGGTTTCTATTCCTGCACAAAATATCATGACCAAGATACAAGTTGAGGAGGAAAAGATGAATTCAGTTTATACTTCCAATTGCTATTCATCACCAAAGGAACTCAGGACTGGAACTCAAACATGTCAGGAAGCAGGAGCTGTTGCAGAGGCCATGGAGGGATGTTTCTTACAGGCTTGCTCTCTTATAGAACCTAAGACTACCAGTCCAGGGATCACACCGCCCACAATGGGCTCTCCCCTCTTGATCACTAATTGAGAAAATGCCTTACAGCTGGATCTCATGAAGGCTTTTCCTCACTTGAAGCTCCTTTCTCTGTGATAAGTCCATCTTGTGTCAAGTTGGCACACAAAACCAGCCAGTACACTGTCTAAATGAACTGGGGACTAAAATGGAAGAGACTGAGGGAAAGTGACAGGCCCAACTTGGGATCCATCTCAAGGGGCGGCTTTAAGGCATGACACTATTACTGGTGCTATGGTGTGCTTATAGACAGGAGCCTAGCATGGCTGTCTTCCTAGAGGCTCAACAAGCAGCGAATTGAGACAGAAGCAGATTTTTATACCCAACCATTGGACTGAAGTAGGGGACCCCTGTGGTTGAATTAGGGAAAAGCTGGGAGAAGCTGAGGAGGAGAGCAACCCCATTGAAAGACCAACAGTCCCATCTAACCAGAATCCCTGAGATCTCTCAGACACTGAGCCAACAAACAGGCAGCATAGACAAGTTGATCCAAGGCCCCCGACATATATACCACAGAGGACTGCTAGGTCTGATCTCAGTGGGAGAAGACATGACTAACCCTTGAGAGACTTGAGGTCCCAGGGTGTGGGGAGGCCTGGTGTGGAAGCCAGGCATTGTCTTGCAGACAGGGGCAAGGAGGAATGGGATCAGGAACTGTGGAAGGGCAGACCAATAGGAGGGCAATGCCTGGACTTTAAAAAAAAAAAAAAAGTAAAATTAATTTAAAAATGTTAAAGTAATTAGTGGCTGAAAAGGAAAGATGGTTTACTATTTCAAATGAGATATGATACATAGATTAAAATAATCAATAAATGGAAAATATTAGTAAAATAGAACTTGGAAGATGAAGTATTTGCCAACGCACATCCTAGAAGAAAAGAAAGATGAAAGAAGGAATTATCCTTGTCATCACCACCACTACTGCCCCACCATCATCATCACCATCACCACCACCATCATCATCACCATCACCATCACCATCATCACCATCATCACTGTTATATTACAGTGGCAAAGAGAAGATCACTGAACTGCTCTTCTGCATGCCCTTGACAGACAGACTGGGAAAAAAATATCAACTTCCCTTGGCTTCACCAGGAACAGAAAAATAAAAACATACCTTCATGGGAATGATTAACAAATAAAGGCACTCCTGTTTGTTTGGTAGATATTCATGTAATAGAAAGATCTATTATTGTCTCTCCCGAAAGTTTATGGGAATAACTAAAAAAAATGTGTGACCATAGCAAACTATCTAATCTGAAATATCAAGCATGGAAAAAACCTTTAAACAGTAGTGACCATAGAGTTCTATGAACTTTGCCACGTTATTCTCTAAACACCTGAAAATGCACACTTAATATTGTGGTTCATCATGAAGATAGAGGATAAGTAACAAGTTGCTTTAGCATGTGAAAAAAATTAAAACTCCCAAATTGGCAGAAATTTAATAAGAAATTAGCATTTACAAAAAGAATTACAGGATAGAGATGATCAATCCACAATTGTTTTAATTAAAGCCAATTATTTAAGCAAGTTTGGGATGGAAAAATGATTTAACTGCACTAAGGAATGTCTTCTTAGATCAATGTGTACAGAGCAAGACAGCTCAGCTGCTTCTGGAGATCAGTGCTTTCCCTGAGATGCTTGAAGCAATGAATATCTCCTGTATTAAATTATAAGCTAAAAGCTATACTCCATTATCACTTATGGAAAAGTGATATCAGGGACTCTGACTTCCTGCCAATCTGATCTCTGTTCTGTTTGGTTGCCAGAAAGTGTGTCAGCTACAGCTTTGCTGCCATTGATCGAAGGGACAGCTTTGTGTCCCTTCCTGTTGTTCTGTTAGCTTACACTATCATGTCACATTGACTGCCCTTTAGAGGTATCTCGTGGTAAATGGACATGAACTTCCATTGCTAGTGTCATCAATAGTTGAGTAGGAAATTCTTCTAAATTAATAATAATTTACTCATATAGAATTAGTGCTTCTTCAAGTAGAATTAAAACGCAAAGCAATGGAGACAAACCTTTATTTTAGTTAAATCTGCAATCACAGAGAAATTGTGTTACTTTTTTAGACACTGTCCTAACCACCAGGAATTATTATTAATCAAGTCACCCACTTCTTCTTTTCACTTGAAGGCGATCTTGTCTGATAAAATCCAGTGAAATAAAGAAATGAGTGATAAAGTTCTTTGGATTATATATGAGGTGTTCCTAGCACTAATTGGGAATCATACCCTGATGTGCATCCAATTTCTCTCTTAAGAGATGTTAAAATTCTGCCATCGAATAATGTAGTTTACACACATATTTTAATGAATTCAAATATTGTTACAGAAATATGATTGTTTTCATAAATTTATATAAGCTTTAAAATAATTTTATTTGCTGAGTTTTAAAATTCAAATACATTTTATTTTTAATGATATTTTTCTAGAAATAATAATTTCTCTACAATCAGGATTAACAATAAGGCAAATTATGACATGAGTATCCAACAAAGATCCAAAAGCACTACCTGTCCTTATAGGTTCCTTCAACACTTTTCTTAAATATTCCAATAATACTCAAATGATCTAGTGCTGTTCTCTCACTTTTGAACCAAGGCTTGTATAAGCAAAGAAAATGCATGTGCCGCATGTGTCTGGGTATGAAGCCCATTGCCACTGCCTGGCTGCCTAGTCCTTACAAATTTAGTATTGATTTCTGAGTCTGTTCCTGACTCTATTATTTTCATATATAATGTTCCATAATTTTCTCTCCAGAAACTCGAGTTCTAAGAAGTTTGAGATGAATTTTTGCAACATATAAAATCTGTGTAAATTAAAATAATTCAGCTTACAGTCTATTAAGAAAAAAAATTGATGTAGAAAAGATTGTTCTATAGTAATATTTCAATATGTGTTGAGATATTTTCTGTGCAGAGTAAAATGTGCATTTTATGTGAATATTGACTGATTTGGGGTAACCTAGTACAGTGTTTGTTTATCCTGGTAATACTGAAAGAATAGAATTGGACAGTTATGATGGGTGCCTAGTAGAGAGGTAAGAAAATGGAACCAGTGGCTATAGAAATAAAACCCTATTTCTTCAACCTCAGATGCAGTTTTTAAGATAATTTCTTACATCTATATTATTATATACTTTTGAAAATAATGATTAATCACTCTGTATGTAATCCACTGTGTTGCTGATATGTATATATCATCTCTTTTTCAGATTTATATTATATATGATCATTATTATATTACTGTAAATCTCAATTCTCTTTGTTCTTTTCAGATATTGTGCAATCAAAAGAGCCTGTGTAGGAATACACTGAGGTGGTCTAAAGCCCTTTTCTTGTCTTAAATGACTTCTAAATGACACCATTCCTGGATGGGAAGGTTAGTTATCACGTGACAGATTGACTCTAGAGCACAGTTCTCAGCCAGATAGTAGATTGAATCTGCTCTGATAGGGTATTCTGCATCAAGGCCCAGAGAGAGGCAATAAATCTGTTGTTAAGTGAAATTGACATAAATCGTTTGCATTTTTCCAGCTATCTTTTTCTTGAATTTCCTATTTCCCTATTAACTCTAGAGCAAGTATGACTGTGAAGAAGGAGGGAAAGAGGGAAGGAGGGAAAGAGAGACAGAGACAGAAAGGCAGACAGAGACCTAGATAGAGAGAGTTGTTTGTAATATGTTAATATGTAGAATGCAGTTGATGACAACTACAAACTCATCAAAATGAGAGGTAAGTGATAGACCAAACAATTTTAGTGAAAATCGTTAATTTACCTGGCTGCTTTATTTCTTCTTCACTTTGAAGCATCCTTTCACTGGAGAGTGAACTAAATGTTGATATAAATATTTTCTGGGTGTTTTAAAGATTTCATTCTTTCCTTGCTTGTTTAGTTCTGATGAGATAGCCAATTAAAGAATGGTTTCCTCCTGTGGACATATGTCTCATTTATTTATTTTATTGTAAAATATTTACTTATTCTTAACCACTTTAAATTTTTATTGGCACAAAATTTGTGCATATTTATGAAACACAATTTCTGTTAAGACATTTTTTCTATAGTATATATGTAATATGCATGAGTGTAAGGAAGTTAGAATTTATTCTTTATATTCTCTGTTCTTTCTTAATTTGAAATGTGATGCCTGTCTCCATGTTATTTTCAAATATTTCTTTGGTTTTGTTTTCTCCTAAAGGTATTTTCATCATTATAAGAAAAAGCTTTTTACATTGCCTCATGCTCCTTGAATGAACTGTGGGAATCTTTATTTTTCTCTTTGGATTTCAGTTTGGAAAGAATTTGTTGACAGTTCTTCAGGCTTAATGAGTTTTTTCTTAGGCTATGTCCATACTCCTGACATGCACATCTCAGAAGCTGTCACTGTATGGCAATGTTTTAGATTTTCACACTGCCTTTTGATCTTTCCTAGTTTCCATCTGGTGACCTACTATATTCATGTACATTTTCCATTAAAGCCCTATGCCAATTTATTTTAGTTATTTCAACATGCTTGTTGCATTATTTCAAGATGTTTTTTGCATCTAAGTCTGGCAATGATGACTACATTGTCTGCTGATTTTCTGTGGTTGTTGCCTGTTAGCATAACTGATAATTTGGTGTTCTTTTGGGAAGCCAGATGTGTTCTGTAAGGTAATAAAAACTAAGAAGAATATAGTTTACCTTCTGTTATCTACATGTTTAGCTATGATTAAAGCTTGATTTATACAGAAGTTTCAAAGTCCTCCAGTATTCTAATATTGTGGGGTTTTTTGTTTCGTTTTGTTTTTCTCCATGGCAGGCAAGGTTTTACTAAATATCATAAACAGGTCTTGAACTAAGGACCTTCTAGCTACCTCATCACAGTGTCTAAATTACAAGCATGTGCTATCATATTTGGCTTTGGTGCTTGAAATAATTTTTGTATTGATTTATTCCCCTTGGGAAAAAGGCTGATGAGTTATGGTTGTGTTGTCATTAATGGTCATCATATTGGTGTGTATTTTAGTCTCTAGTGGTATGGGAAAGGAAAACCTTGCCCTGACTTCTGATTTAATCACTCTTCTGCCTAACATTCACCACTGATACAGCTCAACACACAGCTGTCCCCACCTCAGTCCTTTCCTGGTTACATGCAGAAGGCATAGTTTATTTACCAGAATCAGGGTGTGCTCTGATTACTGTACTGTTTCTTCAGTAAAAGGCTGGGGGTTCGAGAGTAGAAATAATGCACTTTCTGAGCTCAAATGAGCACCTGTAGTTCTTTACTCAGAATGGAGACCTCATTTATGAGGAAGATCTGGACATGTTTTCACAGAGATCACTCTTGTCCTCATCCCAATCATGAAATATGTAAACCAGACCACTGTCTCTTATGCACCCTGAAGACCTGCAGTAGGTTGATTCTAGAGATAGAGCCTCAGTTGTCACAAGGCTTTCTCTCTAGAGTTAGTCCATGCTATTCGCAACACTATAGCAATAACTTTTGTGGGTAATAAATTCAAATGTATTTATGTGGGTAATAAATTCTGTGACATAAATTGAAATTTAGAGTAATAGATATTAACAGCGTCTCACTAGGAAGACTTATTAACAGATTTATTTATTATTTTTCTTTGCTACCTCATTTTTAATTATTATGTTTTAAAAATTTATTGGTTCTTTGTGAATTTCACATCACACTCCCCAATTCCCCCTCATCTCTCACTTCTCTCAAACCTGTCCTCCATCCTTGCAACCTCCCCCCACCTCCATGAAGAAAAACAAAATCCAGTAGTGTGTCACAGTGTGTTCTAGAGTATACTCTTTTGTCCAAATTTCTTTGCTTTCAAATGTTCATTGCAATGACTCCTGGTTTGGTATTAGTCCTCTGGCTATTGATGCTCTATTAATACTGGATCCTCACAGCGAGTCCTTTCAGATATCCTGTTGCTGCACTGAGTCGTGGAGATTCTGTGTATTGAGATCTGTAGTACCAGCCCCTTCATGCACTCCACAAGGTCATCAATGAGGTGGATGTTGTAGTGGGATGATTCAAAGCCCTGGATCAGGGCCTAAGAGATATCTGAGCTGGTCATCCCACATCCAGGGCCAGTGATCTTGTGTTGCCCAGGTGAGGTACAGGGCCTGCTGTCTCACAAGTGCTAGAGAGGGGCAGGAACAGCTCTTCCGTTCTGATGACCTTGGAGCCAGCTCTCCTGCCTGATGTAGGTGTTAAGAGGTGAGGTTTTATCTCTCCCTTGTCCATGTCACCATAGACAAATGGTGGGACCAGCTCTTCAACATTCATAACCTTGAGAGTGGCAAATCCCTGACCTCACTACCAGGATAAGGTCTACTGTGCTGCCCAGATGATGTGTGGAAATTGCTCTCTGGAGTGCTATAACAGGTTTAGGACAGGAACAGCACTTCTGCTCTCATGAACACCTTGGGACAAACCTTCAACCCACCACAGGTGTCAAGAGCAAAAGGGAATCAGGGATCTCTCAATTTTTTAATGCCACCACATAGCAGAAAAAAGGCAAGGCTGGCACTTCTGCACTCACACCCTTGGACCGGTTCAAGCATAACACCAACATCCAGGACCAGGTTTACTGTGTTGCCCAGGTGAGGTGCAGGGTCTGTGCTCTGGGGTGCTGCAGCAGATCAGAGACATGGTCATCTCTTCTGCTCTGAAGACTACTTGGCCAGGTTTTCTGTCTGTTGTAAGTGGAAACTGGGGTCCATTTCTTTCTTGTCCTTGTCACCGAATGGCAGACAAGTGATAGGGCCAGCTCTCCCATGCTCATATCCTATTATTGGCTCACTTGCACCCCAGCCATCAGGGTGAGCTCTGCTTTGTTGCCTAGGCAAGGTGCTAGACACAGGCCCACTCTCTTGAGGGCTACAACTGGTGAGTGGCAAGGACAACTCTCCTTCGCTCGTGACTCCAGGGTCAGGTTTCAGACTTGCCATAGGTGTTGAGGGGTTAAGGAGTAGGAGAGTATCTCTTCCTTGTCCACACCACCTCACTGGAAATGCGTGGAAATAACCGGGATCCTCATAGCTGGCTAACCTGTAGCTCCTGCTATGGTCAGGACTTGCTTTTCTAAGTCCCGCAGCTGGGTTACAGCTTCTGTCCTGCTCTCATGACTCCAGAGCCAGCTCTCACATGATGTCCAGGTGAGGCGTGCGGCCAGTTCTACACAGCCCTCAAACATTAACATGTCCTCTGCAGCAGCCCAGACCAGGGACTTCTGCCTGGCTTTTGGTAGCAACAGGACCATGGACGCAGAAGTGGACCCTGGCCACCTCGCTTTTTTATGAAGTTCAACCAGAGTCATGGATTATTTTAATTTTCCAGATTTTTATCTATTTTTATTCAAAGACCATGTGATTTTGAATGGGTGCATTATTCAAAAGTATTTTAAGTTGGAAAAACAATAAAATCTGAGTGCATGCTAGTTTAATTGGTATTGTTAGACTTGTTGTGAGGTTAATTTTAATAATTGTATTAAACTGTACAAATATTACAAACATAATGGCTATTTTTGGTTATCAACTTGACTTCTTTAATTAACTAAAACCAAAGAGGATTTTTTTTTTAAATTTAATCACTTGAGATTGGAAGAAGCACCCAAAATTCAGATCATTTGAGGTTGGAAGGTCCACAGGAAATCTGTGCTATTCCTTCTGATGGTAGCCTTTACACATCCACAGAGGAAAAAGCTCTTGCTCTTCAACTGCTTGCTTTGACTGACACTTGATAATATATATCAAGTGTATATATTAAAGAAGGACAGCACAATGGTCTACAGGCTATCTCGTGTTTATTTATATCTGCCCCCTCTGTTTTTAATAAGAGCAAGGTTTTCTGTGCCAGTTCTTGTCAGAATTTCACCCATCTTTCAGGATTTGGTTTGATTTCTGCATGACTCAGAAATTGTTTCTGAAGAATGTCAACTCCATTGGAAGTAATTCAATTACCATTAAACAAATAAGACATTTGTGCCAAGTATACTGAGTTGACCACATTTTGTCCTTGATAAAGTTATAGAACAAAATGAAGATAAATGACATGGGGTATATTATAATATATATATAGCTACTAAAATGACTAATCTTATAATTCAGCATCAGCAAAACACAATGTCAATAGCTGAGCCTAATAAAAATAAGCATGGCTTTTGTACATTTTATTAAAGTAGTAATAATACAGTTAAAAATAAACAATTTATTATAAAGAAAGTATGCTCTACAAGACTGACTAAAATTGGAGTTTATTTGTTGAAATCAAATTTTCTGAAAATAAGGAATGAAATATCTATTTAATTTACTGAATAAAGATAAGGAATTATTTTAAAACATTCTCAAAGAAGCCCAATTATACAGAGAGATTGTCCGATGACAGCATTTCTTTCTCGGGTTGTTTTTGTTAACAGTTTGCTAATTTCTCTATGATATCGGTTCTACATTTTTTTTAATAGTTTACATATAACTGAACTCTGAGGCCTCTATTCCTGGAAAACATGCCACAATTTTAGTGGAAAGAATTTAAGCTACACACAAAGATGGTAAAGCATAATGGGTTGCTTACTGGAAAAGAAGACTTATCCTAAAGTTTCTTAAGTGTTCACAGTAAGTAATAGGCCCCACAGTGGTTCAGTATTGTACATTACTATTGGCTGAGTTTTGAAGTAAAAGTAAATCTGGGCACTAGAGTGGTAATCTAGTGCAGCACTGTTGGTCAGAATCAGTGATGGAAGGAGTTGGCTTTAAAGTAGTTCTCACCTGAAGAATTATACCTAAAATACAGACAGAACTGTGATAAATCCACAAAGCATCTGGAGCCAAGTCAAGTGTCACCTAGCAAATGTAACCAAATAGGAATAATCTTGAAACATACTAGAATCAAAATGCTCTGAAATGAAAGCATTTGGTACTAAAAAATTATTTCTACATTATTAATCCTCTGCATAATAAAATAAGGTTTCTGCATTTTAGCAGAAGAAGCAATACTCCCTTAAGATTTCCACCATCAAGAGAGGAAAACTTGAAATAAACATAAAAGACAGTGTCTTAAAATCAGCTGAGATTAGTGTGGAAGATGAGAAAGCTAAATGAATGCAAAGTGCTATAAACAAGGCATAAAATAAAAACCTCTTTGGAGATTCAAAATATAGACTTGATATAAAAATTAATAATGCTGGAGTAAATAAAAATCAGAATTCTTGTAAGAAAGATAGAGAAAAATAATAACTGTGTATGACAGGAAAGATAACAGCAGCACTGGCGACAGGGAGCACTGATGCAAGTTAGCAGCATTTTCATGAAGATAAAAGCTGAATGGTGGCTCTGAGCATAATGAAGAATGATGTGGAATTGAGTTTTGGAAAAGAGTACAGAAATTGTGGAGTATTAATACCACAAATTTTGATTTTGATTTTTTTCTCTTTAGTTATATTTTCAAAGTGTTTCAGTGTGCTACTAAAATGTATCATATTTTAAAAGTTTTACATGAGAGAAAGCTTAGGTTGGAATATTCTTATAGAACTAATTTCTTTTTACATTTTTACACATTTTTCTAAATGAAGATTCGATGGTACTGTGGCAATAATCTTCTACTCTTTCCCAGTGGAGGCTGTGATTTTCGGTGGTCCTATACACATTATCCTCCATAATGACACAGGAGATAGTTTTCAAACTGTTTAATGCCACCTTTCCTGTCTCATAAATGATGAATTAAGCACCTGTGAGATGTGTCTTCCTCCTCAAAAGGCAGCATGGCCCAAGAGGGAATGTTCTTTGCGCTAAGCTACATAAAATCATAGATATTTCTTCTTACAACACAAATAAACCTAATGAATATGCATGTTTAGTGTAGAACACGAGAAAGCCAAATTTAAAACAAAACAAAACAAAACAGAATCCCTTCAAGGTGAAGGTACAATTACATCTCATAATAATGAGCTTCAAAACACATTAGTGTATTTTGTTGACTTCATTTCCATACACATATGTAGATAGTGTTAAAGTATTCAAATCCCATAAAATTTCTTTTATTTTGTCTATGACATTAAAATCGAGTAGCCCATCCTTAACAGTGCTTGAAGAGAGGATTCTGCTCACTACTTCTGATTATTTGGAAGTTGAGCAGGGTATCAGCTTTATTGCCCTTCAATGTGCTTGGAACAGGGAGTCTTCCTTGTTTCAGAGAACATGTTGTCCCCTCCTGGTTGTCTTACTGCTGACTTGGGAAGCTAATAACTACCTAAATTCTGCTGTCAGTTTCCTTCCAGCTTTGCCTCTGAAGGCTTACTAATGACTGATTGTAAGAGTCACACTGGATTGGCAACTGACACCTCAGTGGCTGACTCCAAACCTGAATCCTCAGCCCAGTTAGTGCAGCAAGTAGGTTTCCTTGATCAGTGATCAGCAGAGTCTGTGCCAGATTCTGTTCCAAGTCAAGTCACAGACATGTGCTGAAATCCCTCACTGCTTCTCCCTGGAGTCTTAAAGAGGATGCTTAGAGTGGTGTCTGATTGCGCATTTCTCTTCAAGTTTAGCCAGCACTCAAGAGGGAGTTCATTCTGCCTGAGGCCTCAATTATATATTCTTACTCCTCCTAGCTCACTTGTTCCCATCTTGCCCATCCCATAATCTCCTGTGTCTTCCAGGCTGCTTAATGATGGCAGATGAGTCATGTAAAGAGAATGCAGTTTATTCAAAAAGTCATAATAATCAATATTTTATTTATTGCACTTGGAATTCTTATGCTAATAAAATAAATTCTAAAATTGTGTAAATATATCTGTAGCAACCCTTGTCTCCCTTTAATTTTCTCTGCAGCAAGTTCCAGGTGGAAACTCTTCATAAAAATCTAAGATCACTGCTTCATTCCAAGGAGAGTAATTCAGGTTTCCAAGTTTTTCCTTAGTAGGATTTAGTGATCACAGAACTCCCAGTACTCTCACTAAGTACAAACTAGCCACTTTTAATGTGAAATTCATGGCATCTATGTCTGTGAAAACAACCATGTCAACCATCTGTGTAAAAGAATATGAGATTTGAAGTGATTACTTTTATAATAAATATTTACAGACTGTATTTCTCATTATTATTAACTAAACAACAAAGTATAAGCAATGTTTAAATAAAGATATGTACACATATGTACAAATACTGTCCCACTTCATTTATGAAGCTTGTACAAAGCATGTCTCTTAGAAAACTGAACATTGACTGTCTTTTTAGTGAAGCATGACCAGACAAGCATAGCAGGTATTCTAGTCTGAGTATTGGATTAATGACAGAGATCCATCATATGTAAATATTAACCTGGCAACTAACATACATCATGTGTACTTACACTCCACTCCAATCAATGCCCTTCCAAGCATTTTTTCCTTTTCTTTTATTGGATATTTTCTTTATTTGCATTTCAAATGTTATCCCCTTGCCTGGTTTCCCCTGGAAACCCCCTATCTCATCCACCCTCCCCCTGCTTCAATGAGGGTGCTCCCCCACTCCCACCCACTCCCACCTCCCCGCCCTGGCATTCCCCTATACTGCAACATTAAGCCTTTCCAGGACCAAGGGCATCTCTTCCCATTGATGCCTGACAAGGCCATCATCTGCTACTTATGCAGCTGAAGCCATGGGTCACTGCATGTGTACTCTTTGGTTGATAGTTTAGTCCCTGGAAGCTGTCCAGTGTCTGATTGGTTGATATTGTTGTTCTTCCTATGGGGTTGCAAGTCCCTTCATATCCATCAGTCCTTTCTCTAACTCCTCCATTGGAGATCCCATGCTCAGTCCAATGGAGAGCATCTGCCTCTGTATTTGTCAGACTCTGCCAGACACTCTCAAGAGGCAGCTATATCCGGCCCCTGAAAGCAACACTTCTTGGTATCCACAATAGTGTCTGGGTTTGGTGACTGTATATGGGATGGATGCCCAGGTGGGGCAGTCTCTAGATGGCCTTCCCTTCAGTCTCTACTTTGAATCCATATTTGCTCCCGTGAGTATTTTATTTCCCCTTCTAAGAAGGACCAAAGCACCCACACTTTGGTCTTCCTTCTTCTTGAGCTTCATGTAGTTTGTGAATTGTATCTTGGGTATTCTGAGCTTTTGGGCTAATATCCACTTATCAGTGAATGTATATAATGTGTCTTCTTTTGTGATTGGGTTATCTCACTCAGGATGGTATTTTCTAGTTCCATCCATTTGCCTAAGAATTTCATGAAGTCATTGTTTTTAATAGTCTAGTAGTACTCCACTGTGTAAATGTACCACACTTTCTGAATCCATTCCTCTGTTGAAGGACAGCTGGGTTCTTTCCAGGTTCTGGCTATTATAAATAAGGCTACTATGAACAGAATGGAGCATGTGCCCTTGTTATGTGTTGGAGAATCTTTTTGGTGTATGCCCAGGAGTGGTATAGCTGGGTCCTCATGTCCTTTTAAAGTATAAATTTGACTTAAAAACACAACTCTTACCTCAAAGGTTATGAGAATTAAATAATTTATTTTGGAGAAATATGAGTTACCATATCTTTGAAACACACATTCAAACTACCTCAAATTCCGTGTTTCAATATGGAAGCAGTTTTGTGGAGTTTTTGTAGTAAAAGAGCAAACAAACACATAAGCCTGTCCTTAATCAAGACACATGTCAAATATATAGGCGAAAAAAACAAAATAGAAGTGGGTCACAGCCAAGCAAGGAAACTCAACTGTAGGGCACCAATGAGATCTAATAAACACCCATCTTTTAAATTAGTAGAAGCCAGTGGTCTGCTAAATTAATGCATTCAATGCCAGGGAGTACTCTGTACCTAGCAAACTATTTACCTAATTGTAATAAAGTTGTTAAGTCAGTGACTTAGTTGGACAATAAATGATCATTACAATGGCTAAAGAAGGCCCAAAATAATTAGGCTTTGCAACATTCCAAACTTCCTACAGTCATGAAGTTCTTATCAGTTAATCAGCATTGCAGAAGGATCAGCTTGGGCTTTTTTCTGGGAACTTTTGTTCACGAATTTATCCATAACTTTCAGCATGATAAGAATCCGACCTGTTAAGCCTAAAGCTACATGAACAGTTTTTCACAATAATAACAGGTGAAGGAAATGTAATAAATAAAGAAGAAATGGGAGGATGAAGGAATGGAGAGAGAGAGAGAGAGAGAGAGAGAGAGAGAGAGAGAGAGAGAGAGAGAGAATATGAAAGCAAGCAAGCTAGCTTACAACACAGAAGCAGAGGCCACATCAGGACAGCTGACTCATTCTGTTCCATTCAGCTCCTGGCATATTCAAGTGTGTCTCTTCAGTGTGAGTCAGTTCCACTAAGAAGCATAACTCTTACAGCAACATTGCAGCATCAATACCCCTTTCAATATAAGAGTTTATTGAGAGACCTCTGATGTTCCTGATTTTGAACCCACATCAGAACTGATCTATAGGCCCCCTTTGAATCTCCCTGAGAAATGAAACTTCTGTGTCATCAACAGGAGGAAGGGTACAGAGTGAGCTTATTGCAGGATGCCTGTCCTAATTCCAGACAGCTGCAGACCCACCTGGGAGCACCTACCTCCTCATTAGCTGTAAGACTTGGAGATGCCTTTGAGCGGAAAGGCAGAGTGTTGTAAAATTCAAAGTGCACATGTGCCCCAGAGAGCCATAGTGTTTGCTGGTTTGTAACATGCATATCCAAGTCCCCATAACATCAGGCTCCAAACCACCACTCAATCCCGACTGCTTTACAGAGACCTGTTTATAGTTGCAAGAAAACTAATGAACCAGGGAATTTTCCATAAAACATCTGTATTCATCTTTCCCTTTTAACCTATTCAAAGTATTTGGTAAAACCTCAAAAGTATCAGTCGTAGCTATGGCTTGACAATGAAAGTCCCACCATGAATGGCTGAAAATATGCTAAAGGATATGATAATATTTTTATAGTAATGGAACAATATTATTGTAATCTTTGATATAAAGATTGATAATTTTCAAATCCTAATCTTAAAAGAAGGAATAGTAAAAATTGAAATATTCTGCAAGCTAGAACCTCTCTTCAAAATTAATTATACTAAAATTAAAATGATGGCATATGTGCAAAATACAAAAGAGCAGATGGAAAATAATTAAACATGTATGACAGAATTGATCACCATATATATTACATCTGGCTACAAAAAGATTAATGAGGAAAAGATGAACGTGTTCATAATAACATCAATAAACACAAAATTTCACCCCTGCAGTAAATTTCTATTCACATTAACACATTACATACAAATTTGCTAAAATTGTTAATTATTCATCTAAAATCAAAATAGAAATGTCTCAGCTTATTTTGAAAGTTTATCATTGCTCGTGTCAGGAACTGCATATATGCAGGTATTAGTTTTGGTATACACTCTTATGACATTTACAGAAGATATTTGCCAAGTGAACTTCAAGGTCTCTGACTTTTTCATATATTTGATGGAGCACTTCTGCTTACATAATAATTTCAAATAGCACACATTTTATCTTCAAATATATTCATGGAAATTTTTCTATTTTATGACAAGGAAGAATCAAATTTCAATGACCAGTCATAACAAATTAAAACTTTTTGATTCTTAGTGGCTGTCACAATTTGTAGGTGCAATAAATCCTGTGATTTAGGACACGTGAGGTTTTAAAACCTCATGATTATTTGGTTTGATTTTAGATTAGTGACCAATACAGAGGACACAATGAATTTGAAAAGTATAGTGATCTATGAAGCCCATCCACTGTGTTTTTAATTCACACATTTCAAAGCCATGTTTTCAGCCCATGCAATTTCAGATTACATATCTAACAACTGGTTTCAAAATGTGTGACAGGTTTCATAGCCTGCCATAATTCTATCTATTAGCCAAGAAAATATGTCATTTGTTGTTTATAAAACAAACCATAGACATTGTAAAACTGATGGTCTTAGAGAAATTGCTTGGTGATTATCTTTCAAAAGTATTGGGCACAACCACTGTTTATGATACCTAAGAATGTATTCAGATGGTAAATAAAATGAAGATGATAACTTAAAAGTACTCTGAATCATGTAGCATAGTTTAGAGCCTTATAGTCACATATTCTGTGTTCTAAGCAAGGCAAAGTGGAAGAAAAACAATTGAAATGCATTGTGCTAAGTGATTGAAGGCAGAATTTAAGTATTTTCAAGCTTTTGTACAAGTATTTGCATATATTCATATTTCTTTCACTTATTTCCATAGTGTACTTAATTGTCATAAATGCGAAGGGTTTCAAACCATAGAAAATTATCTGAATAAAACGGATAACACTTAAAGCTACTTCATGGAAATCTTCCTGTGAAGTCTCCATTCTGCTTTTCCTTCCACTCAAACTGTTTCCAAATTAAATTCATCTCCTGGTCACATTTCAAGTGCATCAATGTAAGACTGGAACTCATATGACGGGCCTAATTCCCAACCTAAAATGTCAAGCCCAGACCTGTATGGAACCTCCAATGGTCTCGGTTTGCACCATGGATTAAGATGGCAACAAACAAATGTTAAATTTTATTCCTGTTTCATATTCAGGTTTGTGTTTTCATGATAAAGTCCCTCAGTTCTTTTAAAATGCAGAAAGTAACTTTAACAAGCTAAGTCTTTTACCTTTTATTCCTCTGGAGGTGTAAGCTCCCAAGTGTCTACATCCTCTGGAAATCTCCATAACATTTTACTACAGGTAAATATGACAGTTCCTCCCCTGAGCCCTCCACTATGACGATTATTCCTGTTCTGCATTGTACCCTACTTGGCTCATGGATGTTCACACATATTTTCACTATTATATATTATGGTCACTGTAAGGAAGTCCTTAACAAGTGAAAGAATCTTACGAGATATGAGCCCTGTCCCTTACACAGAAGCAAGGTGATTTACATAACAAGCAATGAATGTTAATTAGCATGTTAATATAAAGTCAAGTATAGGACATGTATTTGTGAGATTTAAATAGATATGAATAACTTACACGCATATTAAAGCTTGTCGCTCCATTTCAGAAGTTAACGCGCTTTCAATTCATATAACAGACTCCTAGAAAGGTGATAAATGTACAGAAAATTTTATGCCTTTTCCCTTCCACTGTGCAGAGCATAGTTTCTCTTCATTTGGAACCATGGCTCATGATTATGCTGCTCCTAGAATTAAGGGCAAAAAATGTTTTCTGAAAGTCATCATTTTTCCCAGTAAAAGAGACTCGAGATATTTTAAATGAAGTGAACCTATCATTGTTCATGATAGTGGTGTTAGGCCACTGTATAACTGAGATGGGATCACTGAATATTGTCTAATCTAAATATAATAAATTATATTTTGAGGAATTATAATTATATTTTTAAAAAGAGTTTTCTGATAAGGAAGTCATGAAAACAAAAATTTCCCTGCTGCCACAATCGCTAGAACTTTATGCGTGCATCAGTCCTAACATGTTTAGAGTTTTCTAGTAGTAGAGTTTTCTACTGAGAGTAGATGGCAGTTTCCATCTTTAGCGCCTTTATCTTCCAATTTCTCCTTGACTAATTCAATCTGTACGGCTTTCCTTTGAGGTTTATGGTTGGTTTATTGAATTTTTCCATTCTATCTTCATTTCAGTTGGAGTCTTCTTCAACTGAAATCTGTTCTCAAATCCTGTAATTTTTAATTTCCATCAGTCTTATCTATGTTTGTGATTTCTTGAGCATCACACGGGTGTTTACTATTTTGAAGTTCTTTTCTATAAATCCATCGAGCTTTTTCATGAATGAAACTTGTAATTATTCTTTTAAATTCTGTGTCATAGACTTTAGGTAATTTTCATAGTCAAAATTTTAAAATTTGCCTGAGTGGTCACAAGACCACTTTAGTTTTTTGTTTGTTTGTTTTTTGTTTTCTTTTATTTTCAACATTATAACATGACCCCAGCCATTTCAGAGGCTTAGGCCATATTTATTTATTATCTTCAAACACCAAATGAGGTTGTTGGGTCCCATTACAGATGATCGTGAGCCACCATGTGATTGCTGGGATTTGAACTCAGGACCTTTGAAAGAACAGTCGGTACTCTTAACCACTGACCCATCTCAAGAAGCTGGAGGCCTCAGGAAGTTTAGAGGTCTGGTGAGGTGAGAGTGGGGACATCCTCTTGGAGACAAGGGAGCTAGGAGGAGGTATGGGATGTGGAACAGTTGGGAGATGGACAGGAAAGGGAATAAAATCTAGAGTTTAAAATAAAAATAAATAAATAAATAAAAATAAAGATTTAAAAAATTAAATTTGGATTTTAGGGCAGACACATACATCTTTGAATTTTCATATTGCTTGTATTTTTGCAATGAGATCTGGAAGTGTGTAATTATTTTGTTAATTTTGTATCTGATATGGACAGAGTAGATTGTGACATAGAAGAGCATGTTTCCAATTGGGCTGTGCCTGGAAATTGAATATGGCTTGGGTAAAGTGAAGTCAGTAGATACCGTCTAGTGGGCTGGAGTACTGGATGCATGTCCTGTTATAAGTGTGGAATTTTGATATAGATCTTTGGGTTGTAAAGTCTTCATGGAGGTAAGGATCATTCAAACTCACCTAATTAGACACTAATCAATCATTATCTAACCCTTATATTTTTAAGAGTAATAGAGTAATGGAGAAAATAGTGCAAATCAATAACAAATAAATGAATATGTTATTAAATTAGGGGATATAATGCATAAGATAAAACCAATTTAATTCTGGCTATGTATCTGTTGGGTAACTATTTATTTCTGGGGAGGCACAACAGAAACACACAAATACACATATAGAGAGGCAGAGACAGAGACAGAAAAACAATAGACAGAGAGCCCATGACAGATCCAATAACTGCATCAAAGTCCATGTTGAGGAACCAATGCTATTTTATTAGATTTACTTACAGAATTATCTGTGGGGAATTGCAGGAATTGAGATAACTTAATAACATCAGAAAATACCCTATCCAATTGGAGTGACAACTCCTGGAATCTGCATTTTTGGAGGTTTCTGTATAGCTTTCAGGAGGCAACACCGAGTCTCCTATGGGCATCTCTTCAGATCAGTCTGATTTTTCTGGCTTCCTGCTTCTCTGAACCAAGGGAAGCATAAGGAATCATGCACATTTTAGCTTTTCTAGACATATAAAGTTTGTTTATTTCTTCAGTATCATGAGGTTTTACACTTTCTCTTCATGGGAACATTTCAAGTAGGAGGGCCTGCTATAAAACAGAGTCCAAGTATTAGCACACTCACAGGAAAGACAATGTCATAGAGAGTTTGTATATGAGAAGTAAGAGTAATATTTTTCTTTGTAACAAACCTTAATCAGAAAATATTGTTTTTAAATATTTTAAAAGAGATAAGCATGTTTACATGTTTATTTCTAATTTACAATGCCATGCAATCTAAGAAAAAGATAATGGAAGTTCTCATCTGTGACAAATAATACTCAGCATTTTGCAAATAATTAAATCACACACAAAATGGATGGAATTCTCAGTTATTATTCTTGGGAGTACAAGTGCTCCAGGAATCCTATTACTGCTGAAAAGCTCAGCTTCAGATCCTGTAACAAATAAATAAAGAATCTAAAAAGCAAATAATCCTTTTTATTTTGACATATAAACACCTGCAATTACTTAAATATGAGGTGTTATGAAAATGTGCTTTCTACAAATTTCATAAATTATATTTTCATGAGTTTTTCCTAACAACAGATGGTGTAGAGAAAACATGGGAATTAATATGTGCTTGTAATTTCAATCTTACAATAAGAATTTAAATTCTCAATCTGTTATATAATTGAATAAATGGAGTTACTCAAGGACTATTTTTTAAACATGGCAATGAAATATCTTCTGAGCTACTCTACTTTTTACAAACATTAAGTTGTTATTTCAAGATATTATTTTGTGGTTTCATGTACACACTCCTCAACAGAAGCATGAGATTACATTACAATATAGAGTGTATATGGAAAAACTTTATCAACATCATTTAACATAGTCAACTAGTTAAGCAAGACACATATCACTACAGAATATATTGATTCCCTAATGAATCTTGACTCTGTACAACCTCGTGCACCTCTGCCCAGCATAGTAAGAGAATTATACAGTATAATATTAGTCTGAAGAAAAGATCAACATTTAAAGTACAGACCTTACTGAATGAATATTAGTTTTATGCATCACAAAGATAGAAGTCGCAACACATGGTTCATCTATATGTGTGCTATCTTGAAGCTATATGAAATATTGAATTCTTAATGATTGCAATGATATAAAATGTCACAGTTTGATTAGTTTTTGTTACTTTAGATGACCGAAAAACTCATTGTTGCACAAACAGCATGTTTAAGTGAATCAAATCACCTAAGAATAGGATTTTAATTATAGTTTTTAATCTCGAATTTTTTTTTACTTAGAAATTTTTATTGGATATTTTCTTTATTTACATTTCAAATGTTTCCCCTTTCCATGTCTCCCCTTCGAATTCCTCATCCTGTCCCCTCTCCCCGCCTCTATGAGGGTGCTCCCCCACCCACCCACCCACTTCTTCTTCCCACCCTGGCATTCCCCTACACTGGGGCATTGAACACACTCAGGCCCAAGGGCCTCTCCTCCCACTGATGTCCAACAAGGCCATTCTCTGCTGCATAGTCTGCTAATTATTTACAGTGTTTTCTCTTGTACAAAGGGATATATAAAGTAGCAACTTATTGTTTTCTAGATAAACTTATTTTCTAGATCAAAGGAAGTAATGTGTTTCATTATGCCCTTTTATGTATAGGTTTTCTTGACCCTGTTCCCCTTCCTTACTATCCTACCTCCACTTCTTGTCTCTTTCCTCCTCCCATTAACTTCCACTCTGTGAATTCTAACATGATGAAAGAAAATGGTAACAAACCTGGTGAGAATGTGTTGAAAAATGAACTGTATTCATTCACAGTTCATGGGATCTGAACTAAGTGATACCGCTATGGAACTAATGTGGATGTTTCTTTACAATTAAAAGTAGAGCTACCGTGTGACCCAGTTTCAGTACTACTTGGTTTATACTCAAGGGACTGAAATTATTACCACAGAGACATACGCATATCCATTTGTTTCCACGGCAGTTAAGAACCAGAAACAGCTGAAATGTCTATCAATATATAAATACATAAAAAATGCTACAGATACACAATGATACTTTATTCAGGTGTAATGAAAGCTTCCTTCCTTCCTCCTTGGTTTTTAGAAACAAGCTTTCTCTGTGTAGCACTGATTGTTTTAGCATTTCCTCTGTAGACCAGACTCGCCTTGAACTCAGAAATCTGATTGCATTTATCTCCCAAATTCTGGGATCAAAGGCATGCCCAGCTGAACCCTAATATCTTTAATGATTGTTAAGCAATATTATTCTAAAATTGTTTCATGACCTGAGTGGTTGCATGTAGAAAAATCATCTCTCTAGGAAATTTCTATGTGTACAAACCAGCAATTTGTTCTAATTGTAATTTAGTAAAACTCTCAAGCATATCTTCATAATGGATATTCACCCATGCTCAAGGATTTAAAAATGCAGAATACAGCTCCTTGTGTCAAGGAGCTTTAGGCCCATTGTAAGACATATCATGTCCTGTATTTAAAAAAAAAAAAAAAACAAGCAAATATGTATCAAATTCTCTGGATCAAGGGATTATGAAACTTGAGAACATGGGCTTCACACCCCTAGTTTGTATATGTACATTGGACTACATGGTTTTATAGCTTTAATTATCTGCTTGCACCTGCCTATGACTCGACAATTATAGAAGAAAGGTTAATGTAGAAGGTGCACTTACGACATCAAGAAAAGGTCAGGTTGTCTTGAACCTTTCACAACTGTTTCACAATGGAAGCAGCTACACTGTGGAGCCCTGAGAGAGAAATAAGTTTTCATTAAAACCAGATCATTTCCAATGAAGGTGACAGAGTGTTACCAAGTATATAAGTATACATCAGCATGGCATTTACAGTACTTCAAAATCCTAAATTGGGATGAATAGAGGACAGGAGTAGACTAAGAGAGTAGTGAAATATGAGGTTGTTAAGTAAATAAAAACATAGACACTCCAGGTGCTACCATCTGAACTTTATCATACCGTCAATGTGGCTAGCATTTTTCATAAGGGCAAAGCACTAACCGGGAATTGAAAAACAGCACAAAATGAGAGTATGAGAATGAAATCCTTAGGACAGAACATCAAATCCACCCCAATGATGATGAAGGCCAGAACCAGGACATAGTAATAATATAGGAAACAGGTTTATATAAATGATGCATTTTTAATAGTAAAATGGTAGAGAAAAATAGATATCTTTCTTATTGCACAACATATAGGCTTTATAACTAGGATAACAGAGCCTCCACTTACTCTGACAGTGAAACAATGATCAAATTTTGGTTTGGGCTAGAGTGAACACAGGTTAATATATAGACAGTGGTTGAGAACATGTACACTGACAGCGAGCTTGGATTACAACCTAGCTTCAATGATGTTAAATTATTCTTGGAGATGTAAACGGATGTCCACACCCCTATTACAGACCACAGACAAATCTTCCAAGCATCCATAATCCAAAAAGTCTAACTTTAGTGTGGATGATAACTTTCCTACAGCTGTATAAAGAGTTGCTTTCTCTGTTAACCTTACATACCTACATATTCTAGCACCACTCCGAATTGTGGTGTCAGAAGGGAAGAATCATAAACAGTTGGCTAGAAGATGCAGGCACCATTGTCTTAAATTGCAATGGTCCTACTTACCCCATTCTTCCATGAGGAAATGTCAACAGAAATTATCCTGAAACCCTCTTGTAAGTAATCACATTTGATAAACACAATGGATGTTGCACACACACACACACACACACACACACACACACACACACACATACACACACACACACACACACACATACACCCACACACACACAAAAAGGTGCTGTACTGAAACTTGTTATGACTATGAATCTTTGGTCTTTCAGAACACTAGATCTTTTAATAGGTCACAAGATAAGCAAACTTAGAATATTTTATCATTGTGGAAAAGGTTCAAAAAGTGGTGATGAATAAGCATTGTTTTTCTTTCACTCAGTGTCACAAGAGCTTCATTTGAGTGGGATGCAGTTCTCCATGGATACAATGCCTTTCTGCATACTTTGTAAGCAAAGAAACACAGTACCAGTTCTGGACCATCCTAAAGGGATACTGGCATAGCTGCTGGTTGAGCAAGACAATATAGTTCCACCCTCCAGATCCAATATCAAAGAGGTATACTGCTCATTACAAAAGATTCATGTTCTCTAGCTTCTAGATTATTCTGAGTTACACAGACAAATTATATTTGTAGGTATCACATGGCCCCTTTCAAATCATATTATGGCAGTGGTAATCAGATGATTCACATAGAAAAATGTTTGCATTCTACATACTATTTATTGCTATGAGAAATAAAGTATTTTGCCTCAAAGTCATGATCTTACATCTTCTGCCAGAATCCATGAAACAGAAGTAGGCTAACATTTTAGCTCAGAACCTGAACAAATGCTCCAAGCCTTTGCAGTTACTGACATATTTTGTTTTTCCTAATGCACAGATGTTATGTTATAGAAACCTAGGCAACAATCTGCACTCAGACAGTTCATTTGAGCATTTGACTCTTAACAAAATATTCTTGAAGCTGACACACTGCTCTCAAAATAAGTATGGATTCTTGAGGATGTCTCACAGGGGTATTTCTTGACATTAGCTCCTCTATCTAGTCCTGTCTCACTATGGATTTCAATTTTCTTCCATTGAGATTTAGTTTAAGAAGAAAAAATAAACCTCTTCCACAAATCAAGAAAGAACTTTTCTAAATTAGAAGCATTTTAATTTGAATAATTTCATAAAAACAAAATGTTCTCATTTTAAGCCACTTCCCAGCAACTTTGAAATTTAATGATATTAAAGATGTATTTATAATGTAAAATCAATTGGCAATTTCCTCTTAGATGATAGAAAATCACAAAGAAAACAAAACATAGAAGTTACACTAGGGAAAAATGTGTTTGTGACATTAGCTTAGCTACAATGAAATAATTACTTATCCATAAAAGCCAGTTTAAAGGACACAGAATTTAAACACACAATTTTAAACAATGTGCTTCTGATTAATCACCTACTTTCTACTCCACTGCTGTAATGGTCAGTGGCATCCTTAAGCTCTTACAATAAATGGAGAAATTCATAGGTCATCACTTTAGTGATTTCTTACACTCTGGCAAACATGAACATCAATAGTTAATCCATTCTTGGGCTAGGGGTAGCGGCCGGAGTAGGAACAGAGACCGCAGCCCTGGTCAATGGACCACTGCAGTTAGAGAGAGGATTGAGCAAGCTTCAGGCACCATGAACGAGGACTTTCAAGCTTTAGAAAAGTTTGTCAGTAACCTGGAAGAATCCTTAACCTCCCTATCAGAACTAGCTCCACAAAACAGGAGAGGGTTAGATTTGCTATTCCTAAAAGAAGGAGGATTATGTGCAGCCTTAAAAGAAGAATGTTGCTTTTATGTTGATCACTCAGGGGCCATTAGGGACTCCATGAGCAAGCTTAGAGAAAGGCTAGAAAGGCGCAAGAGAGAACGGGAGAGTTGACAGGGGTGGTTTGAAGGATGGTTCAGCAAGTCACCTTGAATGACGACTCTGTTTTCTGCCTTAGCAGGACCCCTGCTGATTTTATTCCTTTTGCTCACTATTGGACCCTGTTTAGTTAGTAGATTAATAGCTTTTGTCAGGGAACGAGTAAGGGCTGTACAGATTCTAATGTTAAGACAGCAATACCAGGCTTTGGGGGAACACAACAAATAGGCTATGATGACACAGAAATATAGTTCTAAGATTAGAACTAGGCACTAGAAGAAGTGGGGAATGAAAGACCTGACCCCCTTATGAGGAAAGTTAAACCCCTAGCACACTTGGAGCCAGAAACAGAAATAAGACTGAAATTGCATGCTTGGCCAAATCCCACCTGGCTGCATTCTTTCCCCTAAGAAGCGGTTGACTTTGGCCTGGCCCCAGGGCCAGATGCACAATGTTCCAGGAACTAGCTAACAGCAAAAGTGTTTGTGCAACTGCCTTGTGACTAACTTAGAACATTCTGTTCTTCCCCATAACGCAAATTCTTTCCGTTCCCCACCCCTTGCTTTGTGGTTTTTTCCTTTAAATATCCCTGACTTCAGCTGCTTGGGGTCGAACTCCTCTGCCCCTGCGTGGGACACGAGCTCAGCCTCAGTGCACTGGTTCCCCGAATAAACCTCGTGCATTTCCAGAAAAAAAAAATAGTTAATCCATACAGGCCCTGAGAGACAAGTTATTACAGCAAAGATATCAAAGCATGTCTTCGAATTAATACTGTGTTTCAGTAAACCATGTAGCTTTTTCTCCAACATCTACTGTATATTTTAATATACATTAGTTTATCAGTCAAGAGATACATTTATACCATTATATATATATGATATATTCACATGTACGTATATATTCTGTAAATTATTTTGCACTGAATTCTTAGTGTCATCAGTTTCTAAGTTATAAAACTTCCATCTTTTTTCATTAATTATTATTGCAGGCAGCTACGTACACTTTCTGTTTGGTCTTTACTATGTTACTTGCATGTATGTGTCTTCAGGGCTGACAACTGGTATTGGATAAGCAAATGGAGGGCTCTTCCCTGGGGACGACACATATTTCTCCTGTTCATCTGTCCTTCATTGCCTGTAGTAATAACAATAATGAAAAGGAAGGCCATGAATTTTTAAAGACATCAAGAAGCAGTATATGAAAAGATTGGAAGTAAGGAAATGACAGGGAAAAAAGTTGTAATTATAATCTCACAATAAAATAAAGTAAAAAGGCAAAATATGTCTCACATACACAAACACACACATGCATATACACACACACACATTATTCTCTCTTGTTTTCTAAAATATTTCATCTATCTTCATTTTGCAAAACTACATAACTAGGTTTTTATAATATTACCATCTTTATTTTCTAATAAATGTTTCTAAATAAAGCGAAAGAGCTTTGTAGTTCAATTGCTCCTGTAGGCTTTTCTTACACAGAATGACTGAGAACTGAAAATATCAACCTTATTTCCCAGAAATCTCCCAGAATTGGTAGCCAACATACATGCCCAAAAGAACATCATTTATGTTACTCGTAAGAAGACAAAGACTATTGGACAAGGAAAGGGGGAAACTAGTGTGTTTTACTGTCTGCCAAACTCATCCACTGATTCAAACATTGTCAAGTTTTGGGGAAAAATAAAATCTAAACTTTTAAAAGCTCTAAAGTATAAAATTCATAGAGTAAATTCAACAATTATCATACTTTTAGTTTTGAGATTGTAATTTTATTAAACTATTTTTCCTTCCTTTCCTCCAAATCCCCCCAAATTCTCCTTGCCTCTCATTTTCAAATGCATAGCCTCATTTTTAATTAATTGATATTGTATGCATATATGTATCTGTATACACTTATATACTCCTAAATATAACCTGTTCAGTTCACTTAATAGCAAGTAGTACTGATTCCAAGATTAATAACTGGAACTATATTGAACAAACTTGAATAACTTCCAGGTTATTTTTGTAAAACTGCAGACCTAAACTAGGAAAGAGGAGAAGACAAAATAAATAATAACTTTAAATTGTGGCATAATTTCAAACTTGATAAATACTTGGATTCGCTGTATAAGTAATTCTCAATATCATTTCATTTAAATTCCCCCAAATGTTGGCATCTAAGTTTCCTGTCAATATGGTGTAGTATCAATACTTACAAAATCTTTTATTTTTCAGGCTTTTAGGATGAAATAGGAACATAATGCTTCTTTACAGCATAATACTTCATGGTACATTTTATACAAAAAAAGATTGATAAATATGGCAATGAACAATACTAGGTATCAAATATAAACCTTCAATGATTCACTCTTTCTCCAATCTAAAACAGGAAAGATTTATATTGTCACTGTTTCTCCTGATGGTGTGTGAGGAGGCATGTAAGTGCTAAGGTTAACTATGACTTTATATTTCCACTCACTGTCTTTCGAGTCACTGAGGATTGTTGAGTATTTCTTACTAATAACACATTATAATATCAGGTACAAACAAGTCCATGAATTGTCCATTATAGAGTACAGTCAAATAAACTACATATAATTCACACACGAGATCCCACACACATAATCACACAGAAACCCATATATAAACAAAAACATACAAACACAGAAATAAACATACATGTAAACTTACATATACAAACCCCAAAATTATCTCACACATAAAACAGGAATCTACATGCAAACCACCATGAAAGAAAAAAACACTTAGACACAATGCACAAGCCAATATGCAAATCTGCACACATACAAACCCATATGCATACACATATATAAACTTACACATACAAACCCTCTTATGCAAAAGAATTCATCCAACTATAAAACTAAACCCCCATCTAAACCCATGTATAAACTCATTCATTTAAATACTCACAAAGTAAAGATACACATAAATGCACACACATACAAAGGACATAGCAACACATATAGAAATAAAATTCACAGCACGATTAACTTTGCAAAACAATTAGAGTCATGGTATTTTTATTAAATAATCCTTCATCAAATGTATAACCATGTAAGCAATAAAAACTATTTTTACCTTCATGGAATATCCAAATATTGAGTATGGGGTTATGGAGATAGTTGTATAGATAAACACTGAACATTTATTTAAGAAAAGGACACAGGTTACTGATGTTTTTATTGTGTCGCTGGATGTTTTGTTAACAATGAATCTTAAAATTATCAAAGATAAGAAATAGATGTCTTGAGCTCCATAGGCATAGGTAAGGTTTTCTGTTTTCTATGAGGAAGTTCAGCCACAGACCTGGGCAAATTCTTGACAAGACCTATGAAAGAAAGCACTGTCTAATTGATATGAAGAACTTTGGCATACGGGGGGGGGACCTACAAATAAGCCAATAGCCAGAGGACATTGAAAAAGCATAGGAGAATGCAACTCAAAGAAGAAAACCATTGAAAATGTGCTCCACTCATTAGGTATGAACAGAAAGATAATTAACAACTCAAGGAGACTGCCCTGCTTGCCCAGGAGAATGGCACAATTGGTTCCATCAGTTGGCAAGGGAAACAAACATAATTTTATATGTTTCTAAGAGAAATGAAACTTGGCCCAAACACTTTCAAAAAAAAAAAAAAAAAAAAAAAACCAAACCAATGAGCAGTTTCTATTAAAACCAAACATATGTATCACTTTATATAAAACTGACCAGGGAGCAACAGCCAAGCAGCGCCCAGAGAAAGTTACTCTCCCAGGCCCTCAGGGCACAGAGACTGAGCAGGAAAAGTCAGGGACAGCAACATTCCGGTTTCCATCTGTGGCTGGAGACCTGGGCCTGGGCCACCAGAGTTCCATAGCCAAGTAGTGCCAGGAGAAAGCTACCGTCCCAGAAACATGGAAAAGCCGTGAGTGAGATTAAGACAAGTACCACTGCTCAATGGGAGCCGCCCGGAACCTGCGGAACACAAGGACTGAGGTAAAGTCGAGCATAGAAACCTTCCGGTTTCCATCTGTGGCAGGAGACATCTGCCTGGGCCACCAGGGTTCCATAGCGAAGAAGATTGAAGATTCTCAACTTAAAGGACCAGCAAATATCTTCAACAAAATTATAGAAGAAAACTTCCCTAACTTAAAGAAAAAGATGGACATAAATATACAAGAAGCTTACAGAACTCCAAACAGATTGGACCAGAAAAGAAATTCATCCCATTACATTATAGTGAAAACACCAAATACACAAAACAAGGAAAGAATATTAAAAGCAGTAAGGGAAAAAGGTCAAGGAATATATAAAGGCAGACCCATCAGAATTACACCAGACTTCTCACCAGAGACTATGAAAGCTAGAAGATCCTGGGCAGAACTCATACAGACCCTAAGAGAGCACAACTGCCAGTCCAGGCTGCTAACCCAGCAAAACTCTCAATTAACATAGATGGTGAAACCAAAATATTCTATGTCAAAACCAAATTTGCACAATATGTTTCCACAAGCTCAGCCTCACAAAAGATAATAGATGGTAAACGTCAACTCAAGGAGGGAAACTACACCCTAGAAAAAAGCAAGAAAGTAATCTTTCAACCAACTGAAAAGAAGATAGCCATACAAATCTAAAAGTAACATCTAAAATAACAGGAATCAACAATCACTATTCCTTAATATCTCTTAACACCAATGGACTCAATTCCCCAATAAAAAGACATAGACTGACAGACTGGATCCATAAAGTGGACCCAGCATTTTACTCTATTCAGTAAACACACCTCCCTGATAAAGACAAGCACTACCTCAGAGTAAAGAGCTAGAAAACAATTTCCTGGCAAATGATCCCAATAAACATGCTGGAGTAGCCATTCTAATATCCGATAAAATCGACTTTCACCCAAAAGTAATCAAAAAAGATAAGGAAGGACACTTCATACTCATCAAAGGAAAAATCTACCAAGAAGAACTCTCAAATCTGAACATATATGCTCCAAATGCAAGGGCACCCACATTCATAAAAGAAACTTTAATAAAGCTCAAAGCACATATTGCACCTAACACAATAATAGTAGGAGACTTCAACACTCCACTATCATCAATGGACAGATCTTGGAATCACAAGCTAAACAGAGACACAGTAAAACTAACAGATGTTATGAACCAAATGGATTTAACAGATATCTATAGAACATTTCACCCTAAATCAAAAGAATATACCTTTTTCTCAGCATCTCATGGTACCTTCTCAAAAACTGACCATATAATTGGTCACAAAGCAAACCTCCACAGATATAAGAAGATGGAAATAATCCCATGCCTCCTATAAGATCACTACGGATTGAGGCTGGTCTTCAATGGCAACAATAACAACAGAAAGCCCACATACACAAGGAAGTTGAACAATGCTCTACTCAATGATAACTTGGTAAAGGAAGAAATAAAGAAAGAAATTAAAGACTTCCTAGAATTTAATGAAAATGAAAGTACAACATGCCCAAGCTTATGGGACACAATGAAAGCAGTGTTAAGAGGAAAACTCATAGCTTTGAGTGCCTCCAAAAAGAAACTGGAAAGAGCATACACTAGCAGCTTAACAACACACATGAAAGCTCTAGAACAAAAAGAAGCTAATGCACCCAAGAAGAGTAGAAGGCAGGAAATAATCAAACTCAGGGCTGTAATCAACGAAGTAGAAACAAAAAGAACTATACAGAGAATCAACAAAACCAGGAGTTGGTTCTTTGAGAAAATCAACAAGATAGATAAATCCTTAGCCAGATTAACCAGAGGGCACAGAAACAGTATCCAAATTAACAAAATTAGAAATGAAAAGGGAGACATAACAACAGATTCTGAGGAAATTCAAAAAATCATCAGATCCTACTACAAAGCCTATAATCAACAAAACTGCAAAATCTGGATGAAATGCACAATTTTCTAGACAGGTATCAAATACCAAACTTAAGTCAGGATCAGATAAACCATCTAAAGAGTCCCATAATACCTAAAGAAATAGAAGCAGTCATTAAAAGTCTCCCAACCAAAAAAAGCCCAGGACCAGATGGGTTCAGTGCAGAATTCTGTCAGACCTTCAAAGAAGACCTAATACCAATACTCTTCAACATATTCCACAAAATAGAAACAGAAGGAACACTACACAATTCCTTCTATGAGGCCACAATTATACTGATACCAAAACCTCACAAATACCCAACAAAGAAAGGAAACTTCAGACCAATTTCCCTTATGAATATCAATGCAAAACTACTCAATAAAGTTCTCACAAACCAAATCCAAGAACACATCAAAACAATCATTCATCATGATCAAGCAGACTTCATCCCAGGGATACAGGGATGGTTCAATACCCAGAAATCCATCAATGTAATCCACTACATAAACAAACTCAAAGAAAAAAACCACATGGTCATTTTATTAGATGCTGAAAAAGCATTTGACAAAATTCAACATCCCTTCATGATAAAAGTCTTGGAAAGATCAGGAATTCAAGGCCCATACCTAAACATAATAAAAGCAATATACAGGAAACCAATAGCTAACATCAAACTAAATGGAGAGAAACTTGAAGCAATCCCACTAAGATCAGGGACTAAACAAGGCTGCCCTCTCTCTCCCTATCTATTCAATATAGTAATTGAAGTTCTAGCTAGAGCAATTAGACAACAAAAGGAGGTCAAAGGGATACAAATTGGTAAGGAAGAAATCAAATTACCACTATTTGCAGATGATATGATCGTATACTTAAGTGACCCAAAAAACTCCATCAGAGAACTGCTGCAGCTGATAAACAACTTCAGCAAAGTGGCCGGATATAAA